>CM064499.1:15928028-16433845 GCA_032716605.1 Paralithodes platypus | reverse complement strand
AGAGATTAGCAACAGATCTTACTATCTCAGATCTCAGCGAGATGGCCGGTCTTTAATTTTACTAGAAATAACAATACTGAACATAAGGGAAATGGAAGAAAAGGCTAGCATTATAGAAGGTTCTCCCCCCATTCTCTGTCATTGTTGTGTAATGACGACTGCTAAAAGTGAAAATACTTACAGGTTTTGAACAAGCCAAGAAATTACCAAATAGTTCGAAATGGAAAAATAGGATAGGATAAGATTATATTAGGAAAGTAAATTGAACATAACAAAAAATAAAACAAAGCAAACCAATAGCAAAGTACGAAATGGAAGACAAAGGATAGGATTGGATAGTAATGGGGGACTGAATAGAACTAAAATGGAAGACAAAGGATAGGATTGGATAGTAATGGGGGACTGAATAGAACTAAAATGGAAGACAAAGGATAGGATTGGATAGTAATGGGGGACTGAATAGAACTAAAATGGAAGACAAAGGATAGGATTGGATAGTAATGGGGGACTGAATAGAACTAAAATCGAAACAAGAAAAGAAATTTGGAAAATAACGAACACTTAAAAGAACAAAAACACGGAAAAGATAGGATAGAATAGATAGTAGAACAAAAATATACGAAACACAGAAAGCTACGGTCTATGAGAACATGCTGAAAGAAAGAAGAGAAGAAGAAAAGGGAGAGTTATGAATTTAAAATATGACATTGAGGCCTTTCCAAGGGTTCCACACCATACCCTATTCCAAGTATGCAAAAACTCTTGAACATTAACCACTTGTGTACCGGCGAAGTCTTTTACATTTCAAATTAGCTATATCTAGACGATGTTTGCAGTTTATGAAGGATCTATGGTATTAAAGAGGGTTAAGCGAGATAGTTCGAGCATTAAAGAGGGTTAAGCGAGATAGTTCGAGCATTAAAGAGGGTTAAGCGAGATAGTTCGAGCATTAAAGAGGGTTAAGCGAGATAGTTCGAGCATTAAAGAGGGTTTAAGCGAGATAGTTCGAGCATTAAAGAGGGTTAAGCGAGATAGTTCGAGCATTAAAGAGGGTTAAGCGAGATAGTTCGAGCATTAAAGAGGGTTAAGCGAGATAGTTCGAGCATTAAAGAGGGTTTAAGCGAGATAGTTCGAGCATTAAAGAGGGTTTAAGCGAGATAGTTCGAGCATTAAAGAGGGTTAAGCGAGATAGTTCGAGCATTAAAGAGGGTTAAGCGAGATAGTTCGAGCATTAAAGAGGGTTAAGCGAGATAGTTCGAGCATTAAAGAGGGTTAAGCGAGATAGTTCGAGCATTAAAGAGGGTTAAGCGAGATAGTTCGAGCATTAAAGAGGGTTAAGCGAGATAGTACCTCACAAACAACTAGAGTAATCGAGCGTATATTTCTACCATTTGGGAAGGGTCGGTCAGGGAATAGGTGTGGAAGTTTAAAGCCCATTTACTCGAGCCACTTTTAAATTACAGAAGTTAGGGTTCACGAATTCCGGACTACTGATTTGGAACGGGGTATACTGTAGATACTTTACATAATTAATCAGTCAATGGACAGGTGAAAACAAATGTAGACGAGGGAAAATTTAATGGTAGGGAAGTCAAACGATGATGTATGTCATGAACTAGACAATTTTGAAGAATAAGAATGCGAATTGTGAACAAAGATTCTACTCCATAATTATTAGCAGTGATGTTAAACCCCACGTAAAGACAGTGCATTACTGTTTGCAGTAATTAAAAGCAACAGGGTTCTTTTTGTTTATCTCCAGGAGTGTGAACAACTAAGCTACTGCCATTTTATTGAAGCTCTCTTTAAATTAAATATAACTTCATATGGATGACGTAGTATAATTTTGGTATCCAGATTGTAGAGTGGACAATATAGGCTATATGCCTTAGAGGCAGTCAAGCGAAGAATAACTGAAACAATATAAAACTTAAGAAATCTTTCCTCTCTGTCCTCCTCCCATCTAAATTATGTTATATTCCTCCTCTTCCTTCCCCGTCCTCTTCCGCCTGCTTCCTTACGTCCTACCTTTCACCTCTTAATTATTTCCTCATCTCTCGCCTCTTCTCCTTCCCTCTCCTCCATTTCCTCCTCCTCCTCTCCCGCGTCTTCTTCCTTCGTCTACTCTCCCTCCTCCACCACCTCCTCCTCTCCCCCCCCCCCCCCCTCCCCCGCCTTGATTGACCTGTAGACCCGGATGTGACGTCACTTGGGCTACAGATACCTCAGGAGCCATAATAAACGGAGGACTGATAATTAAACTCCCTAACCGCCATAAAGCCGGGGGAGTGAGAGGAGCTTTGTGCTATAGGCGCCAGGGGTTGGCTTTGCTTTATATTCGACTTCTCATTTTCATCACCCTCTTCTTATTTTCTCTCCTTCTTCCTCCTCCTCCTCTCCCACCACCACCTTCACATCCTCCTCCTCCTCTCCCACCACCACCTTCACATCCTCCTCCTCCTCTCCCACCACCACCTTCACATCCTCCTCCTCCTCTCCCACCACCACCTTCACATCCTCCTCCTCCTCTCCCACCACCACCTTCACATCCTCCTCTCCCACCACCACCTTCACATCCTCCTTCTCCTCAACTAAAGTAACAACAACAATGAATCAGGTGAACAATACGAAAGCCAAAAGCAAATATTCGAGTCAACAAGAAAGAAATAATAGAATAGATTGTGAGAAAAAGATCCAATAATGAATGAAGGTAAGCAAAGTTAGTACTTTTTTTTCTATGTGATTGAGGGAGGCAAAAGGCATAACTGCCTATAGCGAGTGCCTCCCCCATAGTTGAAGGAGTGACAGGGCCAAAATCAAGGGACGTTCGAGCCAAAATGTCTGGACACACGGAGTTTGAAGCAATTTAAGTAATAGGAAGAGGGAAAGACTGATTCTGGGAGAGAGTTCCAGAGCTCAGCTGTTGAGTAGAAGAAAGTTTGAGAGTAACGTTTCAGTCTTGGGTTAGAGAGTTGCACAGAGTAGGGGTGGGATTGAGTTGCAAGACGGGTACCACGTGCCCTACGTAAAGGAGGTGGTATGCACTTTGATAGCTCTGAGGAACACTGATTATTATAGTAGCGATAGAATAGCGAGAGAGATTGCAGAGAGTTGGTGAGTGGACGGGAGTTAATGATACGAAAGGCCTTCCTTTCAAATTTGTCTAGGAGAGCGGTGTGAGAGGAACCTCCCCACACATGTGAACAGTACTCAATACAAGGGCGCACTATGCCCCTGTACAGAGCAAGAAGTTGTGCAGGGGAAAAGAACCCCCTAAGGCGGTTGAGCACACCCAGCTTCTGGGAGGCTGCCTTAGCAAGACTGGTAATATGGTCCTTCCAAATGAGAGCAGAAGAAAAAGAGGCACCAAGAATATTGAGAGAAGATGAAGGTTTGATTTTTGTATTGTTGAAGAATAAGGGATAGTCCGCTGGGAGATCCTGACGGGTAGATAGATGGAGAAATTGGGGTTTGGAAGCATTAAAGTTAACAAGGTTTTCTCTGCCCCAATTGGAAATAGTATTTAGATCAGAATTTAAGAGTTCTATGGCTTCATTACGTTTATCGTCGAGGGATTGCTGGCTGGGGCGTTCTGAAAAACTAATGGAGTAGTGTAAGGTTGAGTCGTCTGCGTATGAATGGATGGGAATTAAGGTACAGTTAAGGAGATTATTTATAAAAATTAGAAAGAGAATAGGAGATAGGACAGAGCCCTGAGGAACACCGGAGTTTATAGGGTGAGGAAGTGAACAGTGGCCGTCCACAACCGCGGCTATGGAACGGCCGGAAAGGAAATTAGAGACAAAGGCACAGATGGAGGGATAGAAACCGAAGGAGGGTAGTTTAGAAATTAAAGATTTATGCCAGACTCTATTGAAGGCTTTCGATATGTCTAGTGCAATAGAAAAAGTCTCACCGTGCTGTACCTGGTGTGGTTCTTGGGTTTAGCTCGGTTGGTTGCTAATGTAATGTTTACAGTATAACCACCACTGTACTCTCTCTCGCTCTCTGAATCATTAAAATTATAAATGCGTTTAATACTGTGATCATGACAATATGTTTACCTTCAATAAGCATACAACACGTAATCATTGCTGGAAGTTGAAGCTGAACATATTTAGAGAGTAGAAACCTTTGACATACTAAGGTGTGTTCTACCTTGGACAAACGTTCCTCAGTTGTGATTAGTTCTTCCAAGAAAAGTTAAGGGAGATTTATGTGTTTATGAATTTTTTAATTTGATACCTAGACCTCTTTTTATTGTTTAGCTTTTTTTAGTTTCATCCCCGGACCTCCATCAAGCTTTCAAATAATACCCCCAGAACCCCCCTTCTTGATACAAATTAATTATTCTTCAGTAGCAAAAGTCTCCGACTGAAGGCCGGTTCCTTCTAAATTGCAGGCTTGCTATCGCTCACCAGGAAAAAAATCGACACCTAAAAGGTATGAAAGGTCTTAAAATTGATAAAGAAATGGGATGAAAGATATTGAATTAGCCAAACTAATAGAGCTAACGTCTTTAAATTTCAAAACTATAGGGGCTAAACATGAGGTAGAAGGGGATCCAGGGGAATAAAAACCTTAAAGGATAGGGTATTGGATACCATAGTATTGGAGAGATTGTAGACACCAATGGAGCAGAGCAATACCCAGGGGAGGCCTCATAGGCATTTGATATGGAGTTGCTGGAACTCCTGCTTCATTTGTCTGGTTTCCCTCACTGTTTCTGTTTGTGTCTCACCTACACGAGAGCAATCCAGCTAGCTCTCGTAAACACCTACTCCTCCTATCCATTTGAATACACTAAACAAGCACACCACTCCTCCTTCCTTGCAATAATGTACATCTAAAAATGCTTTAGTGTGGTTTTTTTCACTCTCTCAACTTTGGGGTGGGGGGGGGGGGGGGGGGGGCACTTTTTGCAGACAGCTTTGCCTTGTGTCTCCAAAATATAAGAGTACTGCATTATGTAATCTAGTGTTCACATTTAGTATCTCCCTGGAATGGATCGCAAGGTCTTTGAGGTAGCATTGTTTGTAACTCCTTGTAACTGTTATAGTGTGTGTTAGGTGTGTGCTACTGACTTTCATTACGTATTAGCCACACTTACCTACCTACTGAACATTACACCTCTTACCCTTCTTGCTTTCTTTATTAACACTTATGCTTCCTCCTCCATTTATCATCTTATGCTTACTCTACCATTTATCCCTTTTTCTATTACGTATTAGCCACACTTACCTACCTACTGACTTTCATTACGTATTAGCCACACTTACCTACCTACTGACTTTCATTACGTATTAGCCACACTTACCTACCTACTGACTTTCATTACGTATTAGCCACACTTACCTACCTACTGACTTTCATTACGTATTAGCCACACTTACCTACCTACTGACTTTCATTACGTATTAGCCACACTTACCTACCTACTGACTTTCATTACGTATTAGCCACACTTACCTACCTACTGACTTTCATTACGTATTAGCCACACTTACCTACCTACTGACTTTCATTACGTATTAGCCACACTTACCTACCTACTGACTTTCATTTACTTAATTACATTTGAGTTCACATTTATAATACTTGTACCTTGACTAAAGTTGAAAAAACGGCGATTTAGAACAAAAAGGCATTACATATGGACAATATACTGTATATGACTAGACTAATGGAAGAATATAATTATTTCCAGGAACAACCATATGGAAAATATATATAACATTCAATTTGAAAGAATAATATACCGGTACGAAACGAAACTATATAATTAACCCGTTCAGTACCAGTTCCGTCCTTTCCATTTTATACTGGCTACTAATAGACGATTTTATTCAGTTTACGAAGGGCCTCCAGCAGGCTTCGAACTATCATTATCGACCCTTTTTACTTCTACATATCCTTCTTAAGCTGCACAAAACCTAGACAGATTTATTGTTCGCCTGTTAATGTCAGAGAAATATACAGGTATATATATTTTTCTCATTATAGTTAGGCCAGAAATGTTGACTATCTTCTGTAACTCAAAATAGATGGGCGGGTGCCCGACCCTGAAAGGGGTTGAAATAGGGGAGCTATCCCCCCGCCAAAGGCGACTTTCTAGGGCCTTTCCTAGCTGATGCTAAGAGGATTGGGTTCTAGTAATGTGGTGATGGGCTGGTCTATCAGAGTGAGAGCTGAGCGATCTCTGCCATACCCATAGCTTACTCTGACTGTTCCTTTAACTTATATATTTTCTAGATCTCAAGTGACGGCGTCTCTTCCGTGGATTGACCTCCCAATCTACCAAGATTGGAAGCCAAAGCGTCACATTTTTCCCTTGCCCCTCAACTTTCTCTTCATAATTGCTGAGGGGCACAGGGCCCTGGGTGGGGCTTTGGTTTCCCGGGTGTTTCCGCACCCTCCTCAGCTCCCCGCCATGGAGTGGCTTCGGTCACCCAGGCTTTATTGTGGTCGGCAGGGAGGGTTCTGTGGGGGCGCTCTGTTATGGCCTTGGAATTGCTCGGGGCCTTGGGGCTGTTCGGCCAGGCAGCTTGGGGAACAACAACAACAACAACTCAAAATAGACTAGAGTAAATGACTACAGTTTCACAACAATTTAATGGTTGAATCGTCCCAAATAGTAGAAATGTTAGCCCTTTACTCTAGTCATTTTTAGATATATAGGTTAGTATAGTCATGATTTAGATATATAGGTTAGTATAGTCATGATTTTTGGCCTAATCACAATTAATAGACTATAGTATAGTCATGATTTAGATATATAGGTTAGTATAGTCATGATTTTAGATATATAGGTTAGTATAGTCATGATTTTTAGATATATAGGTTAGTATAGTCATGATTTTAGATATATAGGTTAGTATAGTCATGATTTTAGATATATAGGTTAGTATAGTCATGATTTAGATATATAGGTTAGTATAGTCATGATTTTTGGCCTAATCACAATTAATAGACTATAGTACTGGTGAATGTGTTCCGCTTGTGTGTGTGTTTGTGTGTTTGTTTACACATTTTTTATTAGAAGGTTTGTTTATGATTACCTGAGAGATACGTGTGTTCACTGGTAATGTTTACTTAATAATAATAATAATAATATTGATGATAATAATAATAATACAAATAATAATACAAAAAATAATAATACAGATATCATACATTTTGGTTATAATGATGGTAATTATGAACATGTAACAAACATTTAAGATGAAAGTAATTACGATTATGTGATGGTTATTATGTTAATTATAGTTGTTATTAACGTTGATGATTGTGGTAATTAATATATATTTTCTTTTTCAGGTTGGTACTCTTCCAAGAATCTCTGTTTGTAATTGGTAAGGTGTTTTTGTCATATTGTGTGTACTTGTTATTGATTGTGTGTTTGATGTTTTCTTCTGTCGATGTATTGGGGGTTGTTGTCGGCGTGATTGTTGTAGATGTTGGTATGATTGTTGTGGATGTTGGTATGATTGTTGTAGATGTTGGTATGATTGTTGTAGATGTTGGTGTGATTGTTGTAGATGTTTGTGATTGTTGTAGATGTTGGTGTGATTGTTGTAGATGTTTGTGTGATTGTTGTAGATGTTGGTGTGATTGTTGTTGGTGTGATTGTTGTAGATGTTGAGATTGTTGTAGATGTTGGTATGATTGTTGTAGACGGTGTGATTGTTGTAGATGTTGGTGTGATTGTTGTAGATGTTGGTGTGATTGTTGTAGATGTTGGTGTGATTGTTGTAGATGTTGGTATGATTGTTGTAGATGTTGGTGTGATTATTGTAGATGGTGTGATTGTTGTAGATGTTGGTGTGATTGTTGTAGATGTTGGTGTGATTGTTGTTGGTGTGATTGTTGAGATTGTTGTAGATGTTGGTATGATTGTTGTAGATGGTGTCATTGTTGTAGATGTTGGTGTGATTGTTGTTGATGTTGGTGGGATTGTTGTTGGTGTGATTGTTGTAGATGTTGAGATTGTTGTAGATGGTGTGATTGTTGTAGATGTTGGTGTGATTGTTGTAGATGTTGGCGTGATGGTGTGGGTGATGTTGTGGTGGTGGTGTTGTAGATGTTGAGATTGTTGTAGATATTGGTATGATTGTTGTAGATGGTGTCATTGTTGTAGATGTTGGTGTCATTGTTGTAGATGTTGGTGTGATTGTTGTTGGTGTGATTGTTGTAGATGTTGAGATTGTTGTAGATGTTGGTGTGATTGTTGTAGATGTTGAGATTGTTGTAGATGTTGGTGTGATTGTTGTAGATGTTGGTGTGATTGTTGTTGGTGTGATTGTTGTAGATGCTCAGATTGTTGTAGATGTTGGTGTGATTGTTGTAGATGTTGGTGTGATTGTTGTTGATGTTGGTGTGATTGTTGTTGATGTTGGTGTGATTGTTGTTGGTGTGATTGTTGTTGATGTTGGTGTGATTGTTGTTGATGTTGGTGTGATTGATGTTGGTGTGATTGTTGTTGATGTTGGTGTGATTGTTGTTGGTGTGATTGTTGTTGGTGTGATTGTTGTTGGTGTGATTGTTGTTGGTGTGATTGTTGTTGATGTTGGTGTGATTGTTGTTGGTGTGATTGATGTTGGTGTGATTGTTGTTGGTGTGATTGATGTTGGTGTGATTGTTGTTGGTGTGATTGTTGTTGGTGTGATTGTTGTTGATGTTGGTGTGATTGTTGTTGATGTTGGTGTGATTGTTGTTGATGTTGGTGTGATTGTTATTGATGTTAGTGTGATTGTTGTTGATGTTGGTGTGATTGTTGTTGGTGTGATTGTTGTTGATGTTGGTGTGATTGTTGTTAATGTTGGCGTGATTGTTGTTGGTGTGATTGTTGTTGATGTTGGTGTGATTGTTGTAGATGTTGGTGTGATTGTTGTTGATGTTGGTGTGATTGTTGTTGGTGTGATTGTTGTTGGTGTGATTGTTGTTGGTGTGATTGTTGTTGGTGTGATTGTTGTTGTGATTGTTGTTGATGTTGGTGTGATTGTTGTTGGTGTGATTGTTGTTGGTGTGATTGTTGTTGTGATTGTTGTTGATGTTGGTGTGATTGTTATTGATGTTAGTGTGATTGTTGTTGATGTTGGTGTGATTGTTGTTGATGTTGGTGTGATTGTTGTTGGTGTGATTGTTGTTGATGTTGGTGTGATTGGTGTTGGTGTTGGTGTGATTGTTGTTGGTGTGATTGTTGTTGATGTTGGTGTAATTGGTGTTGATGTTGGTGTGATTGTTGTTTGTGTGGTTGTAATTGTTCGTGCTGAAGATGAGGTTGTTTGTATTACTGGTATTGTAAATTATTGTTGTTCTTATAAGTATGTTGTCGTATATGTAATACTTTGGATATAAGTATGTTGTCGTATATGTAATACTTTGGATATAAGTATGTTGTCGTATATGTAATACTTTGGATATAAGTATGTTGTCGTATATGTAATACTTTGGATATAAGTATGTTGTCGTATATGTAATACTTTGGATATAAGTATGTTGTCGTATATGTAATACTTTGGATATAAGTATGTTGTCGTATATGTAATACTTTGGATATAAGTATGTTGTCGTATATGTAATACTTTGGATATAAGTATGTTGTCGTATATGTAATACTTTGGATATAAGTATGTTGTCGTATATGTAATACTTTGGATATAAGTATGTTGTCGTATATGTAATACTTTGGATATAAGTATGTTGTCGTATATGTAATACTTTGGATATAAGTATGTTGTCGTATATGTAATACTTTGGATATAAGTATGTTGTCGTATATGTAATACTTTGGATATAAGTATGTTGTCGTATATGTAATACTTTGGATATAAGTATGTTGTCGTATATGTAATACTTTGGATATAAGTATGTTGTCGTATATGTAATACTTTGGATATAAGTATGTTGTCGTATATGTAATACTTTGGATATAAGTATGTTGTCGTATATGTAATACTTTGGATATAAGTATGTTGTCGTATATGTAATACTTTGGATATAAGTATGTTGTCGTATATGTAATACTTTGGATATAAGTATGTTGTCGTATATGTAATACTTTGGATATATGTTGTCGTATATGTAATACTTTGGATATAAGTATGTTGTCGTATATGTAATACTTTGGATATAAGTATGTTGTCGTATATGTAATACTTTGGATATAAGTATGTTGTCGTATATGTAATACTTTGGATATAAGTATGTTGTCGTATATGTAATACTTTGGATATAAGTATGTTGTCGTATATGTAATACTTTGGATATAAGTATGTTGTCGTATATGTAATACTTTGGATATAAGTATGTTGTCGTATATGTAATACTTTGGATATAAGTATGTTGTCGTATATGTAATACTTTGGATATAAGTATGTTGTCGTATATGTAATACTTTGGATATAAGTATGTTGTCGTATATGTAATACTTTGGATATAAGTATGTTGTCGTATATGTAATACTTTGGATATTTCTAGTAAGTTTTGTGTTCGTTTGATATACCGGTACCGGTACTGTATGTATATATTTTAATGATTGAAAACTTTAGAGAAGGATTTTGTGGAACCGAGCTAACTATAATTTGTAAGAGATGTGGACATTGGTTACTTTAAAATATATGTAACTTGTGGCTTATTATGGATACGGTATATGATGGATCTTGGCATACGGTATATGATGGATCTTGGCATACGCGATGATGTATTGGTTTTATTGCATAGTACTTCAAGTAAAAATGTACCGGTGTAGATTCCAGATAAATCGTCTGATATATTCCGGTGAGTATATAAATACATTGACTATATAAATACATTGACTATATATTTATCTATCTCCCTCCCTCTCTCTCTCTCTCTCTCTCTCTCTCTCTCTCTCTCTCTCTCTCTCTCTCTCTCTCTCTCTCTCTCTCTCTCTCTCTCCTCTCTCTCTCTCTCTCTCTCATATATATATATATATATATATATATATATATATACCGATATATGTATATATATAATATATATATATATATATATATATATATATAGTGTGCAGAAAACCCAAGGGAAACAAATATATGACGGCGGAAGGAAGATCACCCCCTTCCCTGAAAAAAAAGTGAAAGTTGGAGAAAAAGGGTCTGGATGATGGGTAATTAAGGCTCGGCTACACCCGCCTCAATGAATGACTGTCCAGAGAGAGAGAGAGAGAGAGAGAGAGAGAGAGAGAGAGAGAGAGAGAGAGAGATTTAGGTTTTGTATTAGTGAGTGAATTAGAAAGAATAAGTGAGAGAGATAAATTGTACATGTTTAGTAGTGTGCATAACTACATATACTGTACATGTTTAGTAGTGTGCATAACTACATATACTGTACATGTTTAGTAGTGTGCATAACTACATATACTGTACATGTTTAGTAGTGTGCATAACTACATATACTGTACATGTTTAGTAGTGTGCATAACTACATATACTGTACATGTTTAGTAGTGTGCATAACTACATATACTGTACATGTTTAGTAGTGTGCATAACTACATATTCAGTACATGTTTAGTAGTGTGCATAACTACATATACTGTACATGTTTAGTAGTGTGCATAACTACATATACTGTACATGTTTAGTAGTGTGCATAACTGCATATACTGTACATGTTTAGTAGTGTGCATAACTGCATATACTCTTTCTTACTAGGGTTATGAGTTATGAGTAACTGCATATACTCATACTAGGGTTATGAGTTTTAGGCTAAATCCGTGTGTGTTAATGTGTTTGTTTGTGTGTGTTCTGAAAGTGTTGTGAGCGTGCATGTGTGTAGGGTGATCGTGTGTGTGTTTGTAAGGAGATACTTAATAGGGTGATTCTGTGTGTAAGGAGAGCGTGTGTAGGGTGGTGTGGAAGCGTGTGTATCCTTAAACGAGCACGTGGTCCTAATTGTTGTCTTCAGCTAAGGTTTCTCTCACCGTGTCGTAGTAATTACAAATGTATGTGTGTGTGTGTGTGTGTGTGTAGAAGAGAGAGCGAGAGCACGAACACCGGTATAATTGATGGCTAAACAAATGTTTCGTATAACTATTTTCGGACCCTATTAAATTATTCTTTACCTAACCAGTTACCACAATGAAACTATTCGAAAAAATTAGTAGATGTTGATTTGTGTTCATTTTAAGTACGTGATATCAACATGTTCTCTTCTGTATATCTATATTTAATAATTTCACCACAACACCAAACACTTCCAATGAAATTAATGAAAGCATAATTGTGATCCACCGGGATTCGAACCTGGGTTATCACACACACATTTTGTTTAGACCCCTTAACCATTACACCACCAGGAAGGTTATATCCATAAGTTCGGTACAATATATAGATAATTCGTTCGGTATGAAATAGGCAACACCCTTCACATCCCATAGTCAAGAATACGACCATTAGCTATAACATGCCGAACTGAATGTGTGCCCTAGGCCCTACCCTAGGTTATGTTTCTCTAGAGTTGTGGATATGTATCGAACCTAGGTAAGATACTTCAACCCCTTTGTGTAAGTACAAACGGTCCAGGTACTGTACTCATTTGTGCCAACCGACATTATGTAAATTATGGGGAAATTTATGATTGGCCATATAGGCATTCCTCACTGAATTAAAATTGCCTCATTTTAAAAGGTTTCATTTATTGTTTGGATTAACAGGAAGATCATTACATTAAGTGTAATGAACTCAAATCATGTAAAGTATTAAAAGTCGAACAGACTCTCTCTTATAGCGGCTACACCATAAAGATACTTTAATGATTACCTGTACACACGGCAAATCTGTTTAATCTGTGTGTGTCTGTCTGTCTCTGTCTATGTTCTTTCCCTTTTTCTGTTAATGATTCTAGGCTCGTGGTGTTTGTTGTGACACCTGACTCAGTCCCTGGCTATGTAAACACAGACTGAGGCACAAGTCCAGACACCCATTAATATAAGGATAATGTCCTCATAACCCTTTGGTGGGGAAGGTGTGTGTGTGTGTAAGACAAGGAGAGGGGGGGAGAAGAGTGACAAAATGGTGAGAGAGCGAGACAGAGGGGGGGGGGGGGGGGAGAGATCCATTACAACTACAATTTATAAGCAGAACTGGATTATACTGTATATTGTTGTTTTCGTCGCAATGAGGTTCTTATTTTGAATTGTTGACGTGTTTCTTGAGGCTTTAAGCTAACAGTTGACAGGTATGTGAATAAGCTAACATTAAGCTAACATTTGACAGGTATGTGAATAAGACTTAGAGGAAGGTAAAAAATCCCATTTTGCGCGTCAATAAAACTGTTTTCCCGACAAATTCTGACGACGCTGGTGTTGCATAAGCTGTACTATTCTTGTTGATAGCTGGTTAAGTGGTATGGTCGTAAGTTTATTTAAGTTAATTTGAGCAATACTGTTTTATATATAATATAGTAATACTGTATATTGTAATCTCATTGGGGTGTACTGTATATTGTAGTTAGTAGCACAATTCATATAAGCACAAGTTTACTTATTAATTATGATTTTACCTTTTCACAAGCTGTTGTTGTGTCAGTTATACCATTGGTGTGTTTTTAGAAATACAAGTACCATACCTTTTGTCAGTCCAAAATGACGTTATCACAACTAATTCTGACAATCTAAAGAGTTAATGTTTCTCTCTGATTCTCATGATTATTCTACTCATTAGAAGATATAATTTTTAAACAGAAAATGTCTATGTAAATTTCAGAATAAAATTAACCCCACGAGGAGTATGACGCGGTTTAGAAATTTGTTTTGGCTATCACTAGACTGTCATTCAGCGTAGGAAGGATCAGTGGGACTCTGAGACATAATTGAGTTGGTTTTGACCTTAGGTTCCTAGAGGTCCTTTCTAAACTGCATATACTCTTCTAATAGTAGCCAACATATATTGTCAAAATGCATCGTACTGGTAATATTCAAGGTGTTAATAGAATCAACTTGAAAAACGTCTAGCAACTTTCTAGTTTATCGATAATGGTTGCGATGATATAATTCCGGACTGATAAAAGATAGAGTAATAGTAGTTGGTAATGTTGTAGACAGGTGTATGGTGTAGTGGTACATAATGTGGTCATATGTTAAGTATTATATGGAGTAGTAGTATTTAGTATCATGAGTAGTAGTAGTAGTAGTAGTAGTAGTAGTAGTATAGTACTATTAGCTATATTTGTGTAATTTAATCACTTCTGTACCGGCGACGTCTTTTTCATTATATTCTGGCAACTATTGGACGATTTGATTAAGTTTAAAAAGGGCAACCAACAATTAACAACTTCGAACTATCTTACTTAACCCTTTTTACTAACCAAGATCCTTCTTAAACTGCACACAATCGTCAAAATACAACTAGAATACAACTAAATACAACTAGAATACAACTAAATACAACTAGAATACAACTAAATACAACTAGAATACAACTAAATACAACTAAATACAACTAAATACAACTAAATACAACTAGAATACAACTAAATACAACTAGAATACAACTAAATACAACTAAATACAACTAGAATACAACTAAATACAACTAAATACAACTAGAATACAACTAAATACAACTAAAATACAACTAAAATACAACTAAATAAAACTAAAATATAACTAAATACGACTAAATATAACTAAATACAACTAAATACGACTAAATATAACTAAATACAACTAAAATACAACTAAAATACAACTAAATAAAACTAAAATATAACTAAATACAACTAGAATACAACTAAATACAACTAGAATACAACTAGAATACCATACACTAATACAACTAAATCTAGACTAATACAACTAGAATACAACTAAATACAACTAGAATACAACTAATACAACTAGAATACAACTAAATACAACTAGAATACAACTAATACAACTAGAATACAACTAAATACAACTAGAATACAACTAAATACAACTAGAATACAACTAGAATACAACTAAATACAACTAGAATACAACTAATACAACTAGAATACAACTAAATACAACTAGAATACAACTAAATACAACTAGAATACAACTAAATACAACTAGAATACAACTAATACAACTAGAATACAACTAAATACAACTAGAATACAACTAAAAAGATATCTCGGTACAGAAGGGGATAATAATAATCTTGTCTCAATTGTAGATAATCCGTTTAAATTTAAAGTTAAGTAGTGTCTTTATTTGTATTTAAAGTTAAGTGGTAGTGTCTTTATTTGTATTTAAAGTTAAGTAGTAGTGTCTTTATTTGTATTTAAAGTTAAGTAGTAGTGTCTTTATTTGTATTTAAAGTTAAGTAGTAGTGTCTTTATTTGTATTTAAAGTTAAGTAGTAGTGTCTTTATTTGTATTTAAAGTTAAGTAGTAGTGTCTTTATTTGTATTTAAAGTTAAGTAGTAGTGTCTTTATTTGTATTTTTATGAGTAAGCAATAAGGGGTTCTATATATAAATTGGTATTTAATTCATACATTATTTTAAAATGTTAGCATTTAGGGAATCTTATGAAATGCACTAAGAAAATGGAAAACATTAACATTTGGGAAATTATAGACTAATTATAGACGCAGGCTAAATATAAATAGAAAACGACACTAACATTAAATGATGCCCAATCTGTTTTCCATTTTCTTTGTTTTGATCATTGTAGTAATTTAAGGGAATACTTGCCTTTAAGAACATGGAAAGACCTTTATGAAAATAAGACTTGAAACATATTAAGCAAGAACATAATGAAATATAATGATTGGCACTCTTCAATTTCTTTGTTCTGTTCTCTGTTGCAGTTTAAGGGTATATTTGCCTATTCAAGAACACGGAAAGCTTGTCAAAAGACATGTTTTCAGTAATGAAGTTCAACGTTTTCAATAAGAGGGTGCCATTTTCAGTATTCAAAATTCTTGCTATCAATTAACGACTTTACTCATCTTGGGAATTATCTTTAGAAATGAAAGTGTTCAAAACTATCCCAATCAACCCTATGACTTCCTCAGGTCCTTACTAATCTGAAATAAGTTGTCTAATGGCCGTGGTGGTCAAGTGGTGAGCACGCTCGCGTGTGAATCTGAAAGACCCGGGATCGAATCCCTGCCACGGCGGACATTTAGTGGGTGCGGTAGTACGTCCTAGCATGTTTCACATGCTTGCACCCAGTCAGAGGACATCCTGACGACGTATACAGACAAAACACACATAACAAAGCCACTCCAACACCTTCCTCTCTCTCCAACACCCCTTCTCCCCTCTCAACACTCTTCTCTGAGCTATTGCCGATAAAAATGGCATGTTCAGTCCTGTACAGAATCGTAAGATTCAGAGTCGTAAAGATTCCAGGACGAGCTCATCAGCGGCGGATCCCCAGATCGACCGTGGTGATTGTCACCTAAACATCTACAAAACAAATAATGGTACCAACAAGAAAAAAAACAACAACAATAGAAACAAATTAAATTATCCACATTCGCCTTTCCATTGTCTATAGGTAGTAGTTTAAGGGTATACTCACCTGGCCGCCACCATCTGCGTCTCGTCTCTTCTTCATCTTCACCTCGTCACGAAACTGGTTTTCACAATGATTTGCCAGATACGTTTAATTCTGAGATCATTGTGAAAGCTGATTTCGTATACTATCGCCAATGATGACGTCACGACCCTTTTCACCACATCTCATGATTTGGAGTTGTCATCTCGCGGTGTCTTCCCTCCGTCATCACAACCTGTCTTAACCCTTTGAGTACCAGCGACGTGTGTTATCTTTTATTCTAGCTATATTTGGATGATATTATGCAACTTTGGAAGGATTTGTGGTAGTTAAAAGGTCTGGCTGAGAGAGTTTGAAGCCATATTGCTATAGGTTCATCCTAAGCTGAATAAAATTGTCTAATAGTTACCAGAATATGAAGAAAAGGACGTCCCTGGTCCTGAAGGGGTTAAGCTAACGCCATACAAGTTCGGTGTACGTACAGCTGATTATAGAATACAGCAGGCGAAATATCTGGCTACCTTGTATTATATGATATTTGGCACTTACCAGGCCCGATTAAGTTTTTAAGAGATAATATGTATTGACATTTACAATTACGCATACAGCTACTGTATTATCCTTCATCTGGTAGCCACCGCTGTAACACTTACTTCTTAATCCGTTTTACACTAGCACCAGATAATTTCGGTGTATTTAGGGGTGACTTTTTGAGTTTTTGGTTAAACTTGATGCACAGTATCTTAGAAACTAGTAGTTGTTATTGCACAACCCATAATTCTAGATATCTATGATACCAGACATTTGTATAACACATAATTCTGGGGCTATGGAATAACTTATGTAGTATTTGGAGACGCATATGTATGTTTTAGAATAAATTGGTAAATAATATTGGAGTTCCAGTAATGTTAAGTACTTAAGGTTTGGTGTTGATTTGTTCGTAATAGATCTTGTATTAAAAATAATAATTGGTCTTTAGAAAGGAGAGATCATTTTGTAGTTGTACCGTACTGGTGTTGGCTTTTTAGTTATATTCTTGTTAATACAAAACAAATGTTGAGATTAGGAAAGACATCACGCGCCATAGTCAAGATTGTTATAATTAACTCAAGTCACTGCTTCAATACAATTGTGCTTTAATATGTTGTATTGTGGATTGTACTAGACAAATGCACACTGAGAAGAGACTTCCCGCAGTCAAGGGTTTTTCAGGGTATTTGTAAATTGGGTAAGTTTTGTTTTTTATTATGTGAAATAAGGAGACAAATGGCAAGACTGTCTATAGCTAATGGTTATTCATGTTTAAATAATTATAGGTAGCCAAATTCATGGTTCGTTGGAGTCGAAATGCTTGGACACACGGATCGTGAACGAGTTTTAAGAACATAAGAACATAAGAAAATGGGAGTCTGCAGAAAGCCGATTGGCCTAAGCAAGGCAGATCCCTGTCCCACACAACCCCAATTACAAAGCCCAATTATAGGCTCAACACTCTAATACCCTGAGGATCATCTTACCAAAACGGTTAGAGATTAACGCAGGATTACGGGGGTCTGCAGAGCGCTGATTGGCCCAACCCTGCTGATCCCCCTTCACACCCAACTCTTCTCCTCCATATGCTTATCCAATTTTATCTTAAAGCTCCCTATCGTTTTTAATCCCACTATAGCACTTGGTAGTCCATTCCACCCCTCTACAACTCTGTTACCAAACCAATATTTGCCTATATCTTTTCTGAAACGAAATTTATCTAATTTGAAACCATTGGTACGAGTTCTTTCGCTATCACTGAGCTTTAGTACATTTGTCATGCCCCCTTTGTTAATCCCACTAACCCACTTGAACACCTCTATCATATCCCCTCTAACTCTGCGTCTCTCTAACGAATGTAAGCCTAATTTCTTCAACCTTTCTTTATACGGAAGATTTCTAATATTATGGATAATTTTTGTCATTCTACGTTGTACTCTCTGCAATGAATCTATGTCCATTCTGTAATAAGGACACCAAAATTGAACAGCATAATCCATATGAGGTCTCACTAATGACAAGTAAAGTTTTAAGATAACATCAGCAGTTCTGTTACTCACACTCCTAGAGATGAACCCGAGAATCCTGTTTGCCTTGTTTCGAACGCTTATACACTGTTGTCTAGGTTTCAAATCATTGCTAACAAACACACCTAGATCTTTATCACAATTCGAGTTTTCTAATTCCATATTAGCTAGTTTATATTTAACATTTGTATGCATCTTCCCTATCTTTAATACCTTGCATTTGTCAATGTTAAACTTCATCTGCCAATTTACTGACCATTCGTGTAAGGTATCTAGATCCCTTTGGAGGCACTCTATATCTCTATCTGAGTCAATTGTTCTCCCCATTTTGGTATCGTCTGCAAATTTACTTATCCTACTAGTTATACCTAAATCAAGGTCATTTATGTATACAACAAACAACAGAGGACCTAATACAGATCCCTGGGGGACACCACTTTTGACTGCTCCCCATTCTGACTTGGTACCATTTATGCTGACTCTCTGCTTCCTACCAATTAGCCATGACCTAATCCATCCCAACAACGCCCCACCTATTCCATGCGCCTCAACCTTTCTCATCAATCTCTCATGGGGGACTCTGTCGAAAGCTTTACTGAAATCTAAATATATTATATCATATGACTTGTCATTATCTACTGCTTCATATACCTCTGAGAAAAAAACTAAGCAAATTAGTAAGGCAAGAACGTCCCTGAGTGAATCCATGCTGAGAAGAATTTATTAAATTAAATGTATCTAAGTGGTTTCTAATTTTACTAGCAATAATTGACTCTAGTAGCTTTCCTATGATTGATTTAAGACTAATGGGACGGTAATTGGATGCTATTGATTTGTCACCTTTTTTGAAGATCGGAACTACGTTTGCAAGCTTCCAAGCTTCTGGAACTATACCTGTCTCCAATGACTTGTTAAATAAAATTTTTAATGGGTAACTTAACTCATCCCTACATTCTTTTAATACTCTAGCATATACCTCATCAGAACCAGGCGATTTATGAGGTTTCAGTCTGTCAATTTCCTTAAGCACATAATTTCTACTTATAATAACCGTACTTAACCTATTTTCTATACTATCGCTATATACCTTACGGACTTCTGGAAACTGTGCCAAAATTTCATTAGTGAAAACGGAAAGAAATTGACTATTTAATGTACTGCACATTTCTAAATCATTTTCTGTCATTTCTCCTATCGAAGTTTTAAGGGGATCAATTACATCTCTAACCTTGGATTTATATAGTTGGTAAAAAGCTTTAGGATTATTTTTTGAGTCATTGGCAACCTTAATTTCATAATTTCTTTTTTCTTTCCTAATATCCTTTTTTACCTGTCTTGATAGATTCTGATAGTAAGCAAGTAGGTGAATTTTGCCTTTCCTAATTTTTCTATATACAGTATTCCTCTCTTTTGTCCTAGAAGATCTAATAGTCTATTATTCATCCATTTGGGTTGGTTCTGTGTTGATCTAAATTTTCTTTTGGGGATGTATTTATTTTGTGCATTGAATACTGACTCGATACAATTATCGTATGTATCTACCAAGGTTGACGTCTCTTCCTGACTTAAGTTTTATTCATAGGAAGGGAGAAAGATGAAATGATAAAGATGGTTCCAAAGTTACCAGTAGAGTAGAAGGAGGACTGAAAACCGGTTTACTCATGGGTTATAGAGCTGGACAGAATAAGGATGGAAATTGAGCTAAATAGCTGGTACCACCAACTCTACATAATGGAGAAGATGTATACTGATATTTTTAAAGTTACGTTAAAAACATTGCGCAAGAGAATAGTAAGGCCGAAGATAAGTTGATCTTACAGAAGTTTTGACCGTGACTAGGCTATTCCAGACATGAAAGTATATAAGAACATAAGAACATAAGAAAATGGGAGTCTGCAGAAAGCCGATTGGCCTAAGCAAGGCAGATCCGTGTCCCACACAACCCCAATTACAAAGCCCAATTATAGGCTCAACACTCTAATACCCTGAGGATCATCTTACCAAAACGGTTAGAGATTAACGCAGGATTACGGGGTCTGCAGAGCGCTGATTGGCCCAACCCTGCTGATCCCCCTTCACACCCAACCCTTCTCGTCCATATGCTTATCCAATTTTATCTTAAAGCTCCCTATCGTTTTTAATCCCACTATAGCACTTGGTAGTCCATTCCACCCATCTACAACTCTGTTACCAAACCAATATTTGCCTATATCTTTTCTGAAACGAAATTTATCTAATTTGAAACCATTGGTACGAGTTCTTTCGCTATCACTGAGCTTTAGTACATTTGTCATGTCCCCTTTGTTAATCCCACTATCCCACTTGAACACCTCTATCATATCCCCTCTAACTCTGCGTCTCTCTAACGAATGTAAGCCTAATTTCTTCAACCTTTCTTTATACGGAAGATTTCTAATATTATGGATCATTTTGTCATTCTACGTTGTACTCTCTCCAATGAATCTATGTCCATTCTGTAATAAGGACACCAAAATTAAACAGCATAATCCATATGGGGTCTCACTAATGACAAGTAAAGTTTTAAGATAACATCAGCAGTTCTGTTACTCACACTCCTTGAGATGAACCCGAGAATCCTGTTTGCCTTGTTTCGAACGCTTATACACTGTTGTCTAGGCTTCAAATCATTGCTAACAAACACACCTAGATCTTTCTCACAATTCGAGTTTTCTAATTCCACATTAGCTAGTTTATATTTAACATTTGTATGCATCTTCCCTATCTTTAATACCTTGCATTTGTCAATATTAAACTTCATCTGCCAATTTACTGACCATTCGTGTAAGGTATCTAGATCCCTTTGGAGGCACTCTATATCTCTATCTGAATCAATTGTTCTCCCCATTTTGGTATCGACTGCAAATTTACTTATCCTACTAGTTATACCTAAATCAAGGTCATTTATGTATATAACAAACAACAGAGGACCTAATACAGATCCCTGGGGGACACCACTTTTGACTGCTCCCCATTCTGACTTCGTACCATTTATGCTGACTCTCTGCTTCCTACCAATTAGCCATGTCCTAATCCATCCCAACAACGCCCCACCTATTCCATGCGCCTCAACCTTTCTCATCAATCTCTCATGGGGGACTCTGTCGAAAGCTTTACTGAAATCTAAATATATTATATCATATGACTTGTCATTATCTGCTGCTTCATATACCTCTGAGAAAAAACTAAGCAAATTAGTAAGGCAAGAACGTCCCTGAGTGAATCCATGCTGAGAAGAATTTATTAAATTAAATGTATCTAAGTGGTTTCTAATTTTACTAGCAATAATTGACTCTAGTAGCTTTCCTATGATTGATGTAAGACTAATGGGACGGTAATTGGATGCTATTGATTTGTCACCTTTTTTGAAGATCGGAACTACGTTTGCAAGCTTCCAAGCTTCTGGAACTATGCCTGTCTCCAATGACTTGTTAAATAAAAATGTTAATGGGTAACTTAACTCATCCCTACATTCTTTTAATACTCTAGCATATACCTCATCAGGACCAGGCGATTTATGAGGTTTCAGTCTGTCAATTTCCTTAAGCACATCATTTCTACTTATAGTAACCGTACTTAACCTATTTTCTATACTATCGCTATATACCTTACGGACTTCTGGAAACTGTGCCAAATTTTCATTAGTGAAAACGGAAAGAAATTGACTATTTAATGTACTGCACATTTCTAAATCATTTTCTGTCATTTCTCCTATCGAAGTTTTAAGGGGACCAATTACATCTCTAACCTTGGATTTATATAGTGGTAAAAAGCTTTAGGATAATTTTTTGAGTCATTGGCAACCTTAATTTCATAATTTCTTTTTTCTTTCCTAATATCCTTTTTTACCTGTCTTGATAGATTCTGATAGTAAGCAAGTAGGTGAATTTCGCCTTTTCTAATTTTTCTATATATTCCTCTCTTTTGTCCTAGAAGATCTAATAGTCTATTATTCATCCATTAGGATTGGTTCTGTGTTGATCTAAATTTTCTTTTGGGGATGTATTTATTTTGTGCATTGAATACTGACTTGATAAAATTATCGTATGTATCTACCAAGGTTGACGTCTCTTCCTGACTTAAGATGACAGGTGCCTGAGAAGGGGTACACTCATTTGGACACCTGGATCGACTTAATTTTTTGACCATAGGGTCAGCTAATAGGGCTCTTCTTAACCCACCATAATTGGCTTTTCTAAAGTCAGGTATTAATGTTGTATTCTCTCTGGTATTACCTTTCCATTGTATATTAAAATACACAGACTTGTGGTCACTATTTCCTAGGTGGTCCCCTATCTCTACATTATTTACCATATGTTCATTGTTACTGAAAACTAAATCGAGAATATTATTACCTCTAGTCGGCGTATCTATGAATTGAAATAAAAAACTATCTTGTACTACCTCTATAAACTCCTCAGAATCAGAGTCTCCTATTTGATGCTGCCAATCTATATTCGGAAAATTAAAATCCCCCATAATGCACACATTGCTAAACCTTGATGCCATTTTAATTTCCTCCTATAATGACGTTCCGTCATTTCTACTCATATTTGGCGGTCTATACATAACTCCAATAACTATGGTTTAACTACCTTCGTTAACCTCTACCCAAACACTTTCATTATCGTTATTTAGTCTAGTACCTGATTTAATACAGCTTTTTAATGTACTCCTGACAAACACTGCTATACCGCCACCCCTCTTACTTGTTCGGTCATATTTAAACAAACTATATCCTGGTATATCAAATTCTGCTAAAAATGCCTGGTTTCTGTATTAATCCACGTTTCAGTTAGCGCTATTATGTCTATATTTTCTTTGCTAACAAGGGCTCTAAGTTCGTTCATTTTGTTACATAGACTCCTACAGTTTGTGTAATATACTCTCTATCTATCTATCTATCTATTGCCTGACGCCGTGATCCCCGAAGGGGTGGCCACGAACGAACCGCCCCCATGCACCTCTGTCCCCAGTCAGTCGACGCCCCTCCCCCCAACCAGCACCGCCTTCGTTCATGTAGTTCCTCACTCCATCCTTCCACCTCATATTCGGTCTACCTCTCCCCCTCTGTCCCTCCACCTCGCTCTCGTACACCCTCTTAGTCATTCTCTCGCTTCCATACGTTCCATATGGCCGAACCATCTCAAGTTGTTCCTTTTCACACTTTCCAGCACATCTATCTCCACACCACACCTCCTTCTTACTTCCTCATTAGTCTGTCTATCCCTCCATGTAACTCCGCACGCACTCCTTAAGTAATTCATTTCCACTGCTCTCACTCTTGGTCTGAGTCTCTCAACCAACGTCCATGCTTCGCTTCCGTAAGTCAGTGTCGGGATTACCACACTGTCATGCAAGGACTTCTTCATTTCCATACTGACCACCCTATTTCTTGTTACTTCTTTTAGCGTTCCTACAACCCTCTTCCCCTGTTGTACCCTCTCCCGCACCTCTTCATCCATTCTCAATTTACTTCTTTTCTTTATACCTAATTTACCTTTGTTTCTAACGACATTTCCATCTTCCGTTGCACCATCACTACTATCATTTGCATTATAGTCATCATTTTTAGCATGAGACTGAATATCCTTATCGCTTTCGCCTGACGCTAAAATTGTTCCATTTAACCTCTCATTTACACTCTCAATATTTCTGTTCAAAACCCCAACCACCCTATCTAAAGAACTAGCTAATGTAGAAACCCCTAACCGTGAAAGATGAACCCCATCCCTTGCGTACATCCCATCTCTCCCATAGAAACTATCCCAGTTATCAATGAATGGTATTGCTTTTTCTTTGCAATATTTCTCCAAACGGCAATTGACACCAATCGCCCTGGATGTCCATTCCTTGGGAACTCCTCTTCTGGGTAGGATACAATGTACTACAGGGATCCCTCCCTTCATCCTAACCTTATCTAACACATCCCGATACTGCTGCAGCAGTTCCTCACTTCTACCCTTACCAACATCGTTACTCCCGGCACTGAGACAGATAATGGGGTTATCTCCACTATCTTCCAAGATGTGGTCCATCTTCTCTAAAACCCTTATATTTATCATTAGTTTATATATACTGTATTTTTAAGCGTTGATCTGTCTAAAGTTGACACATACTTAGTTCAATTCAATCCAGAAGTGTTGGTTGATCAGTTGGTTGATATTGAGGATTATGCACATTACGGTGCTACTAATGGTTACTTGTGATTCTATCAGTTGGTTGATATTGAGGATTATGAACATTACGGTGCTACTAATGGTTACTTGTGATTCTATCAGTTGGTTGATATTGAGGATTATGCACATTACGGTGCTACTAATGGTTACTTGTGATTCTATCAGTGTTGATATTGAGGATTATGCACATTACGGTGCTACTAATGGTTACTTGTGATTCTATCAGTTGGTTGATATTGAGGATTATGCACATTACGGTGCTACTAATGGTTACTTGTGATTCTATCAGTTGGTTGATATTGAGGATATTGAACATTACGGTGCTACTAATGTTACTTGTGATTCTATCAGTTGGTTGATATTGAGGATTATGCACATTACGGTGCTACTAATGGTTACTTGTGATTCTATCAGTTGGTTGATATTGAGGATTATGAACATTACGGTGCTACTAATGGTTACTTGTGATTCTATCAGTTGGTTGATATTGAGGATTATGCACATTACGGTGCTACTAATGGTTACTTGTGATTCTATCAGTTGGTTGATATTGAGGATTATGCACATTACGGTGCTACTAATGGTTACATGTGATTCTATCAGTTTCCTCCGAGTCTTTATACGGACATATATAAAATTGTTTTTACAGTATTGAAAATAAATAGTATTTCCTGTTGTAGAAAACTTGACAAATTATGTTATATTCTTAAACAAGTGTTTTAGAACACTAATAATGTTTAGTGTTTAGACAAACCTTATTTAACCATTATGAAGTTGATAATGTACTTTTTAACATCATTGTATTTTAATAATATGATTATTGAGTTCGAATAATGTTAAATTTGTCTTGTATAGTGTTGAATATATTTTAAGATTAATTATATTCACGATATAAGATTTTTAGAAAACTGCTATAAATACTTTTGCAGATGTATTAATATGGTACAAGTATACGCCAAATTGCTCTTTGCTGCGGCGCTCATTACCGTGTCCTATGTCCTTTGGAGCCTACGGTGAGTGTGATATCCAGCCTGGTACCGGTACACAGGGGCTACTATTTTCTATTCAGGTTTCTACAGATTATCTTCTTCAGGATTGACCCTCCAGCTTTTCGGTCCTTATGGTGGATTTACAAGAACGCTTTTCCCTACAACTCTTCTCAGCTACTCTTGCAGCTTCTATGGCATACATAATAATAATTATTATATAATAATGTTTTCACCAATACTAGTCTAACTTCAGTCTAGTTGTCGATACCAGTGCAAAATAGTCTCAAAATGTTGCCAGAATAAAGTTGCCTATCAGAATTTGCCGGAGAAGTCCTCATGTAAATCCATCTTTACCAAGCCTCCAATTACAGATAATGAAGCCAGCTGAGAGGCTGGGTGCCAGCTGTCTGACCAGGAATGCGATCCTGAGTCGGCAGATTTGTAGTAAATAATAATGACCTCAGCTGCTGCGGCACTTATGGTAAAACATCTATACTATTGGGAGCGTTTAAGATCACTGAAACTGTACTCGTTGGAGCGTAGAAGAGAACATTACCTAATAATATACACATGGAGAATCGCAGAGGGTTTAGTACCAAACCTACATACCCCGATAGTCATGAAATTCAGTGATAGGAGAGGCTGGGAATGCGATATCCCCCGGACGAAAAACCGGGGTGCTATTGGCTCTCTGCGAGAGGGTTGGTTATCACACAGAGGACCACGTCTCTACAACAAACACCCACGGCGAGTAAGAGACATGAGGGGCGTCTCATTAGACAACTTCAAGAGAGCCCTCGATGTCTAACTGCAAAAAGTGCAAGACGAGCCCATCTTCGCAGGGGAGCGTGCTGCCCCTTCGAACATTCTGCTGCACCAAATCACCACCCATAACGAGGGGCGACGCGCTCCTTGGTACAAAGGAGTACAAAGGAAATCAAGCAACAACAGATCTAGTGACCCTTCTAGGTTGTTGTCCTCCAAAACACTGAGGATCAAGTGTCCAAACAGTGGTTTAGAGTGGGTAAGGGAACATTGGAAAGGGAATTACTGCCCTGGAACTAATGTCCGTGGCAGGATTAGGAAGTTAGTAGGGGACAGATGGGTTAGTAACTGAGGGGGGGATAAAATAAAGTTATTCATTTACAAACGCAGTCAGTCGCGGGTTTGATGCGAGATATTTGTCTAGGCGGAGTTTAAATGAATCAACGGTGATGCAGTCTATAACGTTTCGGGGAAGCCCATTCCACAAGTTGACAACTCGATTGAAGAAGAAATTCTTAGATTCGTGTGAGTTAAAAGATTTACCAATAATTTTGCAACCGTTTCCCCGCGTGTAATTAGATTGGTCGATAGTGAAGTACTTACTACAGTTCATATTGTCGATGCCTTTGATGATTTTGAACACTTGAATTAAGTCACCTCTTAATCTGCGCTGGGTTAAAGGAAATAGGTTTAATTCTCTAAGACGCTCTTCGTATGGTTTGTTCTTTAGGCTAGGTATCATTTTGGTAACTCTACGTTGAACTCGTTCTAGCTTGTTTATATCTTTTTGGTAATAAGGGCACCAGGATTGAACGCAGTATTCCAGAAGAGGGCGGACTAATGAATTGTAAAGGGTTAGGATAACTTCTTTGTATTTATGCTCAAATGACCTGCCTATAAAGCCAATTATTTTGTTTGCCTTCTTAACAACTTCTGAACATTGTTGACTCGGTTTTAGGTTACTCGATATTGTTACTCCCAGATCGGTTTCTCTGTTTACATTCTTAAGCTGAGTGCCATTCATCGAATAGTTTGCTTTCTCATTTAGGTATCCGATATGTAGTACTTTACATTTATCCGCATTGAAACTCATTTGCCAAATTTGGGCCCAACATGACAATTTATCTAGATTGTGTTGCATATCGTCAACTTGTTCTTTTGAGAGTACGCTATTTGCAATTTTTGTATCGTCAGCAAATTTTGAGATTGTACAGGTGAGACCCTCATCTATGTCGTTGATGTAAATTAGAAAGAGAATTGGTCCTAGTACCGATCCCTGGGGTACCCCGCTACTTACATTGGTCCATTTTGATGCCTTACCGTTTATGACTACTCTTTGCTTTCTGTCGCTGAGCCAATTTTCTATCCATTTCAACACACCGTCTTGTATTCCATGCGCTTTTAGTTTTAGCAGTAAACGTTTGTGGGGAACTTTGTCAAAGGCCTTTTGAAAATCAAGGTATATAATATCTACAGCTTTACTCTCATCGTAGAGGTTGAGGATATCGTGGAAGAAGTCTAAGAGGTTTGTTAAACAGGAACGTTTTTACGAAAGCCGTGTTGAGTATCTTTAAGTATGTTATTTTCCTCTAAGTGATTTACGAGTCTGTCTCGTATGACCGTTTCTAGCATTTTACATAAAACTGAGGTTAAGCTAATTGGACGATAGTTACTGGGTAGGGATTTGCTGCCTTTTTTGAATATCGGTGTTATGTTGGCTAGCTTCCACTGATCGGGCATAGTTCCAGACTGCAAGGATTTATTGAATAGTAATGTCAGTGGTTTAGAGAGCTCATCCTTAGCTTCCTTTAGAACTCTAGGCGAGATTGTATCAGGTCCAGGCGTTTTATTTACCTTGAGTTTATCTAAACAATTCAATACTTCTCTCTCTGTAACGGTGATATTGCTTAGAACATCTGAATTATCAATCTGAATCGGCGATGGTGTAGGGATATCACTGAGGTCTTCTGTTGTAAAAACTGATGCAAAGAAGGTATTGAGGGCATTACTCATTTGTTCTTCGTCTTTGGTGTATTCTCCATTTTCATCGACTAACGGTCCAACAGTTGAAGTAACGACTTTTTTCTTTCTGATATAACTATAGAATTCTTTCGGGTTTGTTTTACTTTGATTCGCAATATGTAACTCTAAGGTCTTTTTACTTTGCTTAATTAACTTTTTGGCTTTGCGTCGTAGCTCTACAAATTTCAGCCGTTCTTCGTCATTTTGTGAGGATTTTAATCTATCATTAGCAAAATTTTTAGCAAGCAGGCAGTTTGAAATATCTTTATTCCACCATTTGGGCTTATTATTATGGCCTGGACGCCGAGTTTTCGATGGTATGCAGTCTTGCACTGCTTTTAGGTAATTGGCTTCGAATAACTTCCAAGATGTATTTATGTCGTTATTGTTAATTAAAAAGCTCCAGTCAGTTTCTTTAAACATAGCTCTAAGTTTATGGAAGTTTGCTTTCTTGAAATTAGGGACTTTTTCGATGCTACTATTTGGTTCGTTACTAGTAAAGTTTAAAGTGAAAGTTATCGTACGATGGTCGCTGTTACTGAATTCATCACCAACATTCAAATTCTCTATTAATTCTTCTTTTGTTGCAAGTACAATGTCAAGAACGTTATTACCACGGGTCGGCGTTCCAACAAATTGATAAAGCGAACTCTCTTGCAAGTTCGTATACAAGTCATGTCCGGAGTGTGAAGTAAGAGTATCGCCCCACTTGGTCACAGGTAAATTAAAGTCACCAAAAATTACGGTATCTTGTGAGTTACTTACATCTGCAATTTGTTCGTAAATATCTCGGTCAGTTTGCACTGATTGAGCTGGAGGTCTGTATATTAATGCAAGTATTATTTTGGTACCTTTATTATTCTTTATTAGCACAAAAGATGCGTCGACGTTCACAATTTGAGGTTTTGACAAGAGGGTAGGGTTAAGACTTTCTTTGATATAAAGTAAAACGCCACCTCCATTTCGATTTATTCGGCTTTTCTCAAACATTACATAACCGGGAAGTGAATACTCTGCTAAAAAGTCTCTATCTTCTGTATTGAGCCAAGATTCTGTTATGCCAATCACATCATAATTTTCTGTAAACATTAGCTCCTCTAAATCTGAAAATTTATTGCGTATGCTACGAGCGTTTGCATAGAAAACCTTTAAATTTGTTATTTTAGAACTCACGGAACGCTCTTTAATAATATTTTTGGTTCTTGTCGGATCTACATTTATGTTCATGGCTGTCCTCGGTCCTCGCTGTCTTAGGTCCTTATCGCTGGTGGTCCTCGGTTGCCTCTGTTTTTTTCTTGGCGTTGGATGATTTATGTCACTGCTGCTTCTTCTCGGATGGCGTTTTTTGATCCATGGCTGCGGACTGCTTCGTGTAGGAGACGACCCATGCGTGCTGAACCCACAGGGTTTAGATGAGTGCCATCCTTGCGGAACAGAGTAGGCTGGTTGTAGAAGTTGTCCCAGAGGTTGATGAATTCAACTTCTTCCCTCAGACACAAATGTTTTAGTCGGCTATTTGTGCTGAAAGCCTTGTCGTAGAATTTGTCAGGTGCGTCGATCTTGGGGAGAATGCCTGAGATGATGATATTCCTTGACTTGTTTTTGTAGTGCTGGATCATCTTGCGATATTTCTCCATCAACTCTTCGGATCTGGTGCGCATGACGTCATTTGAACCAGCATGGATGACAAAAAGGGTATTTTCATTTGCATCCTTTGTGGTATCTTCGAAGGCTTCCACAATGTCGTCCAGTCCAGAAGAGTGGCGAACACAACCTTAGGTGACCTTAGGTAGGTGACATATTTGAACAATATGTCAAATATGGACACGGACACAGGACACGGGCCGACTGCAGGAAGACATGAATGTAGTGTTCCAGTGGACCAAGGAAAACAACATGCAATTCAATGAGGAAAAATTCCAATTAATACGGTACGGAGATAATAATGGTGTTAAAGAAATTACAAATTACTTAACAGAATCTAACCACATAATAGAACGGAAAGACAGTGTGAAAGACCTTGGGGTATTAATGTCTGAAAATATGGGTTTCAAAGTACATAACCAGGTCAAAGTGGCGGCTGCGAAACGTCTAACGGGTTGGATTCTGCGTACTTTTAAAACACGCGGTGAATTGCCTATGATAACGCTCTTCAAATCTCTAGTGCTACCGCGGCTTGAATACTGTAGCGTATTAACATCCCCATACAAAGCAGGTGAAATAAATGACGTAGAGAGTGTACAAAGACATTTCACTTCGCATATAAGTTCGATAAAACATCTACACTATTGGCAGCGTTTAAGAGCACTGAATCTGTACTCACTGGAACGTAGAAGAGAACGTTACCTAATAATATACACGTGGAAAATCGCAGAGGGTTTAGTACCAAACCTACATACTCCGATAGTCATGAAATTCAGTGATAGGAGAGGCTGGGAATGCGAAATCCCCCGGATGAATAACAGGGGTGCTATGGGCTCTCTGCGAGAGGGCTGGTTATCACACAGAGGCCCACGTCTCTTCAACAAACTCCCACGGCGAGTAAGAGACATGAGGGACATCTCGTTAGACAACTTCAAGAGAGCCCTAGATGTCGAACTGCAAAAAGTGCCAGACGAGCCCATCCTCGCAAGGGAGCGAGCTGTCGCTTCAAACAGTCTACTGCACCAAATCACCACCCATAACGAGGGGCGTCGCGCTCCTTGGTGCCGCTAGAAGAGCGGCGAACACATCCAAAGGTATCCAAAGGTAAAGGTAATACTCGATACATGAGCACACTGTGCTGTACATTGTACAGAGCAAGAAGCTGTGCGGGGGTCAAGAACCCACGGAGACGGTTGAGCACACCCAACTTCTGGGAAGCTGTTTTAGCAAGAGTGGTAATATGATCTTTTCAAGAGAAGTCGGATGAAAAAGATACGCCAAGATTATTGAGAGAAGATGAAGGGTTGATTTGTGTATTGTTGAAGAATAATTGATAGTCTTGTGGAATAATTGATAGTCTTGTAGTTATTTGGAGAAATGGGGTCTTGGAGGCATTGAAAATGACAAGATTTTCTCTGTCCAAATACAAAATAATTGATAGATTAGAAGATAGGCATTCTATGGCATCGTCACGTTACCTTTGGAGAAATTTCATGCTGGATTGTTATGAGAAAGTAGTTGAATAGTATAAGGTAGAGTCATCAGCATATGAGTGGATGGGACTAGAGGTACAGTTGAGGAGATCATTAATGAATATTAGGAAGAGGACTGGAGACAGGACAGAACCCTGAGGAACACCAGAGTTGATAGGTTGAGGAATTAGCGATGGCCGTCCACAACTGCAGCTATGGAACGGTCTGAAAGGAAATTAGAGACAAAAACACAGATAGAGGGATAGAAACCAAAGGAGGGTAGTTTGGAAATTAGTGATTTGTGCCACTCTATCGAAGGGTAGCGCAACAGAATAAGTCTCACCGAAGTCCCGAAAGGAGGATGAGCAAGAATTAGTAAGATAAGCAAGGAGATCACCAGTAGAGTGACCCTTAAGGAAACCATCCTGGCGATCTGAAAGTAGATTATGGGAAAATAAATGCTCAAGAAATTTTGAATTAAGGATAGTTTAAAAACCTGTAAGAGATGCAAAAATGAGAGCAATTGGACGATAGTTGGAGGATTGCGAGCGGTCACCCTTCTTTGGGACAGGTTGAATGAGAGCAAACTTCCAGCAAGAAGAAAATATGTTCGAGGAAAGGAGTTTGCCTAGGCAGGGAACTTCAAGAGAGCCCTCGATGTCGAACTGCAAAAAGTGCCAGACGAGCCCATCTTCGCAAGGGAGCGGCTGTCTCTTCAAACAGTCTGCTGCACCAAAACACAACCCACAACGAGGGACGACGCGCTCCTCGGTGCTGCTAGGAGAGTGGCGAACGTAACCTTAGATCGATTAGATAGTCAGCACGGAAGTTGTTTAGTATAACAGGAGGAACACCATCCGGTCCATAGGACTTTCTTTTTTTTTTTTTTTTTTTTTTAAAGAGACAATGAACGGAGGAAGGAAAAACACAGATAACACAAGAAGGTCCATGTGCCTAAAGGCATCCTCCATTCATAAAATGTTTGTAACAACTGGATTTAAACATTTGTAGATTGTAAGTTTGTGGAAAGCAATTAGAGGGAAGTGAATTCCAAAGAGTAGTAGCTCTGGGGATAAATGAATTCTGATAAGCAGAAGTTCTGCATTGTGGAGGAGAAAGTGTAAATTCATGGGCGCTCTCAGCTGCCCTAGTTCTACGGGGAAAGATGTGGAGAGGCGGCACAATTGAAGCAAGTTCCTCGGAACAATTGCTGTGAAAATATCTGTAGAATAATGCAAGGGATGCAACGTTTCTTCCGATGGATAATGTAGGAAGGTCCTGTGTGATTGCAGGGTTATTGATTAATCTAATAGCTTTATTTTGAATTTTGTCCAACTGCCTCAATGCAACCACTCCACTTCCACCCCACAGAGGTGAACAGTAATCCATCTGAGAGCGCACATGACTTTTATATATCACGGCCAACTGCTCGTCAGTGAAGAATTCTCGAACTCTGTACAGGAGTCCCAGTTTTTTAGAGGCATTCTTAGCAATGCTTCTAACATAATGTGTCCAGCTCAAGTTAGTAGTTAATGTTACACCGAGAATGTCAATACTAGGGGAAGTGGGAATATTTACATCATTAAAAAATATATGGGAGTCAGTGAGATTCTGTCGGTTAGAAAATTGAATGTACTTGGTTTTCTGTGCATTAAAGGAAACTAGATTCTTTTATCCCCATCCATTAATTCTAGAAAGGTCCTGGTTCAGAGAAATTGCAGTGTTTATTTTTGAATTTATAAGATCGGGTTGGGTGAAAGAATTGGTAAATGTGAAGGAACTGTGGAGTGTTGAGTCATCTGCGTAGGAATGTATTGGATTATGAGTGGTAGATATGAGATCATTGATATGAATGACGAACAGAATTGGGGCCAAAACTGATCCCTGGGGAACACCAGCATTTATTGAGTGAAATTGAGAATAAAGGCCATCTACCATTACACGTATTTTTCTGTTATGAAGATAAGAAGAAATTAGTGGAACTAATGATGCAAGGCCGTAGTGTGACATCTTCGACAATAAGGATTGATGCCAGACTCTATCAAATGCCTTTGATATATCTTAGCATTAAGCACAGAGAGGGCAAAAAGTACATCCTTAGAAGAGATTATCATTTTAGGCATAAGTGAGAGGGGGGTGGGGGGGGGGGGGTGGAGAAGGAGGAATAGCACCGAAATTATCCAAGGTGGAGTTTTGGCGAAAGTTTGAGAAAAGAGTTTAGTGCAGTCAGAGTGGAAACAAGGAGGGAAAGACGAGGAAGTACAATTGTTGGAGAGGTTTTTGGCTAGATGCTAGAAAGCTTGGGAAGAGCTAGATTTGGAAAGTTGAGAACATTTGTTATTGATGAAAGAGTTTTTGGCTAGTCGAAGAACAGATTTGGCTTGATTCTTATTGGAGATAAGCGTAAGTAAACCAAGAATTTGTTTCCATTAGACTGAGAGAATGAAAATGGAGTGTATGCCTCCATGCCGGAGAGGATTACCTCGTTCAGCACTCTCCGAGGGTTCCCGGCCATGGAAGCAAAAATCATTCCATTGGAAATCAAAGAAGTACTGCCGAAGAACCCCCCAGTCGGCAGCGCCAAAATGCCACAAGACCCACCGGTTGAGGGGGTCAGAAAGCTGTACTGGAGACAGCTAATAAAGATAAGGTTGTGATCAGAGGAGCCCAACGGAGAGAGAAGATTTACAGTATAAACAGAAGGATTAGAGGTTAGAAATAAGTCAAAGATGTAGGGCCGGTCTCCAGGGCGGTCCAGGATACGGGTTGGTTGCTGAACTAACTGCTCTAGGTCATTTAGGATAGAAAAGATGTAAACTTGTTCACCAGGTTGGTCAGTGAAATGGGAGGAGAGCCAGTGGTGGTGGTGAACATTGAAATCTCCTAAGATGGAGATTTCAGAAAAGGGAGAGATGGATAGAATGTGTTCCACTTTAGAAGTAAGATAATCAAAGAATTTTGGAGAGTCAGTAGAATTAGGGGAGATATAAACCGCACAGATATATTTAGTGAGCGAGTAACTAGATACTTTAAACCAGAGAGTTGATAATTCAGAAGAGTCAAAGTTGGGAACACGAGAGCAAGGAAGATGTTGGCGTATGTACATACATCTACCTTTGGCTTTGAATTGAGGATAGAGAGAAGAATTTGTAGTTAGTAGTCCCAGTAACTGAGTTTCAGTGAGAAAGAGAAGATCATGGTTGACAGAGGAGAGGTGGTGTTCCACAGAGTGGAAGTTAGAGGATAGACCACGAATGTTGCAGAAGTTGATAGTAAGAAAAGAAGGTAGTGGTCCAGAGCATTTTGAGTTGTTATCAATGGGGGCACAGGAGTACCAGTTTTCTTTAACAGCCACCCATAGCACTCCCCGGGAGTACCGCCCTGTTCGGCTGGTGCCTACAGCGTCCTCCTATTATGACATAGATATGCCCTATACTTATTTATTTATTAGTTATACTTATTAACCCCCCCCCAGACATATTAACTTACGAAAGTTAGGGGCTGCCCGAGCGCCCGGTATTTCCCCCACAACAGTCTTTCTCACACTGAGGGACCGTTAGAAGTTGGAGGAATTTGGGGTTGCCACCAATCGACAGATTCCGATCTAACTTACCTAACTTACTGAGCTCAATATGACACAAATGAGTCATATAACTTACTTATTGAGCTATTTCACTACCTTTGGGCAACACCGCCATATGACGCGATCGCGTCATATGTGATGGAGAGGGTTAAGATACTGACCAGGCACAGAAGTCTCCAAGGCCATAATATAAACTTATCCGTATGAGCGTGCACTTTTACATTAAATGTGAATGTACAATTGATCTTACTTCAATTGTGCCACCTCTGGCACTTGATATTACAAGCACTCTTCCACAATACAGAATGTCTGATTTTCTGTTTATTATTTATTTTATTATATATATATGTATATATATATATGTATATATACAGTATATATGTTATGCCGGGTTGTAATACAACTTAGCTTTGTTTTGGTCTGGACTCAAATCCAACTATGGACTTTTAGACTCCATATATTCTCAACAGGGACACGTCGAACACGTTCTTATTCACAAGCTATGTACTCAATCAGGTTAAGATGAACACAAGAAATACACACATGTAATTCTACACTCTTATTTATTGATTGGCACATAGATAAATCAGTACTCCTTAACTATTATTGGGAAATAGTAAGCGAGTATGTATACTTTGACATAAACAAATGATAGGCAATTCACGCATATAATTAGGCTTAAAGTGTGGGTGGATATTTTCTTAGCTACTATAAAGAATAACAAGTAAACAATTAGCAACATTTATCACACACCAAGGTCTATTAACATATAATGAGCGTGAACCAAGGGATAGTATTATAATGGAAGTATACAATTATAATCAGACAAACATACACATAGATAAAACCCTTGCTATTAATATAAATGAGAGTTGAGTATCTACTGTGATTTATTCTGAATAAGTTCTGACAGATTGAATGAAATCTCCAAGTACGCGTATATAGGTTGGGGCGGAACAAAAGGGGAAGCGTACAAAGAGCTCGGGGTGAACGTTCGCTCACGGGTGGCGAGAAGCGTAGGGGTAAATTAACCCAGCAAGTGCGGCAAGACTTATATAAGTTTTACTGGTGGGCTGCTGGAAGCCTTATATAATCCAAGGCCTAAAAAAAAAACATTTAAATCAGCCCAGTATAATATTTTTGTTTTGTTTTTTTGTTTTTTGTATTGCCCCTTGGCCATGCCAAATATCACTCATCCACATCCCCTCCTTCCACCCTTCCCCCCCCCCCCTTCAGTTATCACCTATTCTCCCTGTTATTCCCTTATTCTTAGGTATATATTCGTGCTAACATTAGCGAGTTGCTAGCAGGGCGTGGTCATCTTTGTTACCAAGCGTGGGAAAGAGCGAGAGAGAGAGTATTGCGCAACAGTGTCTCTCCAGCCGTCTGGCAGGCTGGCTGGCTAGCAGGCTGCCTCAGCCATATGTTATGTAACTCCCGGCCTCTATCGCCGATTTTGACCATCCAAACGCTGTTTCCACTTGTTTTATTGCTGTAACAGGTTAATACCTTTATAATCAACGTAAAATAGGCGCATATGGATAAGTATTAATGCTATTTATGGTACGATGACGATTTGCGTGTAGGAAACACTCTAAATACCTCCGCACAAGGAGGGGTGGCCACTACCCCCCCTGCGCACTTAAGAGGTTAAAGGGCACAGATACTTCTGGCCAGGTAGGTCATTCAGGTCATTTGTTTTACTGCGATGATCAAAATAGTATTTATGGTTAGTGCGATATTATTCTGAATAAGGGAAGGAATATGTTGAAATTAAAAGGAGAGGAGAGTTAAATTATTTTTACAATTAATGATGTACTTAAATTATTATGAGAACATTTATATCTTGAACATACAATTAATTAATTCTTATATGCAATGATAATCTCACGGGTCGGGTCGAGGAATTCAGATTTAATGATTTATATTTACTGAAGAATACTCAAAGGTTGAATATAACCTAACTGAATCAGGCAATTGATTGATTACAGCAGATTAAAGAACGCATCAATAAATTATCGTATACGAGTAGTTATAAGAATACTATAAGTTAAATATGGCGTACACAACGAAGTTGCACTTAGATGGAAATACCTGATAAGGTATGAAGGAGATCTGAACTGGTTAACAGATTCCTATATGGAATACAGAACAAATTGGCGTTGTATTAGAGTTGGTGAAATAATTAGACAATAGATCTACACGAAACTAGAATTCCTAGACGAGCTGGATCGAAATGATCTATTTCATAACAGAATAAATTAATACGTTATTCACAAATTATACAGTTAACGCACAACAAAATAAGGCGTAACAGGGGGTTTCTCTCGAAGAAAATAGATTTAGATTATGATAATCGGCAATACAATTCTTCTAAAGGATGGGGAGCTGAATTTAATTAGATATGAAATTGGGCGTCGGTTCTAGGTAAAAGTGAGGCTTTAGAAGGGAATCAATTCACAGTATACACTTCAGCTTCAACTTGGTACATACATAAATAGAATAGACATACACAAGGAAAATCTGAGTATTCGGCTAGATTATTGATTTACACAAATAGGTGACGTATGCGTAGAATGTTTTATATGAGCTTATAAGAGAAATTAACACTAGATCTTGGACACAGATCTACACAAGGTTTAACATGGGTTCTGAAGGATTAATGCATACCCAACAATTAATGATCTTGGGCACAGATCTACAAAGGAATTAGCAATGAATATTCACATATTTTACCTTACCTTCACAACAATAATCACAACGTAAGACACTCAGGGACACTTAGGGTGACTTTGTGTGTGTGTGGGGGGGGGTTGAGGTTCGAGAGCAAGTCTGGCCGACGTAGAGCATAGGTTTGCTTGGACTAGACTTCAGGGGGAGCTGCTTCGCACCGTCAGGAATTCCACTTCTAGACGTCAGAGGCACACAACAGGGCACGTTGTAGTCTCGAGGAGGAGGGGAATGCAGTTACCACTTTTAGTTAGATGCTCCAGACTTTTCAGACTTAAGAACATTACCGAGGTGGAAGTGCTTGCTTTCTCAACAATTTCGTTGAGTACATGTTCAAATATTTTCTTAGCTTTAACTTATAGTGATTCAATGTTAAAGGGATATAGTGAATCGTTGTGACATCAATAGTGAAGTAAATACTTAACTTAAAAATACATGGTAGTTATCATTTGGTACCTAATCATTTAAAGTATTTTATTTAATACTCTGGTGGGAGTTATGAAGTCTAGGAAGGATATAATAGCAATTCTGGTGATTTTATAATAATTGAGGGTTATTTGTGAATCAGTGGATAACTCTGGTCTTCACTATGTTCCTTGGTTGATCCAGAGTTCTTCGTAACAGTCTTGCATTGTAGATCATAATATCCCCACTTATGTCAGTAGCACTCAGGTCTTTGATGCGGAACTTGCATAAACATTTGCTCGGTGTACTGCAAATCTGGCTGCTGGTGCAATGAAGGCTGGTGATTGGTGGAGAGGGTTTGAAACCTGGATGGTGATTGGCTTAAACTCCCATTCTTTTGTAGGGGTGACTGACCTAGGTGACCCGTCTTCCTGGTAGTAAGAAAACGGGAATGACCTGGTAATATGGGGCACTCCTCTGTTTCTCGTTCCTCTGTATCGTGAGAAACTGGTATGGAATTGTGTCTCTGTAGTTTGTTTCTTCTTTTCCCCTTCCTACTCACCTGTAGGCTAGCAATCCTACAGGTGTTACCCAACCCCGTCACTTCGATATATATATACAACAATGTAAGGAATGCAAAATCTCTTTGAATGTGTTAGGGAAGGAAATACTTTGTAATTATAGGATTGTTGGTTATTTTAGTTGCTCTGTTTTATCCAATTATTTAAGTGCATCCTCTTCATATCCACTCCACAATGGTGAGCACGTCCGTGAAACATTCACTAACTCTGTAAAGGAGCCGACATTTTCTTTGGTACATGTTTTACAATAGTTCAGACATGACATATTGTGATATCCAACTGAAAGTTGAATATGTTGAATAAGATTCCGGTTCATTTTGTCTGTTAGTGAGTGAACTGAATATATTTGGTTTTGTTTGAATTAAAGGAAACCAGATTGCTTTGGTCCCACTCAAGAATTTTGGATAAAACAATATTAAGAGAAACTGCAGTGTTTAGTTGGGAATTAGCAGGCATATTCTTTATCTCCTCCAAACGAAGTTTACAAAGATTATAAGTACAAAGGAGTACAAAGGTTATCAAGCAACAACAGGTCTAGTGACCCTTCTAGGCTGCTTGTCCTCCAAAACACTGAGGATCAAGTGTCCAAACAGTGGTTTAGAGTGGGTAAGGGAACATTGGAAAGGGAACTACTGCCCTGGAACTAACGTCTGTGGCAGGACTAGGAAGTTAGTAGGGGACATATGGGTTAGTAACTGAGGGGAGGATAAAATAAAGTTATTCATTTACAAACGCAGTCAGTCGCGGGTTTGATGCGAGATATTTGTCTAGGCGGAGTTTAAATGAATCAACGGTGCTGCAGTCTATAACGTCTCGGGGAAGCCCATTTCACATGTTGACAACTCTATTGAAGAAGAAATTCTTAGATTCGTGCGAGTTAAAAGATTTACCAATAATTTTGCAACCGTTTCCCCGCGTGTAATTAGATTGGTCGATAGTGAAGTACTTAATACAGTTCATATTGTCGATGCCTTTGATGATTTTGAACACTTGAATTAAGTCACCTCTTAATCTGCGCTGGGTTAAAGGAAATAGATTTAATTCTCTAAGACGCTCTTCGTATAGTTTGTTCTTTAGGCTAGGTATCATTTTGGTAACTCTACGTTGAACTCGTTCTAGCTTGTTTGTCTTTTTGGTAATAAGGGCACCAGCATTGAACGCAGTATTCCAGAAGAGGGCGGACTAAGGAATTGTAAAGGGTTAGGATAACGTCTTTGGATTTATGCTCAAATGACCTGCCTATAAAGCCAATTATTTTGTTTGCCTTCTTAACAACTTCTGAACATTGTTGACTCGGTTTTAGGTTACTCGATATTGTTACTCCCAGATCGGTTTCTCTGTTTACATTCTTAAGCTGAGTGCCATTCATCGAATAGTTTGCTTTCTCATTTAGGTATCCGATATGTAGTACTTTACATTTATCCGCATTGAAACTCATTTGCCAAATTTGGGCCCAATGTGACAATTTATCTAGATTGTGTTGCATATCGTCAACTTGTTCTTTTGAGAGTACGCTATTTGTAATTTTTGTATCGTCAGCAAATTTTGAGATTGTACAGGTGAGACCCTCATCTATGTCGTTGATGTAAATTAGAAAGAGAATTGGTCCTAGTACCGATCCCTGGGGTACCCCGCTACTTACATTGGTCCATTTAGATGCCTTACCGTTTATGACTACTCTTTGCTTTCTGTCGCTGAGCCAATTTTCTATCCATTTCAACACACCGTCTTGTATTCCATGCGCTTTTAGTTTTAGCAGTAAACGTTGTGGGGAACTTTGTCAAAGGCCTTTTGAAAATCTAGGTATATAATATCTACAGCTTTACTCTCATCGTAGAGGTTGAGGATATCGTGGAAGAAGTCTAAGAGGTTTGTTAAACAGGAACGTTTTTTACGAAAGTCGTGTTGAGTATCTTTGAGTGTGTTATTTTCCTCTAAGTGATTTACGAGTCTGTCTCTTATGACCGTTTCTAGCATTATACATACACCTGAGGTTAAGCTAATTGGACGATAGTTACTGGGTAGTGATTTGCTGCCTTTTTTGAATATCGGTGATACGTTGGCTATCTTCCACTGATCAGCCATAGTTCCAGACTGCAAGGATTTATTGAATAGTAATGTCAGTGGTTTGGAGAGCTCATCCTTAGCTTCCTTTAGAACTCTAGGCGAGATTGTATCAGGTCCAGACATTTTATTTACCTTGAGTTTATTTAAACAATTCAATACTTCTCTCTCTGTAACGGTGATATTGCTTAGAACATCTGAATTATCAATCTGAATCGGCGATGGTGTAGGGATATCACTGAGGGCTTCTGTTGTAAAAACTGATGCAAAGAAGGTATTGAGGGCATTACTCATTTGTACTTCGTCTTTGGTGCATTCTCCATTTTCATCGACTAACGGTCCAACAGTTGAAGGAACTACTTTTTTCTTTCTGATATAACTATAGAATTCTTTCGGGTTTGTTTTACTTTGATTCGCAATATGTAACTCTAGGGTCTTTTTACTTTGCTTAATTAACTTTTTGGCTTTGCATCGTAGCTCTACAAATTTCACCCGTTCTTCGTCATTTTGTGAGGATTTTAATCTATCATTAGCAAATTTTTTAGCAAGCAGGCAGTTTGAAATATCTTTATTCCACCATTTGGGCTTATTATTATGGCCTGGACGCCGTATTTTCGATGGTATGCAGTCTTGCACTGCTTTTAGGTAAGTGGTTTCGAATAACTTCCAAGATGTATTTATGTCGTTATTGTTAATTAAAAAGCTCCAGTCAGTTTCTTTAAACATAGCTCTAAGTTTATGAAAGTTTGCTTTCTTGAAATTAGGGACTTTTTCGATGCTACTATTTGGTTCGTTACTAGTAAAGTTTAAAGTGAAAGTTATCGTACGATGGTCGCTGTTACTGAATTCATCACCAACATTCAAATGCTCCATTAATTCTTCTTTTGTTGCAAGTACAATGTCAAGAACGTTATTACCACGGGTCGGTGTTCGAACAAATTGATAAAGCGAACTCTCTTGCAAGTTCGTATACAAGTCATGTCCGGAGTGTGAAGTAAGAGTATCGCCCCACTTGGTCACAGGTAAATTAAAGTCACCAAAAATTACGGTATCTTGTGAGTTACCTACATCTGCAATTTGTTCGTAAATTTCTCGGTCAGTTTGCACTGATTGAGCTGGAGGTCTGTATATTAACGCAAGTATTATTTTTGTACCTTTATTATTCTCTATTAGCACAAAAGATGTGTCGACGTTCACAATTTGAGGTTTTGACAAGAGGGTAGGGTTAAGACTTCTTTGATATAAAGTAAAACGCCACCTCCATTTCGATTTATTCGGCTTTTCTCAAACATTACATAACCGGGAAGTGAATACTCTGCTAAAAAGTCTCTATCTTCTGTATTGAGCCAAGATTCTGTTATGCCAATCACATCATAATTTTCTGTAAACACTAGCTCCTCTAAATCTGAAAATGTATTGCTTATGCTACACTACGAGCGTTTGCATAGAAAACCTTTAAATTATTTATTTTAGAACTCACGGAACGCTCTTTAATAATATTGTTGGTTCTTGTCGGATCTACATGTATGTTCATGGCTGTCCTCGGTCCTCGCTGTCTTCGGTCCTTATCGCTGGTGGTCCTCGGTTGCCTCTGTTTTTTGCTTGGCGTTGGATGATTTATGTTACTGCTGCTTCTTCTCGGATGGCGTTTTTTGATCCGTGGCTGCGGACTGCTTCGTGTAGGAGATGACCCATACGTGCTGAACCCACAGGGTTTAGACGAGTGCCATCCTTGCGGAACAGAGTAGGCTGGTTATAGAAATTATCCCAGAGGTTGATGAATTCAACTTCTTCCTTCAGACACAAATATTTTAGTCGGCTATTTGTGCTGAAGGCCTTGTCGTAGAATTTGTCAGGTACGTCGATCTTGGGGAGAATGCCTGAGATGATGATATTCCTTGACTTGTTTTTGTAGTGCTGGATCATCTTGCGATATTTCTCCATCAACTCTTCGGATCTGGTGCGCATGATGTCATTTGAACCAGCATGGATGACAAAAAGGGTATTTTCGTTTGCATCCTAAATGCATTATTGTGATCAACGCCAGTCTACTACGCACAGTCAGGACATGGGTTGGCGAAAACTCATCTTTCTCGCACATCTACGTCATTAACCCATTTGACATGACTCAGGATATTCCATCCATTTGGTTTGTGAAGTTGGTGTCTGTCTCTCCTAAATTTAATGACTGTTCTGTCTGGAGCGGTGCCAACTCCGAATACCGATCTGTGACCCGACTGTATTCATGTGCTTTTTATGAATTCATGTCCAGTAACTGTGCAGTGATTGGTTGAGTCTCTAATAACAAAACTAATGATAAGCATATTTTTTTTCTCACAAAAGTGACGTTATAAACGTCACTAAACCTGTGTGTGTCCAGTCCCGGTGTATTGGTCCTGATCGTCGCTGTTTGTTTGTATATCTGTCTGTCTGTTTGGAAACAGACCCTACTATCGCCTTTAAATTCAAGTTGTCTGTCAATATCAAAATAAAGATATACTGTACAAAAATACATGTAGGAGCAAAAATGGTTTGGTGGTTCTCACAGGTAAGCCATGGTAGCCTTGTCCATTTCTTAGTCATTAATGTGTGACTTTAACCTCATGACACAGGGACAAGTGGCTTATTTCTACAATTTTGGTAAAGCACTATATTGACGAAAATTAGGGCACGGTGTGATAAAAGCTGTGTCAAAATATCATACTGTGTAACTGATCCAACTGTTTGATAATAAAATATTCCCGAAAAATGATGTAACACGGCCTATGAAACCCATAGTAGTTTGATATAATATGCTACGTTACCTTCTCACCTTGTTCTGAAACCCATAGTAGTTTGATATAATATGCTACATTACCTTCTCACCTTGTTCTGAAACCCATAGTAGTTTGATATAATATGCTACATTACCTTCTCACCTTGTTCTGAAACCCATAGTAGTTTGATATAATATGCTACATTACCTTCTCACCTTGTTCTGAAACCCATAGTAGTTTTGATATAATATGCTACATTACCTTCTCACCTTGTTCTGAAACCCATAGTAGTTTGATATAATATGCTACATTACCTTCTCACCTTGTTCTGAAACCCATAGTAGTTTGATATAATATGCTACATTACCTTCTCACCTTGTTCTTACATATTCCAGAATAATGTAATGTCAAGGATTACTCCTAAAATTATAGTTTCTGTTCTTTCTTATATACTATTATTTTTACCACCTGATTACCAGCAATCCACTCATCTACTTTGACGATTTCACAATTGAAGTAGAGTACTTACAAGCCTGTCTATATTATTGTGTCTAAGAAAATTAGCTGTTGTCTGCGAAGAGTATATGGTAAATATATTTGTTCAACTGCTGTGTCGTTACTTTATGTATATATATATATATATATATATATATAATATATATATATATATATATACTGGACAAGACAGGCATTTATCGATTCTTCTAACGGGGAGAAACTAGGAGTTCAATATATGAACACAATAAAATACATGGGGAGTTATACAATAGGTACAAAACAACTCTATCTATGTACAAAATGGGTCTCACACAACGAGACGTTACACTCTAATCACATAAATAATTAAGACACAGAATATGATTACACTGAAGGGACATCAAGTTTATTTGAGTTAGGGCAGTAGTTAAGTACGTGTTTGAATGCGAGTTAAATGTAAACACACGGAATATGACGTGGAGATAGCTATAGAATTATATTTTATCTAAGGTTCTTAAGAGTTAATCCTCTCGAGAGGTTTTATGGGGGGGGGGGGGGGATGCGACGCTCCTCTCAAAAGAAGATATGTCAAACACGTACCGAAACACTCCAAATGACAAAAGCAAGAAGTGTGACTGTCAGGGTTAGGCTATGAGGTGAGCTTCCAATGACATTTACTGCCCCTCATTTTGACTCCACCCTGCTCCTCCCATTTCCTTCCTCATGGTGTCAATCCATAAAAACTGGTTTGCGTTATCATTATATTTTCCTAGTCTGTTATCATTGCAGCGCGACCGAGCGGCGAAGCTGCGACCTCTAGGGGGGTCCGGAGGCATGCCCCCCTGGAAAAAAAATGAGAAATTAGAGTTTCTTAGATAGAATTTCCTGCCTCGTGAATGCAGTCAACAAAGGAAAATAGGAGGTACAAAATACTGTGAAAAATTAGTATTTATATTTGTTTTCCAAATTTTTTGTCCGTGGATGAAGGAGACAAAAGGCAGGTTGACTGTAACGAGTGTCTCCCCCAAAGTCGAAGGAGTGACAGGGCCAAATTCAAGAGACGTTTGGGTCAAAATGCCGGGACACACAAAGTTTAAAGCAATTTAAGTCATAGGATGAAGGAAAGATTGATTGAGGGAGAGAGTTCTGGAGTTCGCTTAAGTAGAAGAAAGAAAATTTGCCATCGATTCCTATTTTACTCTATATTTTCCTTAAATTTCTCAGATCTTCAAAGCCCTTCACACAGTCTGTGGGCAGTGGGGGCTGTAACCCCCGTGTTTAGCCTAGGCCTATAGATTGTTGGATAATGGGTAAATTCTCATTATAAAATGCTAAAACTCTTGGCTGTCACACAGTAAGAAATTTACCGAAAAATTAGAAAACAAAAAGTAGATAGGGCCTAGGCCTATATGCTAAAACTTGGTTGTCACACACTCACACGATATAAATTTATCAATACACCAACAAGATAGTCCGTTGCAACAAAGAAAACGCGGATTGCAAGGGTAAACTCGCCACCGAGATCGGCAGTGATTCAATGCCCACATAGGCCTAATAATAGGCTATATCATTAACTCCTCTGTGCTTAACACTAATAAGGCGTACGGTCCGGACGGTGTGCCTCCTGTTGTTCTCAAAAACTGTGCTTCCGTACTGACTCCCTGCCTAGGCAAACTCTTTCGTCTCTGTCTATCCACTAACGTCTTCCCTTCATGCTGGAAGTTTGCTCACATTCAACCTGTCCCAAAGAAGGGTGACCGCTCTCAACCCTCCAACTATCGTCCAATTGCTCTCATCTCTTGTCTTTCTAAAGTTTTTGAAACTATTCTTGCTTCCAAATTTCTTAAGCATTTCTCTTCTCATAATCTGCTCTCAGATCGCCAGTATGGCTTCCTTAAGGGTCGCTCTACTGGTGATCTTCTTTCATATCTTACTAACTCTTGGTCATCCAACTTTCGGGACTTCGGTGAGACTTTTTTCTATTGCACTAGACATATCGAAAGCCTTCGATAGAGTCTGGCACAAATCTTTAATTTCTAAACTACCCTCCTTCGGTTTCTATCCCTCCATCTGTGCCTTTGTCTCTAATTTCCTTTCCGGCCGTTCCATAGCCGCGGTTGTGGACGGCCATTGTTCACTTCCTCACCCTATAAACTCCGGTGTTCCTCAGGGCTCTGTCCTATCTCCTATTCTCTTTCTAATTTTTATAAATGATCTCCTTAACTGTACCTTAATTCCCATCCATTCATACGCAGACGACTCAACCTTACACTACTCCATTAGTTTTTCAGAACGCCCCAGCCAGCAATCCCTTAACGACAAACGTAATGAAGCCATAGAACTCTTAAATTCTGATCTAAATACTATTTCCAATTGGGGCAGAGAAAACCTTGTTAACTTTAATGCTTCCAAAACCCAATTTCTCCATCTATCTACCCGTCAGGATCTCCCAGCGGACTATCCCTTATTCTTCAACAATACAAAAATCAACCCTTCATCTTCTCTCAATATTCTTGGTGTCTCTTTTTCTTCTGCTCTCATTTGGAAGGACCATATTACCAGTCTTGCTAAGGCAGCCTCCCAGAAGCTGGGTGTGCTCAGCCGCCTTAGGGGGTTCTTTTCCCCTGCACAGCTTCTTGATCTGTACAGGGGCATAGTGCGCCCTTGTATTGAGTATTGTTCACATGTGTGGGGAGGTTCCTCTCACACCGCTCTCCTAGACAAAGTTGAAAGGAAGGCCTTTCGTATCATTAACTCCCGTCCACTCACCAATTCTCTGCAATCTCTCTCTCTCCGCCGCAATGTTGCATCTCTCTCGCTATTCTATCGCTACTATAATAATCAGTGTTCCTCAGAGCTATCCCAGTGCATACCACCTCCTTTACGTAAGGCACGTGGTACCCGTCTTGCAACTCAATCCCACCCCTACTCTGTGCAACTCTCCAACCCAAGAGTGAAACGTTACTCTCAAACTTTCTTCTACTCAACAGCTGAGCTCTGGAACTCTCTCCCAGAATCAGTCATTCCCTCTTCCTATGACTTAAATTGCTTCAAACTCCGTGTGTCCAGGCATTTTGGCTCGAACGTCCCTTGATTTTGGCCGTCACTCTTTCAACTATGGGGGAGGTACTCGCTATAGGCAGTTATGCCTTTTGCCTCCCTCAATTACATAGAAAAAAAAAAAAAAAGAAGCTGCATGCATAGGCTATGCCTTGTAAATACAATACTTAAACCAATAGGGCCTATGGCATTCGATCAATGATGTTGGATTTCAGTAATAATAACATAGGCCTAGTGATAAATATGGTTATCATTTCGTACAATGTAAAACCCATTGATTTTTTTTCTCGAGAGCCTTCAGTTTTGAAGCTGTAAATAATACGATTGTATATGACACTAACGTTGGTACACACAAATAAAGTCTATAGGCTTTACTACTTCCGCTTATATTGCAATTGTTGATCTACTTACCTTATTTAGGCATCTATGAGTCGATAAATATCAGAATAGTCCTTCATGTTTGAGAGCTTTTCACGGATATGGCGGGCGGAAGGCGCACAATGTCAACATTCTAATGATAACAAAAAATATGTCGACTATATATTATAGTTTTCAATGTTTACAATTTCAAAATAATTATAGGTTAATAGAAGCTACTCAGAGTAACATTACCAGCATTTTTGTTCAATCAATGGGTTTATCATACGGTACTCTTTATATATTTTTAGAAGAGTTCTGTCAGTTCAGTTGGATGGCGGAAGAATTGCCTTCATTGCGGTACTCCCTGATGTATTCTTATTGCGGTCTGCGTCTATTTTTTATGACACTGAATATTTAATTTTCTTCTTTTATTAGCCAAAGTTTGTAGGACGTTGATTTGTTTTCTTCTACCTTGTGGTTGTCGTAGAGTAGGCTGCCGATCATATAGTATTCATCTTGCTGCAGGGCTGGATTACATGACATATTATATATTAACCAACCTGGATATTTACCTACAACCACCATATCGTATCATCATAGGCCTACCTAAAAAAAAGTTATTCAATGGAGTTCTTTAAATTTTTTGGCTCCCTTACAATATAGTACATATAGCCTAATTACCATGACTTATAGGCTACTAAGATACTAAATATACAGAGGATAATGGAAGTACCCTATGACAATTTGTATATCAACGCAATTCCAGTTGTAGTTTCTGCAGTTAATTTATATCTGCGAACTAGGCCTACACCAAGATGCTTAGGAGAATCCAAAACGTAAATTATCAAAATTCACTACAAATACGTTATGTTGTGGGACCCGCAAAGGGCTGCTTAATGTGCGGGGGTTGTGCGGGGTGATTATGGATTAGAAGGATTAGTCATTAGGATTAGGGATATCATGAAAGGTAAAACGGTCCTCGCAGAAGAGAGAGCGCTACATAGTAATTCCCGTGTGAACTGGAAGCTGTTAGATAAAAGGCAAAGTACCAAATTTAAATGAATATAATACAATAAGTAGAAGGCACTTGGGATATTATGTACCTCTGCCTATACAATAAGTAGAAGGGCACTTGGGATATTATGTACCTCTGCCTATACGCTGACGGATGTATGTAGTTTACCTATTGCCGCCAATAAGGAATAACTTTTTTCGTGGTGAATATCCTACCTGGCCACAAAATGTCGTGACCATTGGTTCATAACTTTTTGAGATAGGCCTATCTCCACAAAAAAAACAACAACACCAACACACACACAAAAATGAACAGGTCACAGGTGGTTGGGTGGATTACCTGACCAGTAGTGACCTCACCTACCAATACCTGGATACCCCAACCGTCATCACACTACCCTGCCCAAAGTCATCCTGGTCAGTTTCTTCCCGAAATTGATTCTCCTAAATATTAATATCCTTGTGATATTCCACTGATGACTTTTTTTAATTTATGTACACTCACCCGTACTAAAAGCTGCTCAGGGGTGGGACCTTCCTTCCCCTCCTCCACCCTGGGCACCCTGGGCAGGTGGAAGGGGGAGTCGTGTCCAAGTCTACCCCACCTTCCACCCCCAAACTATCCCCAACTCCCCCACCTTCCTCCTCTGGCTGCTAGTTAGTGATTAGCAACGAGTTATCAAGTCTTGTAAATTATAGCTAAACCATCATTGCACACTCTTACAATGGTGAGAATTTAAAATGTATTAGGAATTTAATAGATGTTGGATTCTCCAAACTGAGTCTCTACAACGTGAGTTACACCAATTTCGGCTGTAGGAGTCTTCCGCCCCTCTCTCTCTCTCTCTCTCTCTCTCTCTCTATATATATATATATATATATATATATATATACACGTATTCTACGAGTTCAGGTCATTGAAGTTTTTAAAATATTTTATGAGTTTGACAATGTTGATTATAGCAAAATAGTTAGCCTCAATATGAATAAATCACGCAACCACGGCTGGAAGTTAAAATTTAAATGGTTCAGCACTATTATTTGTTAAAACTTGTTCACATCAAAGAACTGTTCTACCTGGAACAAATTCCCTCAGAAGTCGTAACAAAATTCTCAGTAGAACAGTTCAAGAAAATAGTAGATAATATTTTCCACACTGTAATGAGTGTAGTGCACTAAACAATGTTTGTCCTTCTACTTTGAGTACCTCTCCGGAATGGACCGCAAGGTCTTTGAAATACTATTCCTTGTTACTCTTTGTAGCATTTCCTCTCACTTTTCCTACACTGTCTACGACCAAGATTTAACAGGTCTGAATGGGGTATAGATCCCTTCATTTGTGTGTGTGATGAATGTTGCCTGCATTCGATACACAGAAGAGAGTTGATGGTAGAACTGTCTATTAAACCTTAATCTTTAGTTTGGGATTTGTAGCGATGAGAGGCTGGGATCACAGACAAAGACAGAGGAGTACAAAGGAAATCAAGCAACAACATATATAGTGACCCTTCTAGGTTGCTTGTCCTCCAAAACACTGAGGATCAAGTGTCCAAACAGTGGTTTAGAGTGGGTAAGGGAACATTGGAAAGGGAATTACTGCCCTGGAACTAATGTCCGTGGCAGGATTAGGAAGTTAGTAGGGGACAGATGGGTTAGTAACTCAGGGGGGGATAAAATAAAGTTATTAATTTACAAACGCAGTCAGTCGCGGGTTTGATTCGAGATATTTGTCTAGGCGGAGTTTAAATGATGTAGTCTATAACGTTTCGGGGAAGCCCATTCCACAAGTTGACAACTCGATTGAAGAAGAAATTCTTAGATTTGTGTGAGTTAAAAGATTTACCAATAATTTTGCAACCGTTTCCCCGCGTGTAATTAGATTGGTCGATAGTGAAGTACTTACTACAGTTCATATTGTCGATGCCTTTGATGATTTTGAACACTTGAATTAAGTCACCTCTTAATCTGCGCTGGGTTAAAGGAAATAGATTTAATTCTCTAAGATGCTCTTCGTATGGTTTGTTCTTTAGGCTAGGTATCATTTTGGTAACTCTACGTTGAACTCGTTCTAGCTTGTTTATATCTTTTTGGTAATAAGGGCACCAGGATTGAACGAAGTATTCCAGAAGAGGGCGGACTAAGGAATTGTAAAGGGTTAGGATAACTTCTTTGGATTTATGCTCAAATGACCTGCCTATAAAGCCAATTATTTTGTTTGCCTTCTTAACAACTTCTGAACATTGTTGACTCGGTTTTATGTTACTCGATATTGTTACTCCCAGATCGGTTTCTCTGTTTACATTCTTAAGCTGAGTGCCATTCATCGAATAGTTTGCTTTCTCATTTAGGTATCCGATATGTAGTACTTTACATTTATCCGCATTGAAACTCATTTGCCAAATTTGGGCCCAACATGACAATTTATCTAGATTGTGTTGCATATCGTCAACTTGTTCTTTTGAGAGTACGCTATTTGCAATTTTGTATCGTCAGCAAATTTTGAGATTGTACAGGTGAGACCCTCATCTATGTCGTTGATGTAAATTAGAAAGAGAATTGGTCCTAGTACCGATCCCTGGGGTACCCCGCTACTTACATTGGTCCATTTAGAGGAGGGGGGGGGGGAGACAGAGGAGGCGAGCACTGCTTTTCAGGGGCTCGATTTTCAAACTTTACTATAAGTTAACACTGACTTTGATTGTAATTGACATCGAGTTCTACATTTAATTGATTGAAATATGAGTGTATAGGTCACATATAATGAAACATAGACCATTTGTAGTATGTATGGTATTGCATAAATGAAACAATCTGAAATAAATTATAAACAAAACAATCAGTAACAGTCGCAACACTTTCCAGCCAATATTTGCCTTTTGCCCTTTCCTTATTTGCTAAAAAGGCCCGACTGCCGTAAGTGATTTGCGAACCTACGATTAGATCGTAGAGGGCACTTTGATGTGTATGGCAATGATGGTGAATATGTGATCCTTAATATTGTATGAGATTGGATTCAATTACGGTATCATCATATTCAAATCACATTAAACCTTGGTCGGAGAGAGAGAGAGAGAGAGAGAAGACCCCTACAGCCGAAATTCATGTAACCGACGTTGGATGTAAACGAAGCTGGCGAAGCTGGCGGATAGTGACATCAAAGGGGCCGTCAGACTGTTGTCCTCTTCAGAAGGTTTTGCTGGTCAAGGCACCGAAGTTGTTGAAGCCCTACAAGAAAAGCACCCACCTACACCTAGGGACCTAAACCTCCCCCCTGCCCCAAATGACCAGATGCGCCAACCTTTAGTTGTCACGAAGGAGCAGGTGGTTGCCGCAGTGACTTCATTCCCAGCAGGCTCAGCCGCGGGCCCAGATGGTATCCGACCCGCCCACCTCAAAGGCCTCTTGGGTCAGGGATCAGGAGCTGCTGGGGAGGCACTCTTGGCAACCCTCACCAAATTCATCAACATGGTTTTAAGAGGGGAAGTACTCGACTGTGCCACACCCCTATTTTTTGGGGCATCACTCTGTGCACTGGCAAAAAAAGATGGCGGTGTGCGCCCAATAGCAGTAGGGAACACCTTCCGCCGCCTTGCCACAAAGGTGGGTTTGAAACCACTCTCGAATGGCCTAGGTCAACATTTAAGACCAGTTCAACTAGGTTTCGGAACTCCAGGGGTGTGTGAAGCTGCTGTACACGTAACCCGCACCTACCTCAGCCAAGCCCAAGAAAAACGAGAGCTTCTAAAGATTGACATGCGGAATGCATTCAACAGCATTCGCAGGGATGTCTTCCTCCGTGCAGCTCAAGAACACATCCCCACTCTGTACCCCCTACTTTGGCAGGCTTATTCCAAACCTTCAATCCTGATTTTTGGCGAGACGGTAATCCCATCAGCGACCGGGTTACAGCAGGGAGATCCACATGGTCCTGCTCTTTTCTCAATAGGGGTGGATGCAGCAGCTAACAAAGTAAGGTCAGAACTGAATGTATGGTACCTGGACGATGCAACCTTGGGTGGGTCAGTAGAGAACGTTCTAACCGACCTAAATAACATCGTAACTGACCTCGGCCACGCTGGGCTAGTGATAAATGACACCAAATGTGAACTTGTCCTCCTCAACCACACACGTGAACAAGGAGAAGAGACTCAGGCCCTGTTTCGAGGCATATTGCCAGATGTAAAGATCCTTCAGGAGCACCAGCAAACCATATTAGGTTCCCCACTAACTCTGGCAGCAATCCCACCAGCACTTCAAGTTAAAAAGGAGGAGCTTCAACGTCTCGTGAGTCGCCTGATACACATCGATGCCCACTCAGCTCTGGCCCTTCTCAAGAACTGTTTCTCCATCCCAAAACTCCAATACCTCCTGCGCACATCGATGACTTACACGAACAATGGTGGCCTCCAAGAATTAGACAGCATAATCCGAGAAGCAGTGACCAGCATCACCAACGTGGAATTTAAAGAACGGACCTGGACACAAGCCACCCTTCCTGTCCGCCTCGGGGGCTTGGGCATACGGAGAGCCTCGGATATTGCCTCCCCAGCCTTTATCTCTTCCCTCATCGCGACCAACGACCTTGTAGTGTCCATCCTTTCTTCTCAACCCGGAATGACACTTAATGGGGACGTAACAGCAGCGATTAACACCTGGAAGGGAACTACAGGAGTAGAGGAAGAGCCTCAGGGTACCTCCAGGAGCAAGCAGAAAGCGTGGGATACCATCTCGGCGAAGAAAACTCAAGAAAATCTCCTAACCCAATGCAGACCAGGTTGCAAAAGCACGCCTCCAGGCAGCCGCCCGTTCGGAGAGTGGCTTGTGGTTACACGCCATCCCCATCCCACCTCTTGGAACTCACTTGGATGCTGAAGCGCTCCGGGTTGCCATCGCGCTCAGAGTGGGTGCGGCAGTTTGTCACCCACACACTTGCAAGTGTGGTGGGGGGATGGATGCTCAAGGTCACCATGCCTTGTCATGTAATTACAACGCAGGCCGCCTGCCAAGACACTCTGCACTAAATGATGTCATAAAACGGGCCCTGCAGAGTGCTAACCGTGCATCAATCCTCGAACCACATGGACTTCACAGAGAAGACGGCAAACGGCAAGATGGGATGACCACTTTCCCTTACAAGAATGGCCGGTGCCTCGTGTGGGACGCCACATGTGTTGACACTTTCTCCACAACCAACATCGCCAGAAACGCCGACGAAGCAGGTGAAGCCGCCTGGATAGCAGAAAATAAAAAGCGAGAAAAATATCAAGCCATCGCCAGAAATCATCAGTTCGAGCCCCTGGCATTCGAAACTTCAGGAGTCTTCGGCCCTACCACCCTTAAGATGGTGAATGAAATAGGCCGTAAAATCAGAGAAGTTTCAGGAGAACCCCGGGAAACCCTCTGGCTCAAGCAAAGACTAGGGATGGCTATCCTCCGGGGCAATGCCACCAGCGTCATGAGCTCAGTTCGACTGGACTGGGTCATGCCACTGTGTGAGGCCCGGGCAGGAGTGGTGTATCCGTAGTCTTTCCACAGTAGGGTAAACCAAAACATAAACTTTATTTGTATGTAACATGTGTGATGCACATAAATAAAAGGGGATGTGTCGGATGGTTGAAAGCCACAGTTGCTCGCGCGTTTGGGGCTAGCAACACGTATTGTGAAAAACATGTATCCTCCTTCATTCACTGTCCCCCCCTTCACTCACTCAACCCCACAATTTGCCGGAGGATAACAGGTTTTTCACAATACGTAGACCGAGGTCTTTTAAAAAATATATATATATTTAAATATTGGCCATTGTAAGAGTGTGCAATGATGATTTAATTATAATTTACAAGACATGAGAACATACATTGTTAATCACTAACTAGCAGCCAGGAGGAGGAAGGTGGGGGGAGTTGGGGATAGTTTGGGGTGAAAGGTGGGGTAGACTTGGACACAATCCCCCCTTCCACCTGCCCAGGGTGGAGGAGAGGAAGGAAGGCCCCACCCCTGAACAGTTTTTAGTACGTGTGAGTGTACATCTAGGGATATTTTGTCCCAGCCTGTTTGACGTTGGCAACTCCCGAATCTCCCCAAAACAATAGCGGAGGGTGGAAGTGGCTTGCCTGTGAACCTCCTCATAATGACGAAAATTTCACGATGATCTGACCTTTACAGTAGCCTTTACTTATGTCTATTGAACTCTGTCATGTTTACAGAGTCTCTGGATAAAGTTGAATCGATTATTAATAGCATTATTATTACAACATAGGGATTATTACGAATTAGTAGGGACCCTCCCATTTTCTTTTGCGATCGTGCTGCCATCTCTCGAACGCACGAATCACTATTTTCAGATTTGTGATGTCACGCTTTTGACTATCTTTACTCTATGGTTGGTTCTATGGTGAAAAGATAAAGTAGGTGCAGCGAGTTTCTGCTGGATCGCGGTCACGGTCGTACGTCCCCGGTGCCCGGAGCAATCTGCGGCTTTATTTGGGGAACTTCAGTCGGCCCCGGTGATTGTCTTGTGCGTCGGTGGTTCAGCGGCCTCTCCCCCTGGCTTCATCCCCTTCCATCATGCTACCCTGCTCTGCCTTCGTCATCCTCTGATCATTCGACTGTGCCAGCTTCACTCTGCACCATCTTGACTCTTCTGGTTGGTGGGGGCCTGCGCTTCCCTGGACCTGTGACACGTGGCTCTGCCCGCTGGAGGGACGCAGCACCCACGGTGGTCGGCTCTGGTTCGGCAAATCTTCGGCTTTCTTCGGGGTTCCTTCGTGAGCCCCACCTTTCCGTCGGTGCCAGGGACACCTTCAGCTTCTGGGGTTTGTGTTGGCCCCTCTGTCCTCGCCTCTTCGCTTCACAACGTGTCTTCTTCCTGCCGGGTGCCATCGTTCATCACTTCATCTTCCCTTCCATCCTCTAGTCCTGGGAGTGTTGTTGCCCTTCTGCAGGCCCCTCTGGGTCCCTGACGTTTGGGCCTCCTTACTGGGAGGCCGCTGCGGCTTTGACCAACACCGTGTCAGGGTTAATAGGGTTCTGCCCTCAAAACCCTTAAATCAAGAATCAAGATCAAGATCAAGTAGGTGCAGCACAGTTGACTGAACTCAAACTTGCCGGATAAAAAAATGGCTGGTTGATTAGAGGTCGCGATAACTATCGGGAATAGGCTCGCCGCCTTATTTTACATAATTTATTAGGGGCAATGTAGTACTCATGTATAATCCACTGTGGGAGAATAATAAAATCGCATAGTCTAATCACTCTCAGAGCTCCATCGGACTGTCACAGTTTACAAACGTCTTCATATTGGAGTATACATGAGTATAGATGATTTCAATAAGTCATAGGGCTGGGGGGGGATGCCTCCACTCAACCCGTCTTGTCTCACATTGGAATTATAAATAATACCTTGAAAACTAATTTCCCAAAATCTGGAGGAAAAAAATAAACAAAAACATGAACAATAAGGATACCGAGGTGTCCCTATATAGGGAGTTTTTGTTTTATTTTAATATATAAACACATATAATGGACTTGCCCCAGTAAGGACATATATAGCAATAAAGTATGATATAACAAACCCATAGGAGTGAATGAGAATGAGAGAGCGAAAGAAGGCGTGTGTTTGTAAATAAGTGGAAGGAGCGGGTAACGAAGTATGGTTCTGTGGGTGAGAATAAAAGTGGGAAGACAAACATGGGTGGGTTTTTCAAGAGCCAATTAGCTTGCGATATTAAATCAAGTTACATTTAACATCCAATCATCTACCCCCACAATCCCCGCCACCACCCACACCATCGTTTCTAATATCAGTTGAGCCACGGATTCCTTGTGTACTGGATGTCGTCCTTCGGTAAATTCCAACGGTCTGATAGTCACAAGTTTTAGCATTAATTTTAAGTTTATTCAATTTTTCCTTTGATATACAGTGTTGTTTTATATATTCTTCAACTACAGTACTGCAGCGCTATTAGAAACAATTTGTTAGGGAAAATAGGGACCAATAGACTCGCCATATTTTTCTCATAGTCCGCATGGAGGAATTTCGGTATCGATAACTTGAAAAAAAACGATTTCACCGAAAAATAATACTGAAAATAATCAGTCCCGGTTTGTAAACAAAGCATTCTGTCGACTTGATCTTCTCCTTGTTGTGTAACTGGCGCGCGATTCACCCAATAAATGGCGCGAGCCTGAATCACCCGCCAGAGTCGTTACTTACCAAACAAAGAATCGGCAACCGGTTTTTGCCCCCTTACATATCAACATATATGAGGATGACAATATGTCAAGGGCCCTCAACCCATTGTGTATCCAATTTACCCCCACGATTTTCCTTACCTACTGTAAAAGTGAGAATCACCCAATAAATAACGCCATTTGACACCGTATCTTCAGTTTGATGGATAATGGGTAAGTTAGTGCAAATCCTTCACTCAAATCGTGACAACAAAAATACAACACAATATTTCCTCAAAGAAAACAACATTAAAACATGGTAAATAAGGCTGCTGTAGTAATATTGAACGCTACCTTGTTTTATTGCAAGGACTGGCGGAAAAGAGTATTTATCCACTATCCAACAATTTAAAAACACGGCCCCCAATAGTGGAGAGGGCTATTAAGATCAGGGAAAATGAGGGGTTAACGAGGATAAAAATTTAAAGAAAAAACCTATTTGGCCATAACCGTTTGCCGTGGTAGTTCAACTTAGGTATGTTTAGACATTTTATGCCAGGCGAAAATGGGTTTGGTGTGGTTTTGGCTTGACGCTTTATATAAAGTAAACATGTTGTGCCAAAATGGGTTTGGTGTGGTTTTGGCTTGCCGCTTTATATAAAGTAAACATGTTGTGCCAAAATGGGTTTGGTGTGGTTTTGGCTTGCCGCTTTATATAAAGTAAACATGTTGTGCCAAAATGGGTTTGGTGTGGTTTTGGCTTGCCGCTTTATATAAAGTAAACATGTTGTGCCAAAATGGGTTTGGTGTGGTTTTGGCTTGCCGCTTTATATAAAGTAAACATGTTGTGCCAAAATAGGTTTGGTGTGGTTTTGGCTTGCCGCTTTATATAAAGTAAACATGTTGTGCCAAAATGGGTTTGGTGTGGTTTTGGCTTGCCGCTTTATATAAAGTAAACATGTGCCAACATGGGTTTGGTGTGGTTTTGGCTTGCCGCTTTATATAAAGTAAACATGTTGTGCCAAAATGGGTTTGGTGTGGTTTTGGCTTGCCGCTTTATATAAAGTAAACATGTGCCAAAATGGGTTTGGTGTGGTTTTGGCTTGACGCTTTATATAAAGTAAACATGTTGTGCCAAAATGCACCACTGTTGTCCGCATATTCTGAAGTCAAGATTGAATTAACCACACAATACGAAAAACACACGCACACTACAAATAAACAGGAAGCCTTCTTCCGTATTATTACCGTGAATTCTACTAACCAGTTTCAAGCACAATCGAGAGGTGTTACGCCACAACTATAGGTAGCGCCAACGAACTTGACAATTATCTTGATCCCTGACCTCTTTGTAACTCAAAAAGGCCTAGAGAAAACTGGCTGCAAATATCCACACCTATTGCCTCGTGGACTCTTCCTAAATGATAGAAACGTCAGCCCGATTGTTTTCATTCATTTCGAGTTATAAGAAGTTAAGGGGTCCAGATTATTGTCAAGTTAGCTGGCGCTATCTATAGGAGTGACGTGATCAGCTGGCCACCGTTGAAACCATACCGACTAGTCTGACCCCTATTATTAAACATGTGGGAAGGCTGTTGTTTATACCAGAGAGAGTCTATAGGAGAGGGGAGTCTTCCTATGTATTGTATTAAAAAGAAAAAAAAAAAGTGTCTCTAAACGTTGCCAATAACCCCTTTTTGACATTTTCTTTCAGCGCCATCTATTGCAGGGTCCCATAACTACTCAAAGTGATTAAATCTATGGGTGTATCCTCCATTCTGTGTTTTTTTTATTATGTACCCTACTTTCTCTCTCTCTCTCTCTCTATATATATATATATATATATATATATATATATTGTATATATATACAGTATATATATAAATGATTTATGTTTGACCAAAGTTTGAGTGTGGCTGTGTGTACTTCCAAGTTAGTAACTGTTATATTACAATGTAAATACTTTTCTTCAATTGAGATTATTGTTATTCATATACATTCAATGTTAATAAATTTACAGTCAATATCAAATTATCATCAACAGCCTTCATGATCCATTGCAAACCATCTCCTTTTCCTCAAGGTCAAGCACAGCCTCCTTACCTCATCACGGAGGCTTGCTTCAGCTTGGTAAGGTATGTAATTAATGGAGTATTGTTCACATTTCAGTGTACAGTTCAGTGTATTTCGAGTGCTTTTGCATATCAGTGTATTCTGTAATCATGACTATGGCTGATATGGTGATAACAAACAAGTTACAACTACACCCCTACAACTACAGTGGTTAGAATCCTTAAATACTGGCTTGATACCATCAGCACTCAAAGTGGGAATAATTACCCCTATACATAAAGGAGGCAGCAAAGGATCACCCAAGCAACAGACATAGCAAAGATTGAGGCATTACAGAGAAATTTCACAAGCAGAATTTCAGGAGTCAACCACCTAAATTACTGGGAAAGGCTCAAGGAATTAGGGCTTTACTGTCTCCAACGAAGACGAGAGAGATACGTTGTAATTTACGTCTGGAAGATATTAGAAGGAAGGGTTCCAAATGTGGGCTTGGTTGAAAACGCAAATCCAAGTAGAGGACGCCTATGCAGAAGCACTCAAGCCTCCACACAGCGAATGAAGACGCTAGTTCACCACAGCTTCCAACGCAACGGGACCCGACTCTTCAACAGCATCTCTAGAGAGCTTAGGTACCTAACTGGTGTCACCGTTGACACCTTCAAACACAAACTAGCCAAGTGGTTGGTTAGAGTCCCAGACCAGCCACCAACACCAGGCTACCCAGGCTTCAACAACAGTCTCCCAGCAAGAGTCCAAGACCCAGAGATGAGGAGAGGAGCGCTAACTGGAACATGCGGAGGTCCACCTTAGCTGTGTCGATCCCGGACGGAATTCTTCAAAGGTCTATCTATCTATCTTTTGCCTGACGCCGTGATCCCTGAAGGGGTGGCCATGAACGAACCGCCCCATGCACCTCTGTCCCCAGTCAGTCGACGCCCCTCTTCCCAACCAGCACTGCCTTCATCCATATACTTCCTCACTCCATCCTTCCACCTCTTTCGGTTTACCTCTCCCTCTCTGTCCTTCCACGTCGCTCTCGTACACCCTCTTATTCATTCTCTCGCTTCCCATACGTTCCATATGGCCGAACCATCTCAAGGTGTTCCTTTTCACACTTTCCAGCACATCTACCTCCACACCACACCTCCTTCTTACTTCCTCATTCGTCTGTCTATCCCTCCATTTAACTATGCACGCACTTCTCAAGTAACTCATTTCCACCCCTCTCACTCTTGGTCTGAGTCTCTTCTCCAACATCCATGCTTCGCTTCCGTAAGACAGTGTCGGGATTACCACACTGTCATGCAAGGACTTCTTCTCCTCCAGACTGACCACCCTATTTCTTGTTACTGCTTTCAGCGTTCCTACAACCCTCTTCCCCTGTTGCACCCTCTCCTGCATTTCTTCATCCATAGTACCACCTTTACTCAACACACTGCCCAGATACTTAAAAGAGCTGACGATCTCCACAGCCTGACCGTTCAACTTCACCTCACACTCTGTGGCTTCACCCCTTTCGAAGACCATAACCTTGCTCTTCCCCGCATTTACCTTCAGATTCCGTTTTTCGCACACTGTTCCGAACTCATTTACCAGACCCTGCAACTCCTGTTCATTATCGCTCATCAGAGCTGTATCATCAGCAAACAGCAGTACAGGTAGCTTCCACTCATTTCCCTCCCTTATCAGCGATACACCAACATCCACTGCTCTTCCTTGTATTTCTTTCATGACTACATCCATATCTACAGTACAGTAAACAACCACAGGGACATCACACACCCCTGTTTCAACCCAACATTCAGGTCAAAGAACTCACTCTGCTCATTCTCCACACGTACTGCCACTTTTGCACCCTCATACATGCTCTTCAATGCTTTCAGCAACTTGCCATCTACTCCGTATATTCTAAGTACCTTCCACCAGGAGCGGATCTAGCTCAGGCTTAAGGGGGGGGGGGAGGCTGATATATATATACATGAGGGGCATCATAACTTTATATGTATTGTATTTCAGATAAAATGCAGTATATATTAGATAAGGTCACAATTTTGGTCACTAAGGGGGGGACGGCCACCCCCCCTCCCCCCTGGATCCGCCACTGCCTTCCACATACCTTCTCTACCCACAACATAATCTAGCTAAGGGAGTAGCTGATTGTAAACTCGGCACTTTCAAGACATGAGAAGAACGGCCAATAATAACGTTTTTCAAACTAGAGGGGCACTCGGTAGAGCGCATACCTTCACCTATGCTGGTTTTGTCACAAAATAAACTTTCATGCACAATAATGACACTAGTGCGACACATGATCCGGTTCTCCTACTAAATTGAATCACTTCCTCTTTGGTGCTTATCCTGTCTGCCCACCAAATTTCGTGAAAATTGGTTCATAACTTTGTGAGGCAAACAGACAAGTGGAGGCAAATACATTACCTCTGTCCAACTTTGTTGGGGGAGGTAATGATTGGTAATCCCTCGACATAAAGTATTGTATCTTGCTAACATCTCCACAAAGCAGGATAAATATATATGAAACTAGAGAGGCACTTGGGAGAATGCATACCTCTGCCTACGGTGGCGTCGATATGCGCTCTACCGATCGCCTCCTTAATGGTATAACTTCTTCCTTGGTGCACATCCTATCTACCCACCATAAGTTAATAACTTTGTGAGTCACCTACGCTGGCGGAGGGATGCGCTATACCAATCACCTCCTAAATTGAATTACTTCCTTAGCCCATATCCTATCTGCCTGCTTCACCAACAATGACTCCCTAGTACATAATATGACCACTTCGGACACAATTTTTTGTATTCATAAATTAATTGAAATCAACACAAACCTAGCAAGTGTCCAGAAACCCTCAGAAGTGAGACCCAAAACAGGCCCTCTCAGCAAATTTAATTTAAATAACAAAAATATTAGGTGGTCAGAGGTAAACCAGGTAATGGAGGAAATAGAATAGGAAGTTTGGATAAATAACCTGACACCATCAGAATGCCTAGTCCTGATAACAAAAACTATGACCCAAATCTGTAGCCACCACATACCGATAAAACAAACAATACGAAGAAACGGATAAAACAAACAAGACGAAGAAACAAACAAGATCGGGAGAGAAAAAAGCTGTACCGAAGAAGGAAGCTACTAACAACGTCGTACGTAGCAAAATGTACAAGACAGACAAAAGGTCAAAATAGAGAGAAATTGTGGAAATTGAGCAAACACTAAGACTCTCATGTGAACCACCACAAATGGATGAGAACAGATCAGCTATTGCAGGTATAAATGAAAATCCAAAGTATTTCTTTTCATATGCCTAGCGGAAGTCTAAAACTGCATCAAACATCGGCCCAATGAGTAAAGAAGTTGGATTATTCACAGGGGACAACAAAGAAATGAGTTAACTCTTACGTCTGCAGTATGAAATGGTGTTCAGTGAACCTGACAAAACAAAAGCCGGCTTAATAATATTAATAATAATAATAATGTTCAGGTTACTTATATAGCGCCATTTCTCTCTAGCCCTTGTTCCGAGATTCAATAGCGCTCGACCAAAGTTTATTACCAGACACTATTACCCATTTCCTTGCTCAAGGTAAACAGTACCGGCTCAGTGTATGCAAAAAACCTTCATGCCTAAGTGTGGGATTGAACTCTGGTCACCTGGGGTGGGATCCCGAGACGTTCTCCACTACACTACTGAGCCGGTAGTGTATTGACAGCTTAGTCTTAAACCAAAACAAATTTTTCTTGGAAAACCTCCTTACAGAAAAATCACAGATTCTTGATATTGATTTTGGGCTGAAAGACAGAGAAGAGGTTATTAGTAACATGCCACACCAGGCCCAGACTCATGGAATTCGATCCTAATATAGAAATGTAAGGTAAACCTCTCAAAACCCCTGGCTATATTGTGGATAAGTTTAGACACTGGAGAAATACCAAGTAGCTTGAACAATACAATAATTGCCCCTCTGCATACAGGCGGAAGTAAAGCACTACTCAAAATATCACCCAGTAGCTCTAACCTCTCACATCATTTACATTTTTGAGTGAGTCCTGCAAGGAAAAATCTCAAACATTTATGGAAACAAACGATCTGCACAACCCGGGTCAACATGGTTTCAGAGTGGGTAGATCGTGTCTCTCTCAGCTGTTCGAGCACTATGATAGAAGTCTCAATTCCGTAGAAAAGAGATTTTTTTTAGATGTAATTTAGGCCTACACTGATTTTGCGAAGGCCTTTGATAAATGTGACCATGGCATAATTGCGCACAAACTCAAAGCAAAAGGGATAACAGGTAAAATTGGAAGGTGGATATACAATTTCCTCGTAAACTGCAGGGAATCAGTAGCACTCAACCAAGCCATATCTGAGCCTTCGGATGTCAAAAGCTCAGTCCCCCAAGGAACAGTGCTAGCACCCCTTCTCTTCCTCATTTCTGAAAACATAGATGCGGACACAGCACAGTGTCTTCCTTTGCAGATGACACAAAACTAAGTATGATAGTAACTACACAGGAAGACACGGACAGGCTGCAGGCAGACATAAATGGGATGTTCCAGTAGACTAGGGAAAACAACATGCAGTTTAACAAAGACAAATTCCAACTAATACGTTATGGAGAGGATAATGTTGTTAAAGGGAACACAAATTACAAAACTGAATCTAACCACCTGATAGAACGTAAAGACAGTGTGAAAGACCTTGGGGTGTTAATTATCTGAAAATATGAGTTTTAATAAACATAACCAGATCAAAGTTGCAGTTGCTGAACGGCTAGCAGGTTGGATTTTACGTACATTTAGAATGCGCTGTGAGTTGCCAATGATAATGCTCTTCAAATCCCTGGTTCTTCTGCGGCTAGAGTAGCCTATTGTAACATACTAACATCCCCATACAAATTAGGTGAAATAAATTACTTAGAGAGCGTACAGAGAAGCTTCACCTTGCATATAAATTCAGTAAAACATCTATTGGGAGCATTTAAGAACACCGAAGAAGTACTCGTTGGTACATAGAAGGGAGCGATACTAAATTGTTTACACATGGAAAATTGCTGAAGGTATAATTCCGAATCTATTCACCCCGATACTCATGAAGTTCAGCGATAGAAGACGTTGGGAATGCGATATCCCCAGGATGAAAAATCGGGGTTCTACGGGATCTCTGCGAGATGCTTGGTTATCACACAGAGGAATGTGTCTCTTCAACAAACTCCGATGGCGAGTAAAAGACATGAGGGGCGTCTCATTAGACAATTTCAGGAGAACCCTCGATGTTGAACTGTAGAAAGTGGCAGACGAGCCCATCGTCGCAGGGGAGCGCGCTGTCGCTTCGAATAGTCTGCTGCACCAAATCACCACCCAGAACGAGGGGTGCTATAAAAGTGGCGAACTCAACCTTAGGTGACCTTGGGTAGGTAGGTGTCCAACAAAAACAAACATAGGATTATGTTACCTTTTGATATCTTGTTTACAGACAAACAGAGGCAAAACTTAACCTCCTCCAATTTCGTTGGCAGAGGTAACTAGAGGGGCACTCGGGAAAGAACATACCTCCGCCTACATTGGCAGAGGTATGCACTCTACTGGTCACCTCCTAAATGGAATTACTTCTTTGGTGCATATCCTATCTGCCCACGAAATTTTGTGAACATCGATTCATAACTTTGTGAGCTGCATACGCTGGCGAAGGTATGCGCTCTACCGATCAAATCCCAAATGCAGTTACTTCTTCCTTAGCGCGTATCCGAGCTGCTCGCCAAATTTCGTTAAAATCGGCTCATAACTTGTTGAGATCTTGTTTACAGACAAATAGACAGACAAATAGGGAAACGGATGCAAAAATATACCCTACTACTTCGTTGGTGGAGGTAATAAAAAGTGTTCATAGAATCTTCACATCCCACATCAGTTCGTTAAAACTTCTTCACTACTGGGATCAACTGAAGGATCTGTGGTGATGGGCTGGTCTATCAGAGTGAGAGCTGAGCGATCTCTGCCATACCCATAGCTTACTCTGACTGTTCCTTTTACTTATACTGTATATCTTCTAGATCTCAAGTGACGGCGTCTTTTCCGTGGATCGACCTCCCTACTGCCAACCTAAAAGTTGGCAGATTGGGAGCCAAAGCGTCACATATTTCCCTTGCCCCTCAACTTTCCCTTCATAATTGCTGAGGGGCACAAGGCCTTGGGTGGGGCTTTGGTTTCCCGGGCGTTTCCGCGTCCTCCTCAGCTCCCTGCCTTAGAGTGGCTTCGGTCACCCGGGCTTTGTTAGTGGTAAGCAGGGAGGGTTTTGTGGGGGCGCTCTATGGCCTTGGCCTTGCTCGGGACCTTGGGGCTGTTCGGCCAGGCAGCCTGGGGAACAACAACAACAACAACTGAAGGATCTTAACCTCTGTTTTACTGGAACTAAGAAGAGGGAGGTATTTAATTAGCTACAAATGGTAAATTATTGACTCTTCAACAAAATGTCAGAGAACGTGAGAAACCTGATGGATGTGCCAACCAAAGTCTTCAAGAGAGCCTCGAACAACCATCTCAAAACGGTGCTTGATCAACCATACTTCGTGGGGGAAAGATCCATTCCCTCGAACAGTCTGGTCCATCATATACCGGCAGCAGGCACAATCGGGGGGGGGGGGGGGGGCTGCTCTCGCCGAGGCCGATCACGGCCGTCTCTATTTTAGTACATGAGGGATATAGAGACGGCTGTGGGCCGATGCCGGACGGCCTGTAGTATCCTCAAGTAGAATCAAAGAATTACAAAATATGGAAAGTAAAGTAAAGCTGGAAATATCGAACTCTGGCAATGTAATAAATGCTGGTTTGCAGAAAGATTATCAGTATAAAATGTATTATTATTTTATGTTTTTGATCAAGAAATTCAAGGAATTCGTTAGCAGGTCCTTAATTACTTTACTTAATGCTAAAAATATTAAGACGGGTTTGTGATTTTCAGGGAGAGTAGTTAGGGCTGATCTATGTATTGGTATTACTTTAGATAGTTTTAGTTCATCGGCAAATGTCCCAGATATAAAAATGACATAAGACATAATATGGATGGGGCACAACACAGTAATGAGTTTCTTCAGTGCAATAATGGGTACACCATTATACTCCGAAGCCAAATTTCGCTTATTCGTAACTATATCCCGTCATTTGATGGGTTGTGAAGAAAAAAACTACTTGCTTGGGGATATGGGAGGCATGACGGAAACTCAGACCTAGGAGGAGTTATGTTCCTTGCTAATTCTTTTCATAATTTTTGTAAAAAGTTATCCTAAATATATTAGCTGTATTTGTATTATTATTTGTAATTATATTATCTGTATTACTAAATTATATGCTACTGTGTATAAGCCTATTGTGAATCCCAAGAACATATTTGCTGGAGAAGAACAAATAAATAAATAAAAGAGGAGCCTCAATCTTGATGTCTTTTATAATGATAAAAGCAGGAAGATATGGTACAGTTATAAATGAAGAATGTTTGTTGTTTTACTTTGTCCACTATTCTCTCTCATATCAATACAATGTCTTCGCTCTGCAGCTGTTTTACTTTGTCCACTATTCTCTCTCATATCAATACAATGTCTTCGCTCTGCAGCTGTTTGCTCCACATTTGTTTTCGCTGCTAGTCTTCGTTTATTCCCTACATTTGTTCTTGATAATTTCCCCACCATTTCGTGAGTTTTGGCGCCACTTGAGTTTGTTTGTTTACCAAGGATCGCTCGTATACCAAGAATGTTCCCCCCACTCCCCCACCCCCTAAAGGTCTTTTATAATACTGATAGAGGACAACTTCTAACATTAAAGCCATTTTGGTGACGCTAAGATAGTTTGAAGATACCTAAACATGCATTCAGATTGAAAATATGTTATTGATATACTGTATAAATGGGCATTTTTTCTGTTTAATATTTTCGAGCTAGGTACTACAATACAATTTCTGATTCCAATGATGCTATATTGTTTAACTGTATACAATTGTTATATTTACAATGATGCTATATTGTTTAACTGTATACAATTGTTATATTTACAATGATGCTATATTGTTTAACTGTATACAATTGTTATATTTACTTGATTGTTTTCTATAATCACGTGTTTTATACTTATGTCTATGTGTAGATATATGTATATATATATATATATATATATATATATATATATATATACTACTCTAAGTAATAAAGTACCTAATTGAATACATTTTTTGAAGCTAACAATGTATGCGAAAAACATGTCCCAACGTTCCTGCTGTCAGTAAGGCTAATTTTGACCTTCATGGCTAATTATACCTTTCGGTATACAAAAAGTCCAGTGTTTATATATTGTATGTTTACTCTCTTCCTCCTTCTCCACAGCCCTTCTCCCTGTCCTATTTGTTTCCACTTTATGTTAGGTTGGTTGGAATATGAAAGACAGGATGGACTACATTAGGTAAACCAGTGTGCATTGACAGAGTATGAAAGACAGGATGGACTACATTAGGTAAACCAGTGTGCATTGACAGAGTATAGATGTAAAGTGTGTAGTATGTTTATAGTACCCAAAATAACTAGAATAAATAGTTAAGTTCCCAGAGATGAACATACTATAATCCATTCATTATAATTAGGCCAGAACTCATAACTCCTATTCTCTGTAACTCAAAATAGCTAGCACAAATGGGTTGTAAATTATTCAGACTTATTCCCTGGCTGATTCTTCCGAAATTATATAAATATTAGCTCGATTCTGTAGCCGTATCTTAGTTATAGAGGTTATTGGTCAAGATATATGGCCTAATTATTATGAATAGACTAGGTCCTGTCGTTATAACGATGTAAGAATATTTTAGTTTCATCAGAGTAAATTTGGGAAATTACACGAGACCCAGAGATTAAATTACTCCTTGAAACGTGAAAGACATACTTTTGTATGTATGTATGTATGTATGTATGTATGTATGTATGTATGTATATATTCTGGCACCTTCCCCATTTTTTCCTATTTTTGTTTTATTTATTTATTTTTTTATGGGGGTGGCCGACTCGTGACGGAGCTCGAACAGGGACATCACAACACATCAGAAAAACAAAACAAAACATAAAGTGTCACACACATCTAGGTCGCCCAGGAGAAATACCCAGAAACCCAGGCCCATTTGGGGTCCCCAGCAAAAGATTCCCAGGTCCCAGATCCCCCGGAGAGGCGCCGATTTCTGCAGGCAGACCCGCAGCAAAGCTTCACCACCACAAGCCCACCCTCCATGTTTCCAGGCACACCCTTCATTACCACTGGCTCCCCGTGCCAGGCGCCTGATGGACTACTATCTAGTCCAACTGGCGCATGACCCTCTCTCCCAAACGACCACGTTTACATTCATCTATTCACAAGCATTTTCCATTCATTCCTGTTTATTACCATTTCCTTTGCTTGATCTATAGTCATTCCTCTATAATCTAAAGCTTGTCTTACACAGTCTCTCCATCTCAATGGGGGTCTTCCTGCCCTTCTATCTCCCCTTGTATCTGACTCCCATATTCTCTTTGTAAGCCTTTCATCTTCCATTCGTTCAACATGACCATACCAGCTCAGCACCCTTCTGTCCACTCTAGCCAACAAATGTTCCTGTTGCCCCACTCTCCTACATATCTCTTCATTCCTCAATCTGTCTCTACGAATAACTCCACACATACTCCTCAAGCAGCTCATCTCCATCACATCCAGCTTTCTTCTCTCAATTTTCCTTCAGAGCCCATGTCTCAGCCCAATATATCACTGTTGGTACAACAATTCCTTGATACATTGCACTTTTTACTTTCATTCCAAGATTTCTCGTCTTCCACATACTTCCCATTGCTCCGAAAACCTTCCTTCATTCACTCACTCTCTGTTTTACCTCCATTTCCATACCTCCACTCCTGCTTATCGTTCCTCCTAGATATTTAAAACACTCTACTTGTCTTGTTCTAATATTTCCCCATCTAGCCTCACATCTACAGTATATTCACCCTACGATCACCCCTATTACACACCATTACTTTACTTTTATTGACGTTCACCTTCAGTTTCAGGGATAGACAGACTAATGAGGAAGTAAGAAGGAGGTGTGGTGTGGAGGTAGATGTGCTGGAAAGTGTGAAAAGGAACAACTTGAGATGGTTCGGCCATATGGAACGTATGGAAAGCGAGAGAATGACGAAGAGGGTGTACGAGAGCGAGGTGGAGGGACAGAGAGGGAGAGGTAGACCGAATGAGAGGTGGAAGGATGGAGTGAGGAAGTACATGAACGAAGGCAGTGCTGGTTGGGGGGAGGGGCGTCGACTGACTGGGGACAGAGGTGCATGGGGGCGGTTCGTTCGTGGTCACCCCTTCGGGGATCACGGCGTCAGGCAATAGATAGATAGATAGACCTTCAGTTTCCTCCTCCCACAAACCACACCAAACTCTTTGACTACCCGCTGCAGTTCCTGCTCAGAATCCGCCACCAACGCTGTGTCATCAGCGAACAGCAACTGATTGAACTCCCAATCTCTACCATTCTTTCCTACTAAACCCAATCCTCTTCCCATAGTTCTCATTTTCACCTCCCTCACCACAAAATCCATAAACATATTAACGCCCTAAGAGCGGGGCTGTTTGTAACATCTACTACCTGCCAAGCGGGCATAATTACCCTAAATGAGCTTCATTCCATGCTCTTTTTCATGCATAAAGAAGAGCCAGAGCATGATACAGTTATGTATCCGTGAAAGGGCGATAAGAGAGCTTTCCGACACCTGAATCATCCTTATACGACCACGGGTTATCCTGTAGTGATCGCGCAACGAGAGGTGAAAAACCCTAAAATAACGTAATTTCCCAAGTTTTTTCCTGGTCTCACGAGGCCATGGGTGTGGAATGTTGCAGTGGGGAGCTCAGTCGCGGCTCTGTGGTCGGGCCGAATGGTCAGAGCCTGCCTATCGTCCTCCCAACGCGTGGACTCTCTCTGAGCCGATAATATGCTCAAAATGCCACCCGTCATATGACGGGTGCTGCCAGATTATCCATTGTTCTCTAGCCCGTCATATGACGGGTACCGATAGACAGGGGTTAAACAGCCATTTTTTAATCCAAAATATTATCGAACCGAAATGACAACTTAATATATATTGTTATAGTGACAAAATAATCATAACTAACTAGGATCCTATAAAATACGGTGTCACAAAAGATTTTTCAGTAATTTTAATGTCCTGAATAAATGGGTTTCACTAGAACACTTTAGGCACAGGACAGGAGTTAAACGACTAGATGAATTTATAGTTTACATCAGTATATTTACAGAAGTTAGGTGAACATATGTCATAAGACCAACTCGGCAAGAATCTTTAACCGACAATGTTGGAACCGCAAACCTTGGAGTTTGGTCGTGTGGAGGGAATCAGTATCCACCCAGTAGGAATCACGAACTGTCGAGCTCGAAATCACGAAGCTCGGAGCAGGGGCGTGGTCGGAATTACACACCATTATTCAGCAGGATTCATTAACTGACATGGTAGGTATTGGCTAACCTCGGAGCTTTCTGGGAAGTGTGGCAGGAATCACTAACCACTACTAGGCAGGAATCATTAACCGAGTTCCAGTTTTGTGAGCTGCCGAACAATTGCAGCATCTACTTTAGCTTTCTTGCTTCTGTTGGCTTTGGGAATGTGGGTAAAAAAGTCCCCTAGACTTAGTTCGGAAATGAGGTTATTTTGTCCTTGTGTTTCTCTGGGTTGGACAGGTAGGTTAGGGGAGCTAGGGTTTGGCTGCGGTTGGGTGACTGACGTTTTCGTTAGGGTTGGCAGGGTGGAGGGAAAACCGAGTTGGGGTGTTACTTGGGTGGTCTTCCTTTCCTTTTTTCCTCAGCAACCACTCTGCATGAGAGAAGCCAGTCCTGTAGAAGAATCGGGCATAGCAAATTAATATCCGCAAATGCCGTGTGGCAGCTTGAAAATTTTATTTTATCAGTTTTAAACCCCTGACCCTAACAAAATCTACCTCCAGTCTAGTTTCCAATATCAAAGCAAAGAGTTACAAAATATTACCAGTATGAAACTTGCTCATCAAAAATTACTGGAAAAGTTTTTTCTGTGACATCACTTATCAACTCTGCGTAAGCAGAGTTTGGTATCGCCCCCCCCCGTATAGTGGGTACCACACGAAAAAAGTGTCTGTCGTCGTCGTCGTCGTCGTCGTCGTTGTCGTCGTTGTCCGTCTGTCTCGGAACTCCTCCTAGACCGTTGGACGGATTTTCACCAAATTTCACACGAACATTTGTTGCGTGAATGTGAACGTCAGTCAAAAAAGATTTTTTGAATTTATGCAATAGTTATGATTTTAGGTCCAAAATATTGTTTTTACCCCCCCCCCCTCAGCATTGATGGCGTTCTGGGAGCAAAAACATCTCGCTACGTATTTGCTAGGTTAAGTAAGTTCAGTTGGCATTAGAAGTGATGGTAGTAATATTTGGAATTATGGTGATAGTAGTGATAATGGTGATAATAGTAGTGATGATGGTTGTAATTGTATTGATGATGATGACAGTAGTGATGATGATGACAGTAGTAGATATGATGGTGACAGTAGTAGATATGATCGTGACAGTAATAGTAGTAGTAATGATGGTCATAATAGTAGTGATGATGGTGACAAGTAATTATGATAGTTGTAGTGATAATAATGACAGTAGTGATGGTAGTGACGATGGTGTGAGTATTAGTGATGATGGTGAGTAGTAGTGAGGATGGTGAAATTTGTAGTGATGATGGCAATAGTTATGGTGATGAAGATAATAGTAATGGTGATGATGGCAGTAGTAGTGATGATGGTGACAGTAGGATAAATGATGGTCATACTTGTGACAGTAGTAATGATGATGGTTATAGTAGTAATGATGATGTTAACAGTAATAATGATGATTGTAAGATGGTGGTGATGATATTAGTAATGATGGTTGATAGATGTAGTATCAATGATGATAGTAGTGATTAAGATGCTAGTGACAATGGGCAGTGATGATGGTGAGGGTAGTAGTGATGATTATAATTGTAGTAGTGATGATGATCATAGTAATGGTGATGATGGCAGTACTCGTGATAATTGTGGCAGTTGTAGTGATGATGGCAGTAGCAGTGATTATGTTGATTGTGATTGATGATGGTATTAGTAGTGATGATGGTAACCCATCGCAGAGTTGGGTATGCCGTTTTGATTTTGAGCAATACGGCACGTCTACTTTATTGACTAGAAATATAATATGGTCAGCAGTTTAGTACACTAAGTTTTAGTACTAAGTTCTCCAGAGATATTTCAGTTTATACCTCCTCCCTTATAGAAAGTAGGTGGCACCTGCCTTTCATCACATTCCCACCCCTATTCTGTTTAATTTAAAGCTTTACCAAGAGTGAACCGATTATCCTAGTCTTTCTTTCACTCAACAAAACTCTGGAACTCTCCCCCCCCCCCCAATCTTTTCCTCATCCTATGACTTAAACTTTTTTAAGCTTCAAGTGTACTGACATTTTGACTCTGTTTAATTTGTCTCGGTCACTTTAAATTTTGGGGTTACACTCGTTACAGACAGCTTTGCCTTTTGTGTCCTTCTTACACATAGGGAAAAAAAAAACGTCCAGAGAGTTTGGTACACAGTTGTGTGCGGTTCCATTGTAACTCAACCAGTAGCTCTCAACCAGTGCCAAATCAACCAGGTCCAAATTAATTAGTGTCATATTGTATTATATATCTTGAATTTGGTTGAGATATATTGGTTAAATTGGTCTATTGGTTGAATTGTTCAGTCCAGTTTTGTACACTTTATATACAGTTGTGTTCACCAACTTTCATTCTTACAATGTTGTACAACTTACAACGCAGATTAAAAGTGAGATGACAGTGCTGGAAAATATAATACCGAAGCAGACCACAAACCCTTTTCCATCAACCGAAGGACCGACAACTTCCACATATAGAATTGCGTCCATAAGAAACCGGAAGAGAGACCGGAAACAGTCTCCCCTGGACAACAGCAACGACATACCTCAGTCACCCGTATCACACCTCCAGGGAAAACGCACGGCTTCCGATACGCTTAAGATACGTATGGTGAGACATCCGCCACAGTTTGTTGGTATGTACCCTCAGGCGCCAGGTGAGCAATGGCCGCCTACACCCGGCCCGGATCTAGACTATGAGGAAGAAGACTTTATGCAAATGAGACATCAACCTCCTTCGTTCCTCTCCAGTTACCCTGGTGGTTCCACTCATAACTACCACTGCTAGGTGAGACAATGTTTACAATCCAGCTAGACAAGAGGACAAACAGACAGCTCCATACTAGCCTCTAAATAGAGAGGCCTCCAATACTGTACATAATTTATCCTCTGTACACCTAAGCTTTAGGCTATTTACGTTTATTATTAATAAATAAAACATACCATTCCCCACATAAACATGTATGAATTGTATTTTTAAGGCTTTAAACAACCACGCAATAAATCAGAAACGATATTTCCTATGCCTCTCATGTTCCGGAAACACCCGTCTTGTCACTCTCCGTAAAATCAAATACTACCTGGCCGAGAACCGGGTAAAGTTAGGCAAGTCGAGGCACTGTGTCCCATGGGTAACCTGTAAGGGAGTATACGTGAACAACTTGGCCGGATAGCACCATCCGTAGAGGCTGGCCAAAATCCTCTTAGATCGTGCCCTTTAAGCTGCGACGGTGTCTGGATGAGAGAGCGTGTGTAGGCTGTACCGGAAGTGACCTACGTTAGTACTACCTGTGCGAGGGTATTCCCGCCCGCCCCCCCCCCCCCCCCCCCTGGCAAACAGGCCAAGACGAACCACGCACTCAGTCGCCCCCACGTGTGTCAGATCTCTACCAGGCTACTCTCTACTATACTCCGACTCAAAATAAGTGCTTCTTGTTTACTTATTGTATTTCGTGATAATTGCAAAGGTTGTGTAGGATATGTTATGTGTTCAAGTTAACATAAATACCTGAGATCTTATATTCTCACCTTAGTCCTTTTGTTACTCGTGTCGAGACTACATACAAACGCTATCCTGGGATTAATCTATATGCATACTATGTGATATATATTCATATATTGCCACTAAGGTTTATATACTGTATATATCCATTCGGCCATATTACCCGCACACTACACGTAAATATTGTGAACACCCCTGACAGATCTGATAAGTTAATAGGATTATCAGGGTACGTACATCGTGTATAAATGTTCACAGAGAGTGTGAATTAGGATTATCAGGGTACGTACATCGTGTATAAATGTTCACAGAGAGTGTTATGCTGGGTTCACACATTCACGTATATTGCTCCCGACAGCTCCCGTCAGGCGTAATCGCCAATTTTGTGTTCTGACGGGAGTAGTCCGGCCGTGAACGCCCGTATAACCACGACTATTGCACTTCCCGACAGACGTACCGTGACGGGGCCAATGTTACGTCAGTCGTAATGTAGTCGTATTGAACTACGTACGTGTTTGCAACTTGCGTAAGCATGTCCCCGTTCGTCCGCATGGGCTGCCCGATTTGCGGGAACACAGGCCACGCCCATGCCACGCCCCCACAAGACCTGCGTAGCTGAGGCCGTACGTCTTGGGATTGTTTAGGACCTACCTGGACCGGTTCCGGACAATCGTAGGCACACCCCGTCTGTCCAAACACAGACAAAGACAGTCTTTGTCAACCACGTAGGTATGGGTTGGAATCTGGGAACTACAAAAGGGCAGGATGGCCACACCTTTGCCATTCCCACTCCTTCCTCGGCACCATGAACAACATCGCGGAATTCATCCTGGAGGAGTTAAATTTTGTGAACTCCCTAATCAAACCGGAGAACAGGCATAACACGCGGCTAATGAAATGGATCCTTTCCTACATAGAAATCTTAAAACTACTTGCAATAGCAAACTACATCCATCAAGAGGAACAAGAGAAGAAGGAAAGGAGCAAGAGGACAGTGTGGGTGTGGCCTTATCTTCAACGAAGGCTTGAACATGGCCATTATGAGAACCTGATGGAAGAGTTGGCCAGAGAATGTCCACACATGTACAAGAACTTCACCCGGGTAGACAAACAACTATTTGTTGAGATTGTGGAACGTGTCACCCCCATCATTCAGAGGAAACCTACGTTCTGGCGAAAACCCATTCCTCCTGATCTGCGGGTGGCCATCACCCTACGTTTCCTCGCTACGGGTGAAACCTACAGGAGCCTGCAGTACTCCTTTCGGGTTGCCCACAACACCATCAGCCAAATTGTTCCAGACACATGCCAGGCCCTCATCTCTGTCTACGGAGATCAGGAGCTCAAAACGCCACAATCGCCACAATTCAGGAACCGGAACATGTCAATGATCCACTTCTCCCTCTCCATCAACCTTTTGGCCCCATCACCACTCTTCAGCTTGGTGAGCCTGCCAAACCTGGAGCGGAGAGAGGTGAACCATGTCATCAAGTCCAAGGCTGTGATGGGGGGTTCCATGCTGGCTGCCTTCTCCACCACAACATGGTCTATGTGTTCCTTCTGTTTGTGCCTGGGATCACCCTTATCATATAGAAAAGGCGCCTCGAACTCCAGCCACTCTCCCAGCATACGCTCAGTCTCCTCCATCAGGATAATGTTGGTGCTCTTCCGGCGCCGTTTTCGCCGTTGTGGTGTCTGTGGCTGTTCGACGCCGGAATTTGTAGGGGGTGGGTCCTCGTCATCGTCGTCGTCGTCATCACTTTCCTCATGATCATCTTCGACTTGCCCCATGACCTCTCCATTCTCATCGTCGATGTTGATCAAAAATTCTGCCTGCTCAGAAGAGTTGGAGGTGCCAGGCATCAAGGGGGCAGGCGGTGAGGTGGCAGACGTCGATGGGGCAGGCGGAGAGGTGGCAGGCGTCGAGGGGGCAGGCGTCGAGGTGGCAGGCATCGAGGTGGCAGGCGTCGAGGGGGCAGGCGGAGAGGGGGCAGGCGGAGAGGTGGCAGGCATCGAGGAGGGAGGGGAAACCTTCCTGACCTTCTTCCCGCTTTTCTTGCTATTCATGGTGACAGGGCAGGGCAGGGCAGGGCAGGGCAAAGCAGCGTGCAGAGGGTGGCAGGGTGACAGGGTGGCAGGGTTGGCTGTAGGTTGTTGCTCCGGTATGGTGAGAGGTATGACTGACGGCAGTGTGTCCCGCTGGTCCTTATATACCCCCCCGTACATCGTTGCCGCGTCTTCCCGCCAGCCCGCAGTGCGGCGGTGTTGCCATATACTTCCCGACGAACGTAAACTTTCCCGTTTGACGGGAATATTTTACGATTGACGGGAGCAGCTCACGTCTGACGGAGCGGCTACGTCTGACGGGGCGGCTACGTCTGACGGGGCTGCTCCTGTCAGACGGCCGTGGTGGGCCGGACGGTCGTAAAAGTTCCCGACTTTTGACATACGTGAGCGCGAGCCCCGTATCTGATTCGAATTTCAAAACATACCGGGCGGCATCGCCCGCACCAACCGCCTCCCCGACCCGCGTGGCTACTCCCGCCATGCGTACCAACCCCCCCGACTGTACACAATTTAATTTACGTTTTGCATATTATGCCCTTACGTTTGACCAAACTACCAATATTCAGGTGCCAACTACCAATAAACCTTCATACGGGAGCTGTCGGGAGCATATGCGTGAATGTGTGAATCCTCCATTAATTAAGGAGGGTTCACACATTCACGTATAATTATGCTCCCGGCAGCTCCCGTATATGGCAACACCGCCGCACTGCGGGCTGGCGGGAAGACGCGGCAACGATGTACGGGGGGGTATATTAGGACCAGCGGGACACACTGCCGTCAGTCATACCTCTCACCATACCGGAGCAACAACCTACAGCCAACCCTGCCACCCTCTGGTTGCTGCCCTGCCCTGCCCTGCCCTGTCACCATGAATAGCAAGAAAAGCGGGAAAAAGGTCAGGAAGGTTTCCCCTCCCACCTCGACGCCTGCCACCTCTCCGCCTGCCCCCTCGATGCCTGCCCCCTCGACGCCTGCCACCGCGACGCCTGCCACCTCTCCGCCTGCCCCCTCGACGCCTGCCACCTCTCCGCCTGCCCCATCGACGTCTGGCACCTCACCGCCTGTCCCCTCGATGCCTGGCACCTCCAACTCTGCTGAGCAGGCAGAATTTTTTATCAACATCGACGACGAGAATGAAGAGGTCATGGGGCAAGTCGAAGATGATCATGAGGAAAGTGATGCCGATGACGACGAGGACGAGGACCCACCCCCTACAAATTCCGACATCGAACAGCCACAGCCACCACAACGGCGAAAACGGCGCTGGAAGAGCACCAACATTATCCTGACGGAGGAGACTGAGCGTATGCTGGGAGAGTGGCTGGAGTTTGAGGCGCCTTTTCTATATGATAAGGGTGATCCCAGGCACAAACAGAAGGAACCCATAGACCATGTTGTGGCGGAGAAGGCAGCCAGCATGGAACCCCCCATCACAGCCTTGGACTTGATGACGTGGTTCACCTCTCTCCGCTCCAGGTTCGGCAGGCTCACCAAGCTGAAGAGTGGTGATGGGGCCAAAAGGTTGACGGAGAGGGAGAAGTGGATCATTGACATGTTCCGGTTCCTGAAGCCACACATCGTGCGGAAAAAGAAGCCCCGTACACTTGGTATGCCTCAGGTACGTTTATATTTTTTGTTTTCCAACCCTTTCACTATTAAATCGACAACCACATCAATATTTTCCTGGCGAGCGATAGCAAGCCAATAGGTTTGGCGTCCTCAGGACAGTGACAGGTTTTGTCTTTTTCTGAATTATTTTGCTTATAATGATGTCATTATTTTTTTCAATTTATCTTGTTCACTTAAGTTTATAATTACCTAACATTTTTGTTAATGAAACACATAATAACACAAAGCAGTTTATTCATTTTATTTAAAGGTTACAAGGATGAATGGTTATGTTGAATGGTATTTTACAGTTGATAAATAATGTACATGTTACTAATTATACATTCATGTCCCAACAGTCTGCTGCCCAAGCTGCCGAACCTGCTTCTGTTCCTGTGCCTGACCCCGCCCCAGCACCTCCCACAGACGATGTGGAGGACCCCTCTGCCGGCAGTCAGGAGGACACCACCCCAGCCATCTCCATGCCTGCGCGGAAGGCGAAGCAGGGGAAGCCTCCTGGTGCTGTACCATCCACAGCATCCACATCACACGGAACCCTGGAGCAAGTGAGTAGAGGAAATATTAGTTTCATAATAGCAACAATAACTTTGAACATAAGAACATAAGAAAATGGGAGTCTGCAGAAAGCCGATTGGCCTAAACAAGGCAGATCCCTGTCCCACCCAACCCCAATTACAAAGCCCAATTATAGGCTCAACACTCTAATACCTTGAGGATAATATCACCAAAACGGTTAGAGATTAACACAAGATTACTGGGGTCAGCAGGACGCTGATTGGCCCACACCGGGTAGATCCCTCTTCATACCCAACCCTTCTCGTCCATATGCCTATCTAATTTTATCTTAAAGCTCCCTACCGTTTTTGATCCCACTATAGCATATTGGCTTCCCAGAATACTACATAATTTTATTTGTTAAAATTCCTAATTGGTCAATTATTGAAATATATTATGTTTCGTGTGTTGTGCAACGTGTTAATGTTCTCTTTTTCCATAATGGTAACAATAACTTTGAACATAGTAGGCTTCCCAGAATACCACAACATTTTATTTGTTAAAATTCATAATTGGTCAAATATTAAAATATGTTATGTTTCGTGTGTTTAATGTTCTCTTGTTCCTTGTTCCCATACCAGGTCCTTGCAACTGCGGAGAAGGTGCGCCACAACCTGGCTGGGGTTATGGATGAGGTCGAGGATCCGGAGCTACAGTATTGGCGCGCCTCCCTGGATGTCATGGCCAAGGACTGTGTGGGGCCTGCCGGCAGGTTTCAACACCCCACTGAAGATTGAACTGATGGCAGCCCTCAACCGGTTCCGAACTGCCCATGAGGAGGGAGTCACCAAGCCTGGTCAGGACCTCTTGCTGCACGCCACTCGGAACTATGGCTTTCAGGCGCCCCAACCCCAACCCCAGGCACAGCAGCATCAACCGGCAACCACAGTGATGTACCAGGGCAATCCGCCAACCACCCTGCCTCAACCGATGCCGACCCCGCCCAAGCCTGCTACCTTCGTGCTACCTCCACATGTATTGCAGTCATTGCTGCGGCCGCAGCAATCAGCAACACCCCCTGGCACATTCCTGCCACCTAATGCCTCCACACCGACACATTCGCAGTTAGTGGACCTCTCAAACTTGGGCTCACAGTTTGGGAACACCAGCTTCAACCTGGATCATCTTCTGTCTGGATCACCTGGATATAATCCAGGTACGCCCGCGCAATCCGTCGATCCAGATCAGACCCTGGAGACCCCCAAGAAGCCACCCAAGCAGCCCTAGCTGCAACCCTCCTTGTCTCTCTTTCTAATTAATGATAATGTATGTATATTAACAATATATGTATTTGTGTAATGACGTGTGTGTTTCTATTTCCAATATTGTAGCTAAAGTATTTATTAATAAGATGACAAATGAAATATATACTGAAAGTAATGAGTAAGAATAACAAAGAAATTACTAATTGAAACGCAATAATGATAATATGGTTAATAATAAATATGAAAAACCTTGACAACGTAACTAAAACATAAAGTACAAAACAAAGGAAACATGGAAACAATTAAAAACTTGATTGAAATATAAAAGTAAAAGATGAAAAATAAAGTAAGCAGGGAACAATTGAAGTAATTAAAGGAAATATAAAAATATGCTATAAACAAAATATGGAAGAATCTACAAACTTAAAGAAAATCAAAAGTAACAGATAAAAGTACAATACAAAGGAAACTGTCAAAGACTATAACAAAAATGTAAAATGAAACTGAAATATAAAGCAAAATACAAAGTAAACAGGGGAAAACCGTAAAAATTTCAAAGAAGTATTAAAGTAGATATAACTCGCCTAAATACGGTCATCCTGCCAAGCCACAGATCCTTGAGGGGAAGAGAAGTAGGTCTTGAGATAGTTCCGTTGCTCCTTGGCAAGCCTGGTTGCAGTGTTGCGGGACACGGGTGGGATGCTGGTTCCTACAGGTGGGTCACTCCTCCAGGGGGCAGGTATGAGTTGGTGGGTGTGTGGGTCCTCTTGATCTACCTCTGTTCGGGGTGGGTTTCGTCCTCGTAGGATGTTGTGCAGAATGCATGAGGCCAACACAACAACCTCTGCACGCTCAGGTTTCATAGACATTGCAGTGTGGAAAACCCGGAAGCGGTTGACAAGAATGCCAAAGGCGTTCTCTACCACCCGGCGGCCCCTGCTGAGTCTGTAGTTGTAGATCCGTTCAGGTTTCGTGAGGAATCGTTGGGGGTAGGGCTTCATCAGGTAGGCGCGCAGAGGAAATGCATCATCACCTTCTAAGAAGTATTCCGTTGGTGGTCCAGTGGGATCGGTAGAGATGACCTCGGCGGGGGACAGTTTGGCGGTCTGTCTATCAAGCAACTTAGACAGACGGGTGTGTGCAAAGCCACCACCATCAGACTCTGACCCTATGGCACCAACGTCGACGTAGATGAACTTGTAGTTGGAGTCAACAATTGCCAACAGGACAATGGAAAAAAACTTCTTGTAGTTGAAGTAATATGTGCCACCAAAGGAGGGGTTGCGGATCCGTATGTGTTTGCCATCAATGGCTTCTATACAATGCGGCAGGTTCCATCATTCCTCAAAGCCGCTGGCAACCTCCTTCCATTCAGCTGGCGATTGTGGCGTTTTGAGCTCCTGATCTCCGTAGACAGAGATGAGGGCCTGGCATGTGTCTGGAACAATTTGGCTGATGGTGTTGTGGGCAACCCGAAAGGAGTACTGCAGGCTCCTGTAGGTTTCACCCGTAGCGAGGAATCATAGGGTGATGGCCACCCGCAGACCAGAAGGAATGGGTTTTCGCCAGAACGTAGGTTTCCTCTGAATGATGGGGGTGACACGTTCCACAATCTCATCAAATAGTTGTTTGTCTACCCGGGTGAAGTTCTTGTACATGTGTGGACATTCTCTGGCCAACTCTTCCATCAGGTTCTCATAATGGCCATGTTCAAGCCTTCGTTGCAGATAAGGCCACACGCACACTGTCCTCTTGCTCCTTTCCTTCTTCTCTTGTTCCTCTTGATGAATGTAGTTTGCTATTGCAAGTAGTTTTAAGATTTCTATGTAGGAAAGGATCCATTTCATTAGCCGCGTGTTATGCCTGTTCTCCGGTTTGATTAGTTCACAAAATTTAACTCCTCCAGGATGAATTCCGCGATGTTGTTCATGGTGCCGAGGAAGGAGTGGGAATGGCAAAGGTGTGGCCAGTCCTGCCCTTTTGTAGTTCCCAGATTCCAACCCATACCTACGTGGTTGACAAAGACTGTCTTTGTCTGTGTTTGGACAGACGGGGTGTGCCTACGATTGTCCGGAACCGGTCCAGGTAGGTCCTAAACAATCCCAAGACGTACGGCCTCAGCTACGCAGGTCTTGTGGGGGCGTGGCCTGTGTTCCCGCAAATCGGGCAGCCCATGCGGACGAACGGGGACATGCTTACGCAAGTCGCAAACACGTACGTAGTTCAATATGACTACATTACGACTGACGTAACACTGGTCCCGTCACGGTAAGTCTGTCGGGGAAGTGCAATAGTCGTGGTTATACGGGCGTTCACGGCCGGACTACTCCCGTCAGAAAACAAAATTGGCGATTACGCCTGACGGGAGCAATATACGTGAATGTGTGAACCCAGCATTATCTATCGTGTCTCATAGTTAAACTAATTTTTATTTATGTTTCCTGGCTTCACAACCAGTTTAAACATTTAATTAGAATTCATAGTAATTCTATTTTGCCCACATCACATTAATATTTCAATCTCGAGGGCTCAGTCTTTCCGGCAAGATTAATATTTATTTACTCAGTTCCCTGAACTATTATTATCAAATCTAACTGTATACGTTAGTAGAGAATTAAACCCTCTCTCTTTATTTATTTATTTTTTCATTATTTGTCATTCAGCTGATATTCTTCTCCTACAATTTTTCTTCCTCGTCTTTCCCTCCCCTTTTCCACTCTGATGGCACAACCATCACTTCTTCCTCTGACAAAGCTGAACTCTTCGCTCAAACTTTTGCTAGAAACTCCACCTTGGATGATTCCGGTGCTATTCCTCCCTCTCCACCCCCTCTCTCCTACTTATGCCTAATATCCTAATCTCTTCTAAAGATATATTTACTGCCCTCTCTGGGCTTAATACTAAGAAGGCGTACGATCTGGATGGTGTTCCTCCTGTTGTACTCAAAAACTGTGCTTCCGTGCTGACTCCCTGCCTAGGCAAACTCTTTCGTCTCTGTCTCTCCTCTAGCGTCTTCCCTTCTTGCTGGAAGTTTGCTCTCATTCAACCTGTCCCAAAGAAGGGTGACCACTCTCAACCCTCCAACTATCGTCCAATTGCTCTCATCTCTTGTAATCTCTTAAGTATTTGAAACTATTCTTGCTTCCAAATTTCTTAAGCATTTTTCTTCTCATAATCTACTCTCAGATCGCCAATATGGCTTCCTTAAAGGTCGCTCTACTGGCGATCTTCTTTCATATCTTACTAACTCTTGATCATCCTCCTTTCGGGACTTCGGTGAGACTTTTTCTATTGCACTAGACATATCGAAGGCCTTCGATAGAGTCTAGCACAAATCTTTAATTTCTAAATTACCCTCCTTCGGTTTCTATCCCTCCATCTGTGCCTGTCTCTAATTTCCTTTCCGGCCGTTTCATAGCTGCGGTAGTGGATGGCCATCGCTCACTTCCTCATCCTATCAACTCCAGTGTTCCTCAGGGTTCTGTCCTATCTCCCATTATCTTTCTAATTTTCATAAATTATCTTATCAACTGCACCTCCAGTCCCATCCATTCATACACAGACGACTCCACCTTACACTACTCAATTAGTTTTCCTGAATGCCCCAGCCAGCAATCCCTCAAAGACAAATGTAATGAAGCCATGCCACACTTATCTTTTGATCTAACTACTATTTCCAATTGGGGCAGAACAAAAACTTTGTTGCCTTTAATGCTTCCAGAACCCAATTTCTCCATCTTACTACCCATCCAGAACTCCCTTACAATTCAACAATACAAAAATCAATCCTTCATCTTCTCTCAATATTTTCGGTGTCTCTTTTTCTACTGCTCTCACTTGGAAGGACCATATTACCAGTCTTGCTAAGGCAGCCTCCCAGAAGCTGGGTATGCTCAACCGCCTCAAGGGGTTCTTTACCCCTGCACAGCTTCTTGCTCTGTACAGAGGCACAGTGCGTCCTTGTATTGAGTATTGTTCAAATGTGTGGGGAGGATTCTCTCACACCGCACTCCTAGACAAAGTAGAAAGGAAAGCCTTTCTTATCATTAACTCCCGCCCACTCACCAACTCTCTGCAATCTCTCTCTCTTCGCCGCAATGTTGCATCTCTCTCGCTATTATAATAATCAATGTTCCTCAGAGCTTTCCTAGTGTATACCACCTCCTCTATGTAGGGTACATAATACCCATCTTGCAACACAATCCCACTCCTACTCTGTGCAACTCTCCAACCCAAGAGTGAAACAGTATTCTCAGACTTTCTTCTATTCAACTGCTGAGCTCTGGAACACTCTCCCAGAATCAGTTTTTCCCTCTTCCCCTGACTTAAATTGCTTCAAACTCCGTGTGTCCAGGCATTTTGGCCCTGTCACTCTTTCAATTCTGGGGGAGGCACTCGGTGCGGGCAGTTCTGCCTTTTGTCTCCCTTACTCACATAAAAAAAAAAAAAATATATCAACCTATCCATTGCTAGACATCTACACTGCTATATCTGGGGAGATTGTAGACACCAATCGAGCAGGGCAATACCCTGGGGAGGCCACATAGGCATGTGATAAGGAGTTGCTGGAATCCTGTTTAATTCGTCTGGCTGCCCTCATTGTTTGTGTCTCACACATAAAGTAATTCAGCTAGCTCTCACAAACACCTCCTCCTCCTATTCATTTCACTACACTAAACAAACACATTGCACTTCTTTCCAATATACAAAAGAGAAAACAAAAGAAAAAATACGTATGTCTACAGCTCAAACTTCCTTATAACCCGAAACTCACAAGTGGTCAATTATGTTCGGCTCACATTATACACTCCTCAATTGTATTTACTTAGTTAAATTAATTTTAAACGTTTAATAAGCTTTGTAGATAAATTGTACAAGATATAAAAGTGTTTGATAACGAAAAAACTGTTAACTGCGAAAATTGTTTGAAGGTTTACATTTGGAATCCCATTATGCCATCAGACAGTACACTAGGACCATACAGTTGGGAAAGTGTAGATAGCAGAGAAGGGGTGTTGTAGATAGAGGAAGCTGTTGGAGTGGCTTTGGTATGTGTATTATTAGTCTGTATATGTCGTCAAGGTGTCTCCCGACTGGGTGCGAACATGATATACATGCTAGGAAGTACTATCACACCCACTAAATGTCCGCCTTGGCTGCGATCGAACCCAGGTCAAGCAGATTCACACATGATCGTGCTCTCCACTCGACTGCCACGGCGGTATACAAAGTTGTTAATAGTAAAGTCAAACATTTTCTAACTAGAAAAAAATAGTAATTGATAGTGACTAACATTGGGAAAAACTTGTCGAGGGCAAGGTCCATGTAGATGGACCTTGATCGAGGGGACAACATTTATATGAATTGGAGAGAGAGAGAGAGAGAGAGAGAGAGAGCAGGGGTAGGGGTAGGGAGGGGGTCGGTTACACATTCACGATTTGGACCACGACATGACATGTCGTGGCAATGTCGGTGAATTCCATCACGATAAAGCCCTCTCATGAGACCATCTCGTACTGACTACGACAATAAACGTACTGACTAAGACGATAAACGTAAGCAAAACGAACACACCACGTAGGATATATGAGCCATCCCTACCTCACTGCCACTAACAAGGGATAAGGTGGCGATTAGAGTCCGAACCACACGAAAGTCACAAAAAACATCCCGAAAGTCACACGTACTCACAACCTACCCAGTACGTGTTATGATCGTTATATGCAGATAGCGTACAGGTTTCGTGACAAGACCACACCCCATTTTCATATATATTTCTGTATTATATGGTACTGAATCTAAATTAATGTTACCGATTACATATTGTAAACTATCAATAACCTCTTATATAATAGTTGGGATAATACATTCCAATAAAATCCCACAACTTTGGACATTATTAATAGTTATTTAAGTGAAACTTTATGGAAAATTCAGTAAAAGGAATTTTGAAGCTAAGAATAGGTTGCTAAAATACGACCCTTTAATGCCTATATTATGAATCAAATTAAGTGTTGATAGTGTGGACGATATTAACGATAAATAGATTGCGGTGACCCTTTAGAAAACAGACCGAAATCATCGTAACCTCGGTGACCCTTTGGAAAACAGAGGCGCTAGTTATTTGTGAACATCTCTCTTTATCATTTCTCATGTCAGCTGCTTTCTCTATTACTTATATTTCTATCTACTATATAAATTTCTATCTTATTCATCAGCACTTACATTTGTTAGCTTAAAAAACGCAATAATTGCCCCACTGCATAAAGGAGGGAGTAAGGCACTACCAAAAACTACCGCCCGGTAGCTCTAACCTCCAACATCATTAAAGTTTTCGAGCGAGTCCTGCGAAGCAAAATTTCAGCTTTCATGGAGGCAAATGAGCTACACAACACCGGTCAACATGGGTTCAGAGTGGGAAGATCATGTCTCTCACAACTTTTGGAACATTATGACAAAATTCTTACAGAGCTAGAAGAAAAGAAAAACGTAGATGTCATCTACACTGATTTTGTTAAGGCATTTGATAAATGTGACCATGGTATAATAGCCCACAAACTAAAAGCAAAAGGTATAACGGGGAAAATCGGACGGTGGATATGCAATTTCCTCGTAAACCAGAAACAATCGGTAGCAGTAAACCAAGTCACATCTGAGCCTTCGGATGTAAAAAGCTCAGTGCCCCAAGGAACAGTGCTAGCACTCCTGTTCCTCATTCTAATTTGCGACATAGATACCAACACAAGACACAGTACGGTGTCGTCTTTTGCGGATGACACAAAACTAAGCAAGATAGTAAACACACAAGAGGACACGGGCCAGCTGCAGGAAGACATAAATGTAGTGTTCCAGTTGTGACGTCTACCAGCGTTGGCAGAATTGCCTCTCGTTAGCCACTAGCGCTCGCCAGGGCAGTGAAATGGGCTACAGTTATCAGAGAATGTTGTTCTTTATTTCCTAGTACTCGCCTTGTCACAGACAGTCCAGTGGTGGTCTTTATTTTCGTCTGTGACAACGGGAAGCATTTTATATCATTAGTAGAATATAAGATGCATTGTGGAGGGAGAGAGAGAGTAGCGAGAGCGTGGTGGTAATATGTGCGTGCGTATGTCTGTGCTACCTCGCTCGGAGGAGTTTTCCCGCCCGCGCGGGCTTTCCCTCGCTTTTGATTGGCTGGTGGCTCCTGGCGCGGCCTAGGGGCCTGCTGCCTTGTGACGTCTCGGCCCGTGATTGGCCGACCATCGTGCCCTTGTGGGCTCCTGTGTAACTAGCCTCCTCCATGAGGGTTCGCAGGAGCTGCCTTCCTCAGAACAGGCTTGGCGTGCATGCTTCTAACATCCCTTTGCATACTCTCTCCTGATCACCCTCTTTACCACTGTCTCTTTCTCTGATCTTCTTCTTTTCCATTGCTCCTTACCTTTATTCAATTACTTATCCCCTTGGGTTCTGCATACGGTTTCCATAGCCGGCCCATTGTATTGCATGCGCCGTCCTCTGAGATATTTACATGTACTTAGAATAGGATTGAGGGTTCTTAGTTAGTAGAGGTTAAAAACTCTGTGTGTGTCTCCGTTATTGATTTAGTGTTTCTGCTCTTTTATTTAATGCTAGACTGGGATAAGGTAACTGTAGTCGTTGTCCCCGATGTGTGTATGGTTTGCTTATACCTACACGACTTCGACTGGTCCTGTGGTAGCCTGTGTTGTCTTTTCGCTTGCATTCTTTATGTGTGCAGCATTGTGTTGACTAAGGGTTTTTGCCTGTTCCAGTTCCACACTTTGCTGCCTCTTTGCTTGTCTTTTGAGGGTCGCCAGGATAGAACCATATACTTGTGATCTGGATCTATCAAGAGAGCACCCCAGTCAATTAACGTAACTTAAAGGATGCAGTCTTAAGGACATCGCTAGGCTACGAGCCTGTCTTGCTCAACCCCAGTTCCTTACCTAGAGTATCCCAGCTAGACATTATTAATTGAGTAGACACTTATTAGTATTTAATATAAGCTCTTTGATATGTATGCATTATTATTCACAGCATTTATTAGTCTAGGTTGTTGCTGAGCCGCACAACCATAGCAGACTGTTTCGTTGATGAGGAAGTACTTCTTTTAGTGTCGAGCATTACTACCGTTGCGCATTTATAGTATTCTCGTGTCAGTTAACATTATATGTCCTATCTTTTAGTGTATTGTCTACACGTGTGGCGTCCTGCCTCCTGCCTTTATATAATTTAAGATACGAGCATCTTATGAGTATCAGACTTTCTTCAGAAGTTTCCAGGTCTATGCTGTAGGACTATACTTAACTTTCTTTCAGATAGGAGTGAAGAGTTTATTGTTGTTTAGAGTAACTGTATTGAAGCATCTTTTTATTGTATTAAATCTTGCAGTGATTTAATTGATCTTTCATAGCTTCCCTTTTATGCATTTTAACGTAACTTGCATCTTGTTTGTTATCAGGCTATACCAGTGTGGGTTAGCCTGAAGTAGAGTACATTTATGCCCAGTTAAGGATACCCCGTTATCGCAGATTAACTCTGGAGGGTATAGGTGTTTTTGTTCGCCGGCATATAAGTTCGAGGGTTTGGATCTAGCGTACCGTTGTTGCATAGTGCCCTATTACTAGTCCAATCATTAAGTGCCCTTGTTTTATTCGTAGCCCCGGTCGTAACACAGTGGACCAGGGAAAACAACATGCAATTCAATGAAGAAAAATTCCAATTAATAAGGTAAGGAGATAATAATGGCATTAAAGTGATCACAAACTACCTAACAGAATCTAACCACATAATAGAATGGAAAGACAGTGTGAAAGACCTTGGGGTGTTAATGTCTGAAAATATGTGTTTCAAAGAACATAACCAGGTCAAAGTTGCGGCTGCGAAACGTTTTACGGGTTGGATTCTGCGTACATTTAAAACACGCGGTGAATTACCTATGATAATGCTCTTCAAATCTCTAAGTGCTACCGCGGCTTGAATACTGTAGCGTATTAACATCCCCATACAAAGGAGGTGAAATAAATGACTTAGAGAGTGTACAAAGAAATTTCACTTCGCATATAAGTTCGGTAAAACAGCTACACTATTGGGATCGTTTAAGAGCACTGAACCTGTACTCGCTGGAACGTAGAAGAGAATGTTACCTAATAATATACACGTGGAAAATCGCAGAGGGTTTAGTACCAAACCTACATACTCCGATAGTCATGAAATTCAGTGATAGGAGAGGCTGGGAATGCAATATCCCCCGGATGAATAACAGGGGTGCTATGAGCTCTCTGCGAGAGGGCTGGTTATCACACAGAGGCCCACGTCTCTTCAATAAACTCCCACGGCGAGTAAGAGACATGAGGGGCATCTCTTTAGACAACTTAAAGAGAGCCCTCGATGTCGAGCTGCAAAAAGTGCCAGACGAGCCCATCTTAGCAAGGGAGCGGGCTGTCTCTTCAAACAGCCTGCTGCACCAAAACACAACCCACAACGAGGGGCGACGCGCTCCTCGGTGCTGCTAGGAGAGTGGCGAACACAACCTAAGGTAACCTAAGGTAAGGTATGGAATTTGTGAATCATTTCTGATTTGATGGGCTAAATACAATTATTATTTACTAACAAATAATGAATAAAATGACACAAGTCAATTTAAAATTGTTAAATTTTTTATACCCAAATCTTTAAATATTTCAGCCGAGCTTACTGAGAAGTGAAATAAATTGATATGTATGAGGAGCAGACTTAACTTTCTGAAAGGATAAGGTGTCAACACCTTACGTTCAGCCTACAGAGAAGATACGATAAACATTTATATACTCTTTTGTCGTAATGATTATTATTGTAATAGTAGGATATTATTTTTTTTTTCAATTCTATGGTATTAGAAACTAAACAATGATTAAAAAGATATCAAACAACAAATAATTCTGTCCTTTAACCCTTCTTTAGCGGGGCCCGACTTAAGTCCGTATCGAAAAATCTGGACTATGTGGCGGGGCCCGACTTAAGTCTGTGTGCAATTTTGGCGCAATATTGACTCTGAGAGAGAGACGAGCGACGGGAGGAACGTAGGTTACCTCATGACCGCTCGCCACGGCCGCCGTGGATTTACTGACATGTACTCCACACTACTGCACCCTCCCTCCCTCGCTACACACGTAATTATGTAACGAAATGACCGTATTTTAGCGATTTTGCCCTTCGGTTGCACGATCTTTGCAAGACAACCAGTGATCGTAGAAGGATGGTTCGGGTGTCATTGGAAAGCTCAATTTACGCCCTTTCAGGGATACATAATTGTATTACGCTCTGGCTCTTGTTTATGCATGAAAAAGAGCACGGAAACAACGCCATTTATGGTAAAAAAAACCCGCTGGGCGGCACGGTGAAATATACTCCACCAGCCGCTCTTTGAGTGTTCATAAGGGAGATAATTAGATACAGGAGATCTTAAAAAGAAAAAGAAAAAAAGATACAGTAGATAGATAGGGAGGTAGAAAGAAGGGGTCTTCGGTCCATGCAAGTGATAAAGTGTGCGAGAATATATGACATTATCAGCGCTTTTTCATGCTTTTTTTTTCTTTTCTCTATTTTTTTCTATTTATTTGTACTATTTACCTATTTATTTCGAGTTATTTCGATGTTGTTGGTGTGCTTTCGTAGTGTTCGGTGTGGTTACGTGACATTACGTGATGAATACGAGCTGTCCTTGTAGAACAGTCGCAACGTCTTTTTTTGGTGTGACGTCGCGCGACTTACCACAACATTTTGCGATTGCACAACAATGCCACACCGTAGTATACAAACTTGTTGCGTATTCACAATGACATAGTGCAATAAAAAGGTCAAGTTACGACACGCTATACAAGTTTAGTGGACCCGTTTAAATTTTGAAGCCTTCCACGAGATAACAAGAGACACCGTGACACGCCATGAGATGTCACAAACGTATGCAGACTTCAATAAGAACCGCTTGTTGTGTCATGTGGTTCAAATCGTGAATTGGCCGTGGTGTTTAGGTTGCTTTTGAATTCAGGTTTGCTGTCGTAAGGCTAGTATCACTCCTATTCCAAAGAGAAATACTGCTTCATCATATCCTTATGACTATTGCCCTATCTCCATTATGCCTATCCTATCCAAGCTCTATGAGAGGCTTTTGTCCAGACGCCTTTCCTCTTATTGTAATAGTCATAATTTGATACCAAACTCACAATTTGGTTTTCGTAAGGGGCTGGGTACATGTGATGCACTTCTGACACTCACCCATGACTTGCAATCTTCATTGGACCAGGGACATGAGTCTCGTGTCGTGGCTATTGGCTTTAGTTCTGCTTTTGACTTAGTCAACCATAAAGCACTTCTGTATAAGTTACAGCTCATCGGTATTGGTGGCTATTTTTTAAGGATCTTTGAAGATTTTTTGACGAAAAGATCTCAGTCTGTGGTCATTGATGGGTGTCATTCCCCTTCTGTTACTGTTGTTTCTGGCGTTCCACAAGGCAGTGTCCTTGGGCCTTTGCATTTTATTATTTTTACTGCTGACCTGTGTTCCGAGCTTGAAAATAAACTAATCTCCTATGCCGATGATACAACTTTATATGCATCAATTTCATCACCAATTGATCGACACGAAATTGCTACTGCTCTGAATAGGGACTTAGCTAAAATTACATCATGGTGTGAACTTTGGGGTATGAAACTTAATGCTAGTAAAACACACTCCATTATCATCAGCAGATCTCGTACCTTGGATCCTCTCCATCCTTATCTACAAGTTTCTGGCGAGCAAATTGAGAATGTGGTACTCTGCGTTTGTTAGGAGTTACTCTGGATCCCAAACTTAATTTTGAAAAGCATATTCGTTCTTTCTCCTCTTCCATTTCCCAAAAAAATGGTCTGCTTCGCAAGTGTTATAAAACGTTTGCTTGTGACGCCACAGTTATCAAGTCTTTTTATGCTTTTATTTTGCCACAATTCGAGTACTGCTCACCTGTCTGGTTGTCAGCAGCTGTCTGCCATCTCAAGTTGCTTGACAGGTCACTAAATTCTATCAGTTTTATTCTACCTCATTTGTCTCTTGATCTGTGTCATCGACGTAAAGTTGGTGCCCTTAGTAATTTATTTAAAGTTTTTAACAACCCTCAGCATCCCTTACATGGGGTTCTGCCAGGGCCCTATGTCCGGGCTCGTGCAACTAGATTCACAAGCAACCTTAACCCGTGGAGCCCCGGCTAGTTTTGTAATGTTTGCGCACCAGAACCCGGCCGGTTTTCAAAAAATGGTTTTATTCCAGAAACAATAGCGAATGGGCTAGGAATGAAGGAAAAACCACGAAAAACCGCTCAAAAAGCTTAAAAAATGGTCCTACAGAGCCCCCGAAAACGGATTTTACAAGAGTAAAAAATTGAAGGCAATTATCCCAAAAAAACAGGTTATTGCGCGCTCGCGCGCACGCACGTGGACTTTGAGAGTTTTCAACCATCGGCACGGTTGCGTGGGATACGTATACAGTTCCCATACAAATCTGAGCCCTCTTGAGTGGCTACACCTGAGGTTACGGTCGGCGCAATTAGGGTGACGCGTCAGGCGCGTCTCTGGGGCTGTGCGTTACATACATCGCCGACGCGTCAGACGCGTCGCTGGGGCTGGACGGGTTAATGATCTTGCCATGAGAGTGTTAATTTTTCTACTACACAGTTTTCACGGTGTTTTGTGCTGACCATGGTTGACTTGTGGAATAAGTTGCCAAATGACCTAGTCAATTCAGCTCATATCTCCATCTTTAAGTCTAGAGTTAATGCTTTTTTGCAGCATTAATTCTATTTTTTAAACTTATTTTATTCTATTGTATTGTTTTATATTTATATTTGATATCCTCCACTGCATAATATTGTATTATTCATTTTATCTGTGTTTAATATATGTATATATACAGTACAGTATATATGTGTTTTTTGTTTTGTTTTTCTCCTAAAGATGCCGTAGTGTGTCCAGTGCCTCCGGGTGTTTTGTGTGGATTCATCTTGCTGGTGTTTCTGCACCCTGGTTGGAGACTTCGGCATCTCATATAATAATAATAATAATAATAATAATAATGTGTGATGGGGCCATTACTGCGGAAAATGGTCTGACAGCAAAATAATTCTGATAGTATAAACGGCCCAAGTTGTGCAGGTATAAATGACAAAACGAATATGCCATGTTGATGAAACATGCAAATTAGAATCTGAATAATTCATATAATGTGCATTTTATGAACCTCTCTATTTGAAGCTGTAAACTATGCAATTCAGAATATTTGTTGGTGTAATGTACAAAATGGTGTAGGCCTACTGAAGACATTTTGCAAAAAATTGTAATCACTAATTTGATAAATATATAATATACAGTATAATCATTATGTGTATATTAAAATGTTTCTACATAGTTAGGTTTATATAATATACAACTTGAAATCTACATAGGTAAGATACTTCAGCCCATTTGAGTCTGCTTAGTATACAGAAAAAAACAAAAACAAATCGACTCCGTATATTCTTTTATAGTCTATACTCTATAGCTTATCAATTGACTCCGTATATTCTTTTATAGTCTATACTCTATAGCTTATCAATTGACTCCGTATATTCTTTTATAGTCTATACTCTATAGCTTATCAATTGACTTCGTATATTCTTTTATAGTCTATACTCTATAGCTTATCAATTGAACCAATTGAAATTGGCTACTTACGAAATTATGCAAGTCAATGACTGCCTAATTAGGAAAGTATGGAAACACGTCCAGCCAGGTTTCCATCATATGCGATGTTACATTTGCCAAGTTGATTAAATGTGCAGTATACAATTGTCTACTTGATAAACAGTGCAGATTCGAATTTGTTTAACCCCATACTGTACCGGTGACGTCTTTTGTATTGTATTCTGGCAACAATTAGACGGTTTCAGCTTAGGAAGGATGTATACTCATTAAAAGGCTACAGACTCTCTCAATTAATTCTTTTAGCTACCATATATCCTTCCTAAGCTTCATAAAATCCTCTAAATGTAGCTAGATTAAAATTTAAAAGACGTCGCTGTAACAGAAGGGGTTGATTGATAAATATGGAGTTGATTAATTTGTAGCTAGGTGTCGGTTACTAATTAGATAGATAAAATTTGCCACTTTTAATCAGCCAAGATACAACATTTATAATATCAAGATTGCTTAGTTTATGAAAGGAGCATATCGGAGACCGCCTAGTTTATGAAATATGCAAATCGAGGTCTGCCTACTTAGGACAAAATATGCGAATAATGTCTGCCAAGATTACAGGTTGGGTGAGGACTGGTCCTATCCAGAGTGAGGTTTGGCATCCTTTACCCAACCTTAGCTGTTACTGTCTGTCTCTTTTACTGTCGTACTTTTCCTTCTGGGGCCAGGGGGGCTAGGATATACTTCCCCTTGTATGTTTCTCCTGAGAATAGGAACTTTACATGTTGTTTCTCTTCGTGCTCTGTCTCGTGTCTGCCACCCCCAACAATGGGGTATGTGCCTGAGTATATACATACATACATATATACATACATACTATTACATACATACATACATATAAGATTACAAGTTATGCATTTTAAATTCTGCCAAGTTAATTATATATGCAATATTGTAATCGCCCGCTTGATGAAATGTCCAAATTTGAATCTACGTGGTCTGCAGTATATAAATTGAAAAGTAGAACTTACATAGTTTTAACAATGTTCCAATTTGTCAAATTGTTAACATGTGAAACTATAGGTACTGGTACGTCTAACTATACTCCATTCAGTCGACCTGTGCATCTGGCTCCTAGCTGGTGTTTGCGTCGAGGCTAATAAGAACATTAGAACATAAGAAAATGGGAGTCTTCAGAAAGCCGATTGGCCTACACAAGGCAGATCCCTGTCACACCCAACCCTAATTATAAGCCCAGCTTAAAAACACCATTAGGGCTTACCTCACCGAAACGGTCAGAGGTCAGAAAAACGGGGATCTGCAGATCCCCACACCTGACAGATCACCCTCACACCCAACCCATCTGGTCCATATGCCTATCTAATTGTATCTTGAAGCTCCCTATCGTTCTTGATCCCACTATAGCACTTGGTAGCCTATTCCACCTATCTACAACTCTGTTACCAAACCAATATTTGCCTATATCTTCCTTGAAACGAAATTTATCTAATTTGAAACCATTTGTACGAGTTCTTTCGCTATCACTGAGTTTTAGTACATTTTTCATGTCCCCTTTATTAATCCCACTAACCCACTTGAATATCTCTATCATGTCCCCTCTAACTCTGCGTCTCTCTAACGAATGTAAGCCTAATTTAAGAACATAAGAAAATGGGAGCCTGCAAAAAGCCGATCGGCCCACACAAGGCAGATCCCTGTCACACCCAACCCCAATTACATAACAACATAAGGTCATAAGATCGCGGGAAACTGCACATGGCCATGCGGCCCACATGGAGCAGCTCCCATTCACACCCAGCCCATATCACCCATATGGGAATCCAACTTATGCTTAAAGCTTTCAACTGTTTCTGAGCTAATTACTGTTCTGGGCAGTGCATTCCACATGTTAACAACACTATTTCCAAACCAGTGCTTTCCTATATCTTTCCTAAATCTAAACTTATCTAACTTGAAACCATTTGAGCGGGTTATGTCGCCGTTCTTTAGCTTTAATACCTCATCTATATCGCCCTTATTTAAACCTTTTATCCATCATGTCTCCCCTACATCTTCGTCTCTCCAGTGAGTGCAGGCCTAAGACTTTCAACCTCTCCTCATACGGCAAATTTCTAATATTATGTATCTTTTTGGTCATTCTTCTTTGGACTGCCTCTAAAGGGTCGATATCCATTCTATAATAAGGGCACCAAAATTGAACAGCATAGTCTAAATGGGGTCTTACTAGAGCTAAGTATAGTTTTAAGAAAACTTCAGCAGTCCTGTTGCTAACACTCCTAGATATGAATCCTAGAATTCTATTTGCCCTATTCCTAACACTTATACACTGTTTTCTGGGTTTCAGATCATTACTAATGAGCACCCCCAGATCCTTCTCACACTCTGAGTTATCCAATTCTACATTGTCTAGTTTGTATTTAGCATCTAAATTACGATTTCCAATCCTTAATACCTTACATTTGTCTATATTGAAACTCATCTGCCAATATATGGACCACTCGTGCAAGTGATCGAGATCATTTTGAAGACATTCCCTGTCGCTAGCTGACTCTATTATCCTACCTATTTTAGTATCATCAGCAAATTTACTGATCCTACTCTTTATGCCTGAGTCAAGATAATTTATGTAGATAATGAACAGAAGGGGCCCCAAAACCGACCCATGGGAGACCCCACTTTTAACTAATCCCCAGTCCGATTTTACACCATTTATACTAATATAACTCTCTGTTTCCTACCAATCAGCCATGACTTAATCCACTTGAGTAGCATCCCCCCAATACCATGTCCTTCTATCTTCCTTAACAGCCTTTCATGTGGAACTTTATCAAAGGCCTTACTGAAGTCTAAGTAAACTGTATCATATGACTTGTCGTTATCTACCACTTCATAAACCTCGGAAAAAAAAACTGAGTAAATTTGTTAGGCAGGATCGTCCTGGAGTGAAACCATGTTGAGAGGGATTTATTAACTTGAACATATCTAAGTGATTTCTAATTTTCCTGGCAATAATTGATTCTAGCAATTTCCCTATAATTGATGTGAGATTAATAGGACGGTAATTTGATGCTATGGACTTATCACCTTTTTTAAATATCGGAATTATATTTGCGAGCTTCCATGAATCAGGAACTAAGCCTAAAGCTAGTGAATTATTAAATAGGTGAGTTAATGGGTAACTTAATTCGTCCTTGCATTCTGTTAATACCCTAGCATACACCTCATCTGGACCTGGAGATTTCTGGGGTTTTAGTCTATCTATTTCCTTAATTACTTCGTCACTAGTGACCTGAACTGTGCTTAATATTTCGTCTATACTACCGTTAAAAACTTGGTTGACTACTGGAACTTGATCTAAATTTTCGTGTGTAAAAACAGAAAGGAAATGACTATTTAGAGTATTGTACATTTCTAACTTATCATCTGTAATCTCACCTATGACATTCTTAAGAGGCCCTACTGTATCCTTTACCTTAGATTTATACAATTGATAAAATGCTTTAGGGTTGTTTTTAGATTCATTTGCTACCTTGATTTCGTAGTTTATTTTTTCCTTCCTAATTTCCTTCTTTACCTGCCTCGACAAGTTATGGTGATATCCTATAAGGTGGATTTCGCCTTTCTGTATTTTTCTGTATACACCTCTCTTTCTACCTATAAGATCTACTCATTTATTTGTCATCCATTTTGGTTGGTTTCTATGTGATCTAAATTTTCTTTTTGGTATATATTTATCTTGTTCGCTCTGTAAGGCAGAGATGAACTGATTATACACTCTATTTAAATTTTCAGTTGGTTGTCTAACTATCTCAGCTGTGTGACCCACCTGGCCCTGACCTCTCGGTTCTGCTGGAACTAATTGGCTTACTTGATCTAAATCTCCTGCCTCCCCTTTAATTCTGAGTGATCGTTTAAGTCCCCTAAAATTGGCTTTTCTAAAGTCAGGGATAAGAACCTTATTTTCCTTTGGTTTATGATTTAATTATATAGATAAATATATTGATTTATGGTCACTGTTCCCTAGCTGGTCGCCCACTTCTAAATTTGTTATCCAATTTTCTCTGTTGCTAAGAACTAGGTCCAGAATATTATATCCTCTAGTTGGCGAATTTACAAATTGAAAGAGAAAGTTGTCTAGTACTACTTCAAGAAAATCTTCAGATTCGTTATTGCTATTTTGATTAACCCAGTCTATACCTGGAAGATTAAAGTCGCCTAAAATGCAAACATTATTATTCTGAGATGCCTTACTGATTTCTTCCCATAATAATTTGCCTAAATTTCGACAAAGACAGGGTGCCCTATATATGGTTCCCAAAATAATTGTCTCACCTTCCCCGCTAATCTCTACCCACACACTTTCATTTTCGCTATTTGTTTTAATATCTGATCTAAGGCAACATTTTAAAGTATCCCCGACATAAATTGCAACTCCACCTCCCCTTCTGTCTGTTCTGTCAAATTTAAATAAATTGTATCCTGGCATATGAAATTCTGCTAATAGATGTCTAGAGTCAGTATTTATCCAGGTTTCTGTAATCGCTACAATGTCTATATTTTCCTTGCTAACAATTGCCCTAAGCTGATCCATTTTGTTACATAAACTTCTACAATTTGTATAATATACCCTCAACTTATTACTATTTTTTGTAACTAATTGTCTATCGTTTTTAAGTAACTTATTATTTTCTTCGATTTCACTGCAGTCAATGCTATCATAATAGCATTGTCTAACGACATTTCCATCTTCCGTTGCACCATCACTACTATCATTTGCATTATAGTCATCATTTTTAGCATGAGACTGAATATCCTTATCGCTTTCGCCTGACGCTAAAATTGTTCCATTTAACCTCTCATTTACACTCTCAATATTTCTGTTCAAAACCCCACAACCACCCTATCTAAAGAACTAGCTAATGTGGAAACCCCTAACCGTGAAAGATGAACCCCATCCCTTGCGTACATCCCATCTCTCGCATAGAAACTATCCCAGTTATCAATGAATGGTATTGCTTTTTCTTTGCAATATTTCTCCAACCGGCAATTGACACCAATCGCCCTGGATGTCCATTCCTTGGGAACTCCTCTTCTGGGTAGGATACAATGTACTACAGGGATCCCTCCCCTCATCCTAACCTTATCTAACACATCCCGATACTGCTGCAGCAGTTCCTCACTTCTACCCTTACCAACATCGTTACTCCCGGCACTGAGACAGATAATGGGGTTATCTCCACTATCTTCCAAGATGTGGTCCATCTTCTCTAAAACCCTCCCAACTCCATGGCCAGGCAGACACACAACCTTCCTAAGTTTAGTGCGGGTAGCCCTAACTAAATGTCCTACCATGGAGTCGCCCACAATCGACACAGACTTACCTTCTCGGGACACAGACTTACCTTTCCCTCGGGAGGATCCAGCAGCTGCAGTTGGAGAACCCCTGGTGGTGGCAGAAGCTCCCTTGGTGGTGGTGGTGGTGGGGGTGGTGGTGGTGGTGGTAGTGGTGGTGGTAGGTAGCACAGCGTCAGCGGTTGGAGCTGTCCCTGTCCCACACATCCCCAATTACAAAGCCCAATTATAGGCTCAACACTCTAATACCCTGAGGATCATCTTACCAAAACGGTTAGAGATTAACGCAGGATTACGGGGGTCTGCAGAGCGCTGATTTTTGTTTTCTTTTATATTCCAACTTACTTCCTCTCGGGCATAGGCTGAGAGCCTTAATATTCACCGCTTTACAATGAACAGTGAAGCCCGTGAGATCTTGTTCCAGTCTAGGGAGTGAGACATGTGAAGCACGTAGAGTACAACGAGCACCTGCCATCTTGCCTTCACATGAGGCACGGTGCTCACTCATGGCCCGAAACGACCCCATCTCTGAAGCCACCTAGTTCCCGTGCTTCACTGTCTCACCCCCTACACTCGGACTCTCACACTTACACACACAACGCCACCTGTTGAGTAGATAACTCACCAGGCATTGCACCCCTATAGCATATTTTGAATATGGGAATATTCATACAGTGCTATTTAATCAGGGAACAATGAGGGTATTTTATTGACGTTTCGGTGGGCTTGTGGTAATGCACTGATCCCAGGTACAGCACAAATTCCATCACAATAATATCTTCCCATTGATACATCGGGATTTGAACCCGGGACCTTTGGATTACCAGGCCAGTGGCAAGACCACTCCACCACACCTCCCCTCACTGGCCCAACCCTGCTGATCCCCCTTCACACCCAACCCTTCTCGTCCATTTGCTTATCCAATTTTATCTTAAACCTCCCTATCGTTTTTAATCCCACTATAGCACTTGGTAGTCCATTCCACCCATCTACATCTCTGTTACCAAACCAATATTTGCCTATACCTTTTCTGAAACTAAATTTATCTAATTTGAAACCATTGGTACGAGTTCTTTCGCTATCACTGAGCTTTAGTACATTTGTCATGTCCCCTTTGTTAATCCCACTAACCCACTTGAACACCTCTATCATATCCCCTCTAACTCTCCGTCTCTCTAACGAATGTAAGCCTAATTTCTTCAACCTTTCTTTATACGGAAGATTTCTAATATTATGGATCATTTTTGTCATTCTACGTTGTACTCTCTCCAATGAATCTATGTCCATTCTGTAATAAGGACACCAAAATTGAACAGCATAATCCATATGGGGTCTCACTAATGACGAGTAAAGTTTTAAGATAACATCAGCAGTTCTGTTACTCACACTCCTAGAGATGAACCCGAGAATCCTGTTTGCCTTGTTTCGAACGCTTATACACTGTTGTCTAGGCTTCAAATCATTGCTAACAAACACACCTAGATCTTTATCACAATTCGAGTTTTCTAATTCCATATTAGCTAGTTTATATTTAACATTTGTATGCATCTTCCCTATCTTTAATACCTTGCATTTGTCAATGTTAAACTTCATCTGCCAATTTACTGACCATTCGTTTAAGGTATCTAGATCCCTTTGGAGGCACTCTATATCTCTATCTGAATCAATTGTTCTCCCCATTTTGGTATCGTCTGCAAATTTACTTATCCTACTAGTTATACCTAAATCAAGGTCATTTATGTATATAACAAACAACAGAGGACCTAATACAGATCCCTGGGGGACACCACTTTTGACTGCTCCCAATTCTGACTTCCTACCATTTATGCTGACTCTCTGCTTCCTACCAATTACCGTCAGACTGTTGTCCTCTTCAGAAGGTTTTGCTGGTCAAGACACCGAAGTTGTTGAAGCCCTACAAGAAAAGCACCCACCTACACCTAGGGACCTAAACCTCCCCCCTGCCCCAAATGACCAGATGCGCCAACCTTTAGTTGTCACGAAGGAGCAGGTGGTTGCCGCAGTGACTTCATTCCCAGCAGGCTCAGCCGCGGGCCCAGATGGTATCCGACCCGCCCACCTCAAAGGCCTCTTGGGTCAGGGATCAGGAGCTGCTGGGGAGGCACTCTTGGAAACCCTCACCAAATTCATCAACATGGTTTTAAGAGGGGAAGTACCCGACTGTGCCACACCCCTATTTTTTGGGGCATCACTCTGTGCACTGGCAAAAAAAGATGGCGGTGTGCGCCCAATTGCAGTAGGGAACACCTTCCGCCGCCTTGCCACACAGGTGGGTTTGAAACCACTCTCGAATGGCCTAGGTCAACACTTAAGACCAGTTCAACTAGGTTTCGGAACTCCAGGGGGGTGCGAAGCTGCTGTACACGCAACCCGCACCTACCTCAGCCAAGCCCAAGAAAAACGAGTGCTTCTAAAGATTGGCATGCGGAACGCATTCATCAGCATTCGCAGGGATGTCTTCCTCCGTGCAGCTCAAGAACACATTCCCACTCTGTACCCCCTACTTTGGCAGGCTTATTCCAAACCTTCAATCCTGATTTTTGGCGAGACGGTAATCCCATCAGCGACCGGGTTACAGCAGGGAGATCCAGGTGGTCCTGCTCTTTTCTCAATAGGGGTGGATGCAGCAGCTAACAAAGTAAGGTCAGAACTGAATGTATGGTACCTGGACGATGCAACCTTGGGTGGGTCAGTAGAGAACATTCTAACCAACCTAAATAACATCGTAACTGACCTCGGCCAGGCTGGGCTAGTGATAAATGACACCAAATGTGAACTTGTTCTCCTCAACCACACACGTGAACAAGGAGAAGAGACTCAGGCCCTGTTTCGAGGCATATTGCCAGATGTTAAGATCCTTCAGGAGCACCAGCAAACCCTATTAGGTTCCCCACTAACTCTGGCAGCAATCCCACCAGCACTTCAAGTTAAAAAGGAGGAGCTTCAATGTCTCGTGAGTCGCCTGATACACATCGATGCCCACTCAGCTCTGGCCCTGCTCAAGAACTGTTTCTCCATCCCAAAACTCCAATACCTCCTGCGCACATCGATGACTTACACGAACAATGGTGGCCTCCAAGAATTAGACAGCATAATCCGAGAAGCAGTGACCAGCATCACCAACGTGGAATTTAAAGAACGGACCTGGACACAAGCCACCCTTCCTGTCCGCCTCGGGGGCTTGGGCATACGGAGAGCCTCGGATATTGCCTCCCCAGCCTTTATCTCTTCCCTCATCGCGTCCAACGACCTTGTAGTGTCCATCCTTTCTTCTCAACCCGGAATGACACTTAATGGGGACGTAACAGCAGCGATTAACACCTGGAAGGGAAGTACAGGAGTAGAGGAGGAGCCTCAGGGTACCTCCAGGAGCAAGCAGAAAGCGTGGGATACCATCTCGGCGAAGAAAACTCAAGAAAATCTCCTAACCAATGCAGACCAGGTTGCAAAAGCACGCCTCCAGGCAGCCGCCCGTTCGGAGAGTGGTTTGTGGTTACACGCCATCCCCATCCCCATCCCACCTCTTGGAACTCACTTGGATGCTGAAGCGCTCCGGGTTGCCATCGCGCTCAGAGTGGGTGCGGCAGTTTGTCACCCACACACTTGCAAGTGTGGTGGGGGGATGGATGCTCAAGGTCACCATGCCTTGTCATGTAATTACAACGCAGGCCCCCTGCCAAGACACTCTGCACTAAATGATGTCATAAAACGGGCCCTGCAGAGTGCTAACCGTGCATCAATCCTCGAACCACATGGACTTCACAGAGAAGACGGCAAACGGCAAGATGGGATGACCACTTTCCCTTACAAGAATGGCCGGTGCCTCGTGTGGGATGCCACATGTGTTGACACTTTCTCCACAACCAACATCGCCAGAAACGCCGACGAAGCAGGTGAAGCCGCCCGGATAGCAGAAAATAAAAAGCGAGAAAAATATCAAGCCATCGCCAGAAATCATCAGTTCGAGCCCCTGGCATTCGAAACTTCAGGAGTCTTCGGCCCTACCACCCTTAAGATGGTGAATGAAATAGGCCGTAAAATCAGAGAAGTCTCAGGAGAACCCCGGGAAACCCTCTGGCTCAAGCAAAGACTAGGGATGGCTATCCTCCGGGGCAATGCCACCAGCGTCATGAGCTCAGTTCGACTGGACTGGGTCATGCCACTGTGTGAGGCCCGGGCAGGAGTGGTGTATCCGTAGACTTTCCACAGTAGGGTAAAACAAAACATAAACTTTATTTGTATGTAACATGTGTGATGCACACTAAATAAAAGGGGATGTGTCGGATGGTTGAAAGCCACAGTTGCTCGCGCGTTTGGGGCTAGCAACACCTATTATCAAAAACATGTATCCTCCTTCATTCACTGTCCCCCCCTTCACTCACTCAACCCCACAATTTGCCGGAGGATAACAGGTTTTTCACAATACGTAGACGGAGGTCTTTTAAAAAAAAAAAAAAAAATTAGCCATGACCTAATCCATCCCAACAACGCCCCACCTATTCCATGCGCCTCAACCTTTCTCATCAATCTCTTATGGGGGGCTCTGTCGAAAGCTTTACTGAAATCTAAATATATTATATCGTATGCCTTGTCATTATCTACTGCTTCATATACCTCTGAGAAAAAACTAAGCAAATTAGTAAGGCAAGAACGTCCCTGAGTGAATCCATGCTGAGAAGAATTTATTAAATTAAATTTATCTAAGTGGTTTCTAATTTTACTAGCAATAATTGACTCTAGTAGCTTTCCTATGATTGATGTAAGACTAATGGGACGGTAATTGGATGCTATTGATTTGTCACCTGTTTTGAAGATCGGAACTACGTTTGCAAGCTTCCAAGCTTCTGGAACTATACCTGTCTCTAATGACTTGTTAAATAGAAATGTTAATGGGTAACTTAACTCATCCCTACATTCTTTTAATACTCTAGCATATACCTCATCAGGACCAGGCGATTTATGAGGTTTCAGTCTCTCAATTTCCATAAGCACATCATTTCTACTTATAGTAACCATACTTAACCTATTTTCTATACTATCGCTATATACCTTACGGACTTCTGGAAACTGTGCCAAATTTTCATTAGTGAAAACGGAAAGAAATTGACTATTTAATGTACTGCACATTTCTAAATCATTTTCTGTCATTTCTCCTATCGAAGTTTTAAGGGGACCAATTACATCTCTAACCTTGGATTTATATAGTTTGTAAATAGCTTTAGGATTATTTTTTGAGTCATTGGCAACCTTAATTTCATAATTTCTTTTTTCTTTCCTAATATCCTTTTTTACCTGTCTTGATAGATTCTGGTAGTAAGCAAGTACTGTAGGTGAATTTCGCCCTTCCTAATTTTTCTATATATTCCTCTCTTTTGTCCTAGAAGATCTAATAGTCTATTATTCATCCATTTGGGTTGGTTCTGTGTTGATCTAAATTTTCTTTTGGGGATATATTTATTTTGTGCATTGAATACTGACTCGATCAAATTATCGTATGTATCTACCAAGGTTGACGTCTCTTCCTGACTTAAGATGACAGGTGCCCGAGAAGGGGTACACTCATTTGGACACCTGGATCGACTTAATTTTTTGACCATAGGGTCCGCTAATAGGGCTCTTCTTAACCCACCATAATTGGCTTTTCTGAAGTCCGGTAATAATGTTGTATTCTCTCTGGTATTACCTTTCCATTGTATATTAAAATACACAGAATTGTGGTCACTATTTCCTAGGTGGTCCCCTATCTCTACATTATTTACCATATGTTCATTGTTACTGAAAACTAAATCGAGAATATTATTACCTCTAGTCGGCGTATCTATGAATTGAAATAAAAAACTATCTTGTACTACCTCTATAAACTCCTCAGAATCAGAGTCTCCTATTTGATGCTGCCAATCTATATTCGGAAAATTAAAATCCCCCATAATGCACACATTGCTTAACCTTGATGCCATTTTAATTTCCTCCCATAATGATGTTCCGTCATTTCTACTCATATTTGGCGGTCTATACATAACTCCAATAACTATGGTCTCACTACCTTCGTTAACCTCTACCCAAACACTTTCATTATCGTTATTTAGTCTAATACCTGATTTAATACAGCTTTTTAATGTACTCCTGACAAACACTGCTATACCGCCACCCCTCTTACTGTACTTGTTCGGTCATATTTAAACAAACTATATCCTGGTATATCAAATTCTGCTAAAAAAATGCCTGATTTCTGTATTAATCCAAGTTTCAGTTAGCGCTATTATGTCTATATATTCTTTGCTAACAAGGGCTCTAAGTTCGTTCATTTTGTTACATAGACTCCTACAGTTTGTGTAATATACTCTCAATTTACTTCTTTTCTTTATACCTAATTTACCTTTATTTCTAACGACATTTCCATCTTCCGTTGCACCATCACTATAGTCCGTTCATTCTAGGTTGGGCAGAAATCGTAACCTCTAAGCTCTGCAACTCAAACAGGTCTAGAGCAAATGAGCTGTCAATTTATACACATATTCCCTAGCTAAGTCTTCCTATTTGGTAGAAATATTAGCTCGATTACTCTAGTCCTTTTTTAATTATGAGAGGTTATAGGCTACGATTTCTGCCCAACCTAGAGTGAACAGACTATACTATCATTAGCAATATAGTCATCATTTTTAGCATGAAACTGAATATCCTTATCGCTTTCGCCTGACGCTAAAATTGTTCCATTTAACCTCTCAATATTTCTGTTCAAAACCCCACAACCACCCTATCTAAAGAACTAGCTAATGTGGAAACTCCTAACCGTGAAAGATGAACCCCATCCCTTGCGTACATCCCATCTCTCCCATAGAAACTATCCCAGTTATCAATGAATGGTATTGCTTTTTCTTTGCAATATTTCTCCAACCGGCAATTGACACCAATCGCCCTGGATGTCCATTCCTTGGGAACTCCTCTTCTGGGTAGGATACAATGTACTACAGGGATCCCTCCCTTCATCCTAACCTTATCTAACACATCCCGATACTGCTGCAGCAGTTCCTCACTTCTACCCTTACCAACATCGTTACTCCCGGCACTGAGACAGATAATGGGGTTATCTCCACTATCTTCCAAGATGTGGTCCATCTTCTCTAAAACCCTCCCAACTCCATGGCCAGGCAGACACACAACCTTCCTAAGTTTAGTGCGGGTAGCCCTAACTAAATGTCTTACCATGGAGTCGCCCACAATCGACACAGACTTACCTTCTCGGGACACAGACTTACCTTTCCCTCGGGAGGATCCAGCAGTTGCAGTTGGAGAGTTGGTGGTGGCAGAAGCTCCCTTGGTGGTGGTGGTGGTGGGGGTGGTGGTGGTGGTAGATAGCACAGCGTCAGCGGTTGGAGCTGAGTCGGCGGCAGGCACTTTGGCTAACCCTCCCTTATCCTGACTATCTTTTCCCTCACATTCGTCTCGCAAAGGAGAGAATGTATTTGTCATACTCATACCTATTCTACTATCCTGCTTCTTGAGTGTGACTCTCCCACTCGTATTTTTAACAACCTGCCATGAATAAATTTTTTCATCAACTTCCTCCCTTTTCCCCTTACTCGACTTAATTTCCTCTTGGCTAAGCTTGAAAGCTAGATTAATCAAATCCACTTCCCTCTGAAGTTTAACATTAACCTCCCTTAGAGCCAAGACCTCTTCCTTCACCACAACCATCTCCTCTCTTACCTGGAGAATAAGATGATGCAGATCAGTTAGAGACTCGCACTCCATACCTGCCATGATCCCAGTTAGCTTAGCGAGGAGCAAGAAACTAAGTACAGAAAAACAAAAACAAGTAAACTAACAGCTAAAAACTGAGCTATAACACTTTTATATATCACCAGTGCACTGCCCCCAAACACAGGTAGGTGTGACTGGTCACTAAAGGTCACTGGTAAGTGGTCCGGGCAGGAGCTCAGATTAACACAACCTTCTCCTGTCACTGACTGAACTGAACTAATGATTGGCTATCGTATCATTACCCTTGCTCACTGGCCAACATGAGTGACAGAGCTGATTATTTCTTATTATTATCTTTATTATTCTATTATTCCTTATTTATTCCTTAAACTATATACGTTTATTATTCTATTATTCCTTATTTATTCCTTAAACTATATACGTTTATTATTCTATTATTCCTTATTTATTCCTTAAACTATATACGTTTATTATTCTATTATTCCTTATTTATTCCTTAAACTATATACGTTTATTATTCTATTATTCCTTATTTATTCCTTAAACTATATACGTTTATTATTCTATTATTCCTTATTTATTCCTTAAACTATATACGTTTATTATTCTATTATTCCTTATTTATTCCTTAAACTATATACGTTTAAGTAATTGTAATTATTCCTTAATAAATTATAGTCTTATCCGAATCTAAAGAGCTATTAAATATCAAATGGAACACAATAATAACCTACATATCATAAAGTAAACACAAGCGAAACAATAAAATGATAAACGCAAGAAGTAAGCGAGAGAGGAGACTGACTGATGGGCTCAAGCAGATTAGCCAATCACAGGCCATGATTTACTTACCGGTATCACACATTTAAAATAGGCAGTGACAGAATCTCTTCCCTTGCTTGTGTTCACTGTATTATATCTACAATTTGATGTGTTCCATGTGGTATTGTATAGCTCTTAAGGTTCGAATATCACTGTAGATTATCACATCATCGTATGAATTAAATATAGCCTACTGTTCTTTATTATTCCATATATATATATATATATTAATGAAACTAGGCTATATTTAATTCATACGATAATGTGATAATCTACAGTGATATTCGAACCTTAAGAGCTATACAATACCACATGGAACACATAACATTGTAGATATAATACAGTGAACACAAGCAAGGGAAGAGATTCTGTCACTGCCTATTTTAAATGTGTGATACCGGTAAGTAAATCATGGCCTGTGATTGGCTAATCTGCTTGAGCCCATCAGTCAGTCTCCTCTCTCGCTTACTTCTTGCGTTTATCATTTTATTGTTTCGCTTGTGTTTACTTTATGATATGTAGGTTATTATTGTGTTCCATTTGATATTTAATAGCTCTTTAGATTCGGATAAGACTATAATTTATTAAGGAATAATTACAATTACTTAAACGTATATAGTTTAAGGAATAAATAAGGAATAATAGAATAATAAACGTATATAGTTTAAGGAATAAATAAGGAATAATAGAATAATAAACGTATATAGTTTAAGGAATAAATAAGGAATAATAGAATAATAAACGTATATAGTTTAAGGAATAAATAAGGAATAATAGAATAATAAACGTATATAGTTTAAGGAATAAATAAGGAATAATAGAATAATAAAGATAATAATAAGAAATAATCAGCTCTGTCACTCATGTTGGCCAGTGAGCAAGGGTAATGATACGATAGCCAATCATTAGCCTCGATGCAAACACCAGTTAGGAGCCAGATGCACAGGTCGACTGAATGGAGTATAGTAGTACGTGCAATTTCGATTTTCCTATATTACCGTCAGCATAAATATGATTCGACGATTTTATTCAGATTAGCAAGGAATAGCAGGAACTATTACCTGTGAGATTCAGAATATTTTATTGACTTTTTACCCCTTTATCTTCCTAAAGATTTGTTTTTAGCTGAATAACTACTCTAATGTATGCCAGAATATAATCAGAATTAAACCCTATTATTGAAAGGACTAAGCATTTACAATAACCAGGGAAGGGGAGAGTGTACCCCTCCCTATGTTTACAATAACCAGGGAAGGGGAGAGTGTACCCCTCCCTATGTTTACAATAACCAGGGAAGGGGAGAGTGTACCCCTCCCTATGTTTACAATAACCAGGGAAGGGGAGAGTGTACCCCTCCCTATGTTTACAATAACCAGGGAAGGGGAGAGTGTACCCCTCCCTATGTTTACAATAACCAGGGAAGGGGAGAGTGTACCCCTCCCTATGTTTACAATAACCAGGGAAGGGGAGAGTGTACCCCTCCCTATGTTTACAATAACCAGGGAAGGGGAGAGTGTACCCCTCCCTATGTTTACAATAACCAGGGAAGGGGAGAGTGTACCCCTCCCTATGTTTACAATAACCAGGGAAGGGGAGAGTGTACCCCTCCCTATGTTTACAATAACCAGGGAAGGGGAGAGTGTACCCCTCCCTATGTTTACAATAACCAGGGAAGGGGAGAGTGTACCCCTCCCTATGTTTACAATAACCAGGGAAGGGGAGAGTGTACCCCTCCCTATGTTTACAATAACCAGGGAAGGGGAGAGTGTACCCCTCCCTATGTTTACAATGTTTACGTGTTTTCTTAATTTGTATTCTCCCTACAGTGCAATCCTCAGCACTCGGGGGATCGTTGTTTTTGAAAAGTGTTTTTATTTGTGAGCTTTAAGTGCGTGTATGATACATGTGTATGTGCGTGTTTTATTTGTGAGCTTTAAGTGCGTGTATGATACATGTGTATGTGCGTGTTTTTCACGTTTTAGCCAAGTCACCCATTGATATATCCGTGTGATTTAATATAAGTCTTGGGTAAACACACTCCATGTATCAAGTACAGGTTCAACAATAGATGTCCATAGTTAGTTTACATTAACTTAAATCAAACACCTGATCACAATTAGCCTCTGATTATGCTTATGTAATGGTATTGTTATGTTTTCATCTTGAATTTTGATAAGATGCATATTGTAAATTATTACATTAACATTACAAATGGTCGTAGATTATAATGCGTCTGTAATTACTCCTTTATTATCTCCCTTTAACATATAAATGTAATAATGCACAACCCGTTCATAAAGTCATGTTTGATAGAGAACTTAATCATTCCATCAGATTGTAAACACGACACTACTAGATCACTATTTCACTTAACATTGAAATATAGTATTTCTTAGCATAGCTGATTTTGGTTCTTAGTAGATACGGTGCATCAGTGAATGTATACATTTTGTTGTGGGAAGTAATATATATATAATTATATATATATATATACAGTATATATATATATATATATATATATATATATATATATATATATATATTGTGGTAGGTTGGTAGTGGGTATGTGTTATCTATAGTCTGCTTTACATTAATTGGGCGTTAGAATGTCATCCCCCTACCAGGCGACTCCTTGACACTACATTACAAAATAGAATATAATATTCCTCCTTTATACTAATTATTTGTTTTCGCAATTGACGATGTATTCTAGCATTACACTTAATCACAGCTCAGTAATTAAGCCAGATATGATCATTTCTTGAATAGGTTTTTGTAAAGAGACAAAAGGCAAAGCTACCTGTAACAAGTCCTCCCCCTCCTCCCCGTTACCAATATGGAAATAGACTGGGAAAATCGGTTCTCTCTTGGATGAGAGAGTTGAACAGACTAGGGGTGGGAGTGTATTGATAGTTGGGTCCCACCTACTCACCTGAATGAGAATATCGCCCAAACCCACATTAAAGTGTCATATGGCGACAAATCATCGTGTGTGATATATAGCAATATGTATCACATTTGTTTACTATTTCTGATTGAGTATTTAATTCGTTTGTGCACAAAGATTAGTAACCTGCACAAACAAAGATTAGTAACCTGCACAAACAAAGATTAGTAACCTGCACAAACAAAGATTAGTAACCTGCACAAACAAAGATTAGTAACCTGCACAAACAAAGATTAGTAACCTGCACAAACAAAGATTAGTAACCTGCACAAACAAAGATTAGTAACCTGCACAAACAAGATTAGTAACCTGCACAAACAAAGATTAGTAACCTGCACAAACAAAGATTAGTAACCTGCACAAACAAAGATTAGTAACCTGCACAAACAAAGATTAGTAACCTGCACAAACAAAGATTAGTAACCTGCACAAACAAGATTAGTAACCTGCACAAACAAAGATTAGTAACCTGCACAAACAAAGATTAGTAACCTGCACAAACAAAGATTAGTAACCTGCACAAACAAAGATTAGTAACCTGCACAAACAAAGATTAGTAACCTGCACAAACAAAGATTAGTAACCTGCACAAACAAAGATTAGTAACCTGCACAAACAAAGATTAGTAACCTGCACAAACAAAGATTAGTAACCTGCACAAACAAAGATTAGTAACCTGCACAAACAAAGATTAGTAACCTGCACAAACAAAGATTAGTAACCTGCACAAACAAAGATTAGTAACCTGCACAAACAAAGATTAGTAACCTGCACAAACAAAGATTAGTAACCTGCACAAACAAAGATTAGTAACCTGCACAAACAAAGATTAGTAACCTGCAAAAACAAAGATTAGTAACCTGCACAAACAAAGATTAGTAACCTGCACAAACAAAGATTAGTAACCTGCACAAACAAAGATTAGTAACCTGCACAAACAAAGATTAGTAACCTGCACAAACAAAGATTAGTAACCTGCACAAACAAAGATTAGTAACCTGCACAAACAAACGCGAACACAATTATAATAGTATAGTATGCTAGCCAACCTAGTGAACCTAGAGATGTTGAGTACTGTAAAGTTTGATGGTAGACATGCAATGCATGGGGCTTAAGGACTCAGAAACTGCCGGATGCTATTTTGTATCTGTGTAGCATTTTGCACAATTGACCTAATTAGCATATTAATTAGGTATAATAACAAAATACGGAAAATCTTGATATAAACGCAACATATACAGTAGACTTCAACATAATATCCAGACCTATTTTCGACCCCAAGGAATCCAAATACCATGGTTTAAATCTCCTAAAACCCCTCCAACTATCCAGAATCCAATATAGCCACTATGGATAACTAAATAAATCCTAAAATCACCCAGACTCAGAAATTGTTAAGGATACAAATTTTATTTTGATGAGCACATACTACTGGGAAAGTAAAACTGCTACTGCACCTGTTAAACACAAAGAAGAGGGGAAAAGAGGCGATAGTTGGACAAACAAGATCGACAGAAGATCCTAGACAAACTTCAAAAGTACTCTCTCACCCACTTACTAATGACCTATATACTAATATCTAATATCTAATAAGGATACTAATATCCTTAATGGACAAGTGGCGTCAGCCAATGTGGTAAATGTGCATGATGCCCTCAAAATTGGACAAGACTGATAACGAAATGCATGGCATCCCTTCCGGATGGTTTCCACAATCCAATATTAAATCTAAAGTAAAAACCATGCAGCTGCTGAAACGGGGAGTGAAAGTGAAACATAAAACTGTCTATAACATGGAAGCCATGTTTGCTCGTCTTCTGATAGTCGGACAGAAGAGTAATCTTGAGTTGTCCACTGTGTTCTATCATGAGCTATGCCCTGTGCCTCCATCACTTATCGATAAGTATGGATTTCTAAGGAAGGGAAATCAATCTGTAATCAGAAGTGGAAGCCCTGGGAAACCTGACACCAAATATTATTTGGTTAGGATATTTTAACCTTCCAAACATCAAGTGGAGGCAACTAGAAGACCAAGTAGTGTCGAATAACTCCAGAGACGCAAATGCAAGAGAACTATTTAAACCTTGCGACTTTTTTAGTCTTAGCCAGCATATTGCTGAACCCACACGTGAAAACAATATCTTAGACCTTGTCTTCACTAACAATGACTCCCTAGTACACAGTGTTAACATATCGGACACAACATACTCAGATCATGAATTAATTGAGATCAAAACAACCCTAGCAAGTGTACAGAACACCTCAGAAACTAGACCAAAAACTGGTCCATTCAGCAAATTTAACTTCAATAGCAAACATATAAGGTGGGAAGAGGTAAACCAAGAAATGTAGGAAATAGCCTCGGAAGATTTAATGAACAACCGGACACCATCAGAATGCTTAGTCCTATTAACAGAAACCATGACCCAAATATGTAGCCACCACATACCAGAAAAAACAAACAAGACGAAGAAGCAAACAAGAACGGGAAAGAAGGAAGCTGTACAGAAGAAAACAAATACTAACACAAAGACGCACACAATTAAATCTACAGGAAAGACAAAAGGTCAAAATAGATAGAGAAATTGTGGAAATTGAACAACGACTAAGAATCTCATATGAACTACAACAAATAGAAGAGGAGAGCAAAGCTATTGCAAGCATAAAGGAAAACTCCAAGTACTTCTTTTCATATGCTATACATAAGACTAAAACCACATCAAACATCGGCCCACTAAGTAAAAATGATGGGTCATTCACAGGGGACAAAAAAGAAATGAGTGAACTATTACGTCTACAATATGAAACAGCCTTCAGTAAGCCTGACGAAACAAAAGCCATCAGAGACCAAAATGATTTTTTCATGAATAACCTCCCCACGGAAACCCCCCAGATTCTGGATATTAATTTCGGGCCAAAAGACATAGCAGAAGCCATCGCCAACATGCCATCCCACTCGGCACCAGGCCCGGACTCTTGGAGTTCGATCCTAATAAAGAAATGTTAGGAAAACCTCTCAAAACCCCGGGCTATAATGTGGAGAAGGAGTCTAGACACTGGAGAAATACCTGATAGTTTGAAAAACGCAATAATGTCCCCTTTGCATAAAGGAGGGAGTAAAGCACTACCAAAAAACTATCACCCGGTAGCTCTGACTTCCCACATCATTAACATTTTCGAGCGAGTCCTGCGAGGCAAAATCTCAACATTTATGGAAACAAATGAACTGCACAACACTGGTCAACATGGGTTCAGAGTAGAAAGATCATGTCTCTCACAACTGTTGGAACATTACGACAAAACTCTTAAATCCCTAGAAGAAAGGAAAAACGTGGATGTCATTTACACCGATTTTGCTAAGGCATTTGATAAATGTGATCATGGTATTATTGCACACAAACTTAAAGCAAAAGGGATAACAGGTAAAATTGGAAGGTGGATATACAACTTCCTAGTGAACCGAAAACAATCAGTAGCAGTAAGCCAAGTAACATCTGAGCCTTCGGACGTCAAAAGCTCAGTTCCCCAAGGAACAGTGCTAGCGCCCCTTCTTTTTCTCATTCTAATAAGTGACATAGATGCCAATACAAGACACAGTACAGTATCCTCCTTTGCAGATGACACGAAACTGAGTATGATAGTAAAGACACAGGAAGACATGGGCCGGCTGCAGGAGGACATAAATTATAGGTTTGATTCCCGAAGGGAAGTAGAGAAAACCTAATATTTAGTAGGGGCCCCGGAATCATTGACGATGTTGCCTATTAGTATAATAGTCTCCATTCAACCCGCACGTCAGTCGTTTGAATCAACCGCCGCCGCGGGGAAAAATAGGAGTCATCTTCATAAGTGCAACGCTACTTCTCTTATGGTGTCGTCACAGATCAGGTACCCACTACGAAAAAACTTCGTAAAAAATAAGAGAACAAAAAAGGAAAGAGAATTTCCACTTTAACACTGTTCTTCACAAGCTTCCCACATTCGGTGGATTTTCTTGCGTTGTGGCTTCTTACCGCCTCTCGCCAAGTGCAACAATTCGTCCTTCAATGATATACCAAGATAAACTCAAAATATCAGCGAATGGGAAGGGGATGGCTGGGAGGGCCTTAGTCGTCAATGATTCCGGAGCCCCTACTAAATATTAGGTTTTCTCTACTTCCCTTCGGGAATCAAACCTATAATTTAATAGTGACCCCTTCATCATTGACGATGTTGCCTGAATTCCAAGACTGGAGGGGGACATTCGTAATATCAAAACCTCAATAACCGCATGGTTAAGTCAAGAAACCTTTTAACAGGAAAAGATCTTTGTATTTAGTTGTGAATACAACAAAAGTTAAAATTTTGAAAGAGTGGGAGCAGTGCGTTGCTTCAAAGAAGCCTGCTCCAACAACAGAGTCCTCGTCCATGAGGTGTTTGTTGTACCGGGTGAGACAGAGTTAATAGGAAAAAATCCTTCATCACCTCGACCCTGAACCTATGCTGATTTAGGTAGGTTCCTAGGCTTAGTCATTGAGTCATTTTGACCAATATCAAACATACTGAAACTAGTGCAACTAGCCTGGAACATTACTGGAGTTACCTTTGACCCATACCGACCTTCTGAATCTAGTGCGACTAGCATAGAAACCTGAAAATTATATGAACAGTAGGGAAAAGTAATCTTTTATTATTCATAAAAACATTAAGCTTGACAATTAGAAAATGGAAACATGTACGGAGTCACTTTTGACCATTACTGACCTTTCGTAATCCAGTGCAACTAGCATCGAAAACTGAAACATGAAAAAACATTCTTTATTCATAAAAACATGGGTTTGAATTAAGCTTTGTAATATCAAGATATCATCTCAGTATTTTTTTTTTTTTTTTTTCTAAACCAAATATTCCGAGCTTCTTAGCTCATACAAATCTATTTGGGCTCAGCCCAGCGTAACAGGGTCTAGCTTGCCCTACATGAACTTGTAATCCTGTGTAAGGGGGGGTTCCTCTCTTGTACTGGGATCCACATATCCCCCCCCCCCTTTTTTTTCTTAAGCCCCTATAGGGCGTACCTATCACAGTACTAACAGTTGGAAATACAAGTAAAGATCAACCAGGAGTGTGCCCGTGGGCAGACTATGAAAACGGTTTTTTGGGTCATAAAGGAAAAAAAGTAGTTTTGTAAAGAACAAGGGGAATTGACACCTGCAATGACAATCTGCACCGATGGCACCTCCTAAGTCTACTATCGAGCCCTGCCCACTCGGCGAGGATCAGCTAGTAACCGAGAGAGCCAGCCGGCTATCACAGTTAGTCCGCCGGGGGTTGTTATAGAACTTCTTTTATGAGAGTATCTAGCAAGACACTTGGGGGACCTGAGCCGGTGGCTGTGAAGGGCCCTTGCCTTGACCCCCGCCGGCACATAGACATTATGTTGAACGGTTGATCTTATAGCTAAAACATAGTTTACAATAACCCAGAGGTCAGAGAAAGCTCAGGTACAGCGTGGCTAGCCACCACTTTAAGGATGAACCGGCTATAAGTATCATACGGCGGGACAACTAAGGTCGTTGGAGTTGAAGGGGAAAAGCAGTTTCCCCTGATGAATGAGTCTGAGAGAACTGAAGTGGCCTAAAGACTAGACAGACGGATAGATCGTTGGGAGGGTTGACTGAAAGTATAAGCCTGAGTGATCCAAAAACAGACGTGTCCGAAAGATCAATTGCAGAATACCATACTGGCTTTATGTAAGGGAAATGTGGCTTGTGATTCTATACGGAACAAAAACAAGAAAAAGAAAAGGCGAGAGTGCCCTGAAGGGTTTTCACTTATCAAGAAAGAATCTAAAGAGGGGATAGGAAAATAACGAATCTGGCCTGCAGTGGCTTCTCGTAAAAATAAATTGACCTGCTGCTGAGCCGTCCCTGACCCTGGGAAACATCTTCCGGTACGTGCGTACAACTCGGTTAAGCATATGGAGAGAGGTCGAAGTCCATTGGAGATAGGGATAAAACCCCCCGGGGTGACCTCCTATCTTCAACAGTGGGGACGATCTCTGAAAAGGAACAGCCTCCAACCAGGCATGCTGAGGGCTGAAATTGCGTAGCTTAGTGAGAGTGAATACTTATGCGTGTTGTACCACACCTATCGTACAAAGAGGGACCTCCTGGGGAACCGACAAGTGTAATTGTGGGCGAGAACCCCTTGGGTACAGTCTTTCAACATTATTAGATGTGTGTGACTAGTAGTACATTATTATAAGGACCACTAGTCGGCGGACGTATGCCTCTGGTTATAACTCTTCAATTTAAGTGTGAGAGAGATGGCCTCTCCAGGTGCGGGTCCGCCGGAAGGGTAACGGTATTCGCATACCCGACCCGGGTTGGCGACCGCGTTCTCCCTCTCCTGCGGAGTGAGTCAATATCCCATCCCTTATTGCATAGGGTTGTATCGTTCTGTTATGCAATGCCGTGTGAGGTAAAGCCGCGTGACTTCCTTCCGGCGTGCCCTTGTAGTGACCTGCGCTGTCCGGTCATACAGAAGACATCAGGTGGCACTGCCATCTGTGGGAACTAACACCTTGTCGAACCTCGGAACCCTATTGCACTAGCACGGCCGAGGGAGGGAGGAAGACGGAGGGAGGCCTCAAGAGCCATTAACAGTAGTCCTAAAAGCATGTGAATTTTAACCAAATAGCTGGGGGTGAAACCGTCCGCCGGCAGCTTGAAGCCGTCGGGGGAATACTTATTGGTTGGTCTTGTCCTTCGATTTCAACATTACCCTAACATCTCTCTCCGTCTGGTTATCCAGGAGCTTCGCAGTCAAGACCGGAGAGAACAAAATTCTATAATAAGCATTCATAGGTAACCCCTGAGCCATACCGAGTCTGAAGAGCTGTCGTGACCTAACTGCCTCAAACAAGGCTGTTCGGATTTCAGTGAGCGTTCTAGCTGGGGAAGGGAGGAGGCATTGCTGAAAAGCCTTCAAGTAATTCCTCTTTCTGTTGAGGGGGGTCTGGCACAGGTTTGGCAATAGCCTGGGCCGTGTCTCTAGTTAACAGGAAGCTAATAAACTTCCTGTGGGCATTATCTCTGACCAGAAATTCTCGTTGGAGTTCAATAGGTTCAGGAGCAATGAGGGGCAAGGGAAAATCCTCTGCAGTCAATTGAGGGGCTATAAGAAAATAAAAAATAGGGAGCGGGACCCCACCCGGTCGTTGTGTTAGCCAGTCAAACTCGGTAATGAGGGGAGGGGGAACTGGCGACAAGGGGTTAGATGTAATATCTACAGCAAATTGTTGCAGTTCCTGATCCCACGTTACCCATGGCCCATCGCCCACCTCACCCAGATTCAGCTCCCTTTGGTCTTTATGTGGACCACATCTGTGAAACTTGCTAGGAGGTTCCCCCCCTAGATATACAGAATGACATTCACGAACGTCACCTCGTTCTTGATCATGAGGGCAATTGGGAGTGTCTGGGTAATGAGGGTCCTGGACCGGGGAATCCGCCGGAAGAGGAACCAGAAGGCATGGGTTTGTAAACAAAATACTGAAAATTAGCCGGGTCAGGTCTAGCATAGATAGGAACCTGTAACACTGTACTGTGAGCATCTTTTGCCCTAAAGACATGTTTACGGTTAACTTCAATCGCCCACTCCTTCGGCACTGGGACCTCCCCTTGTGTCGACTCCCCTTGTGTCACGGCCGTAACCAGAACCCAGAGCCTTCCTGGTTTGATGACCTGGGATTGTTTAAGGACTACCTGCGGGACTAGGGGGGCAGCGGGGTGAGAGGTGGGGGTGCAAGAGGGATCTGGCAGGCTACTAACCTTATGGGTCCTTTCCATCGAGGGGGAATAATAAGATTGAGTATCATCTGAACCCACAGAACTATTATGGCCGAGGTGTTCCTGACTAGAAACTGACCCAGTGCCCCTCCTAGTCAAGGGGGATCTAATGGAGGGAGAAGCAAGTAACCAATCATCCGCCGGTAGTCCCTGCTTGGGTCGACCGGCGGAAGCTACGTTAGAGGGCTTGGACACACCCATGAACTCTGGGTCCCCTAACCCTGGGGATTGCGTCGAGGTTGAGGGACGGACTATTGGCTCTGGCAACGAACCTGGGGCAACATAGAAGGCCTGAGGCCAATTCTCATGCCCCGCAGGCCGGGAAAGAACTGGCCTGGCCAGCACCGGGCCCGTAGGCAACGGGTGGTCAATTATGCGGGTCGTTGGTTGCCCGGCGGAGGAGACTGCCGGAGCGGGAATTCCTACATTGATATGAGGGGGGTAAGGCATAGATACACTGTGAGGTGGGCCCAGTGCCCGAGTAGGGGTTTGACCCTGTTTAATAGCGCACTGACTGATCACCTTCTGTAACAATTCATTTAGCTGCCCAGACGTAAAACCTGTTGGATCGGATTGTGTTGGTAGCCTAACTTGTCGGTCTGTTTGTATCAGAGTGTCAGCCTGTATGAGAGTGGCAGTGTGTGTCCTAGGGCTGGTCACTAATGTTTGACTGCTACTCGCCGTGGCCGGATGGGGTGAACGACCAGCTGTTGACTTCTGGTCACGCGGCGGTGGTGGTGCCAGAGTGGCCGCAGGTTGAGAACCTACATTCTTGGAGGCGGCCGTCAAGCCGAGCTGGTCCTCGGAAGGAACCAGGAGTGTCGCGTGAGACCTCATGGTCGTAACCGCATGTGATGTAAAGACACTCGGAGACTGAGTAGAGGTATGAGCCATATCGGCTGGCGGAGCCTGTTTGTTTGACAACACTAACTTGGAACCTTGGAGCCTAACGTGTACAGTTTGCCTAAGTCTAGTGGCAGTGTGAGAGGGGCCGGCGTCCGGCCCGAGGAGACCGGGGGGAACCCCTTGCGTCCCCGAGGCGGCCGCTGGACCTTTTAGCTGTGTCACCGTGAGATCTACTTGCAGAGAAGTAGTAGTTTCATTAGAAAGCTAAACACATCGTGGTGGGCTCGAGAGCCGGCGGATTTTGTCAGGCAGATAGTCCGTGCTGTCCGTTCTCCTCAGGTTGCCCGCCGGTGGGGCTGGGTGGGCAGATTTGAGGCATTCCGGTGACATTAAGCGGCTCCTCTTGGATGGGGGAGAGGAGCTCTGTGCAGATGTCATGGAGGACGTAGGAGACGCAATGTTCAACACAGGTATAGGGGAGTTGTGTGACTGGTGAGCTATATGATCATCAAATGAATACAACTGAACTACCCTCAATAATTCTGGGTTATCACATGACAGTTCTGTGTTAGCTACATAGAAGCATAAGCCTTAAACTTAGTCTTAACGGCAATGAGAGTGAGCAAACAAGACGTATCTTGGGCAGCGAGCCATTCCTCGAACAGATCTAAACATACCGGACACGTACGAGATGTCCATATGAAAGAGGTTCTGTTTAAACAATGAACACACCTGATACACCGGCTGTGGGCAGGTATCGGTATCAAAAGACATGAGGGAGTTGAGCAGACTGTTAACAAAGTTATGATTCAGAAACTCCTCTCCCCGGTGGGAACGTTGCGGTAGCCGGCTGTCCTGAGAGTTCACCTGGAAAGAAAAAAATTCCAGGAATCAATGCTCATAAGGATATACAGAGAGAGTTTCACACATCCTAACCTCCCGGTGCAAGAAGAATAGGAGGCTACGCCCTCCTCATTCTTCTTATCCCTAAGAGGGCGTGAATAGTCGATTCCCATGCCCCTGCGCAACATGAGAAAGGGATATCACTGATCCAGAGGGCAACCGTTACGACCTACAGTAGGTCATATAACAGGAAGCCCACTGGCGGCGGACAGCTCTGTGCTCTACCAAATACACAATCAACCGCTGATCTTGTTTACCGACTGGGCCGCCGGCACGGCGGGGTAAACGCCACTAAGTAAGCGTGCTAGCTTATGACGAGTCACAAGTGCAGTGTCCGCCGGGGTCGTAACTCACTGGGCCGCCGGCAAGGCGGGGTAAATGACCCTATGATCCCGCATCAGAAACTGACGTCATAGTTACCGGGGGACCCCTAACGGCGGGTATAGGTTTGTTCCGTAAACGAAAAAGCCACCCGCCGGAGAACTGTTGACTGTGCAGCCGCCGTAAGGTGGAGGCAACGTCCAAGGGGCTCCAAAGCACCTTACCAACCAGTGTTATACATCGGAGTCAGCCGGACCCAAGAGGGTCCAGTAACCAGGGGGGTAGCGGCACCGCAACTCCCACCGATTGTAACACGGCGAGGGAGACACAAGCCCGGGAAAACGCCGGCACGGCGGACCGAACCAACGGCTACAAAACCGAGGCCGGCGGGACAAGCAGAGGAAGGGGGGGACTCGGATCAAGGCACAACCACGAGAGAACCCGACCCAAAACTCACGCACTCCCACGCTTGGAATGTTTTGCAGGACTCCTGGAAAGTGGCACATTAACCAACAGGGAGACCCCAAAACACAGGGGACATAATAAATCACAATAATAGTAAAAAATAAAAGAACCCCCCAAAACTAGATAACCTACAGGCTTATCCAGGAAAATACAACAGACTACATGGATGAAACATGAATAGCGCCAAAAAGGGCGAAGAGATAGCCCCCAAGTGGGGCCTCTCTGCAGGCTCGAACGCCGGAAGACCTCACAGCCACGTGTGACAATCCTAACCCTGGCGCGACTGCAACAAAGGCAGGGTCCCTAGACCCTAGGGCTGAACAAAGGAATAGCAAGATAACTGAAGAAAAGCCTCCTAACTAAGGAAATAAGCAAAAACTAAGGCGCATAGCAACAGTAAAGCACCACGTGTGGTGGCAACATTGAACACAATGAGTAAGCGCCTGGATGTACCCTAATTTAACACTTCCTACGGGCCAACAATAACACAACCCGTGCTAGCTAGTCTAAACCCTGCTCACTATCTCCCAGATATATACAAATGAGAAAAGACTCACTAGAGGAGAGCAAACGTCGAATGAAGCCGGAGCGCGGGGGCACTAGTGTTGACAGGAGGCCCGCGGGGAAGAGAAGGACGAATTGTTGCGCTTGGCGAGAGGCGGTAAGAAGGCACAACGCAAAAGAATCCACCGAATGTGGGAAGCTTGTGAATAACAGTGTTAAAGTGGAAATTCTTTTTCCTTTTTGTTCTCTTATTTTTTACAAAGTTTTTTCGTAGTGGGTACCTGATCTGTGACGACACCATAAGAGAAGTAGCATTGCACTTATGAAGATGACTCCTATTCTTCCCCGCGGCGGTTGATTCAAACGACTGACGTGGGTGTTGAATGGAGACTATTTTACTAATAGGCAACATCGTCAATGATGAAGGGGCCACTATTAAATAAGGTGTTCCAGTGGACCAGGGAAAATAACATGCAGTTTAATTAATGAAGACAAATCCCAATTAATCAATACGGAGATAATAATTTCGTTAAAGAGAACACAAGTTACATAACAGAATCCAATCACATAATAGAACATAAAGACAATGTGAAAGACCTTGGGGTGATAATGTCTGAAAATATGGGATTCAAAGAGCTTAGTCAGGTCAAAGTTGCAGCTGCGAAACGGCTAACAGGTTGGACTCTACGTACATCTAAAACTCACGTTGAATTGCCTATGATAACACTCTTTCAAATCCCTGGTGCTACCGCGGCTAGAATACTGTAGCGTATTAACATACCTATACAAATCAGGTGAAATTAATGACTTAGAAAGTGTACAGAGGAATTTCACCTCACATATAAACTCGGTAAAACAGTTACACTATTAGGAGCGTATAATATCACTAAAGCTGTATTCGTTGGAACGTAGAAGGGAACGATACTTAACAATATATACGTGGAAAATCGCAGAAGGTTTTGTACCAAATCTACATACCACAATAGCAATGAAGTTCAGTGATAGGAGAGGCTGGGAATGCGATATCCCCAAGATGAAAAATCGGGGTGCTATGGGCTCTCTGCAAGAGGACTGGTTATCACATAGAGGAGTACATATAGAGAGTAACCGAGTCAACAATGTTCAGAAGTTGTTAAGAAGGCAAACAAAATAATTGGCTTTATAGGCAGGTCATTTGAGCATAAATCCAAAGAAGTTATCCTAACCCTTTACAATTCCTTAGTCCGCCCTCTTCTGGAATATTGCGTTCAATCCTGGTGCCCTTATTACCAAAAAGATATAAACAAGCTAGAACGAGTTCAACGTAGAGTTACCAAAATGATACCTAGCCTAAAGAACAAACCATACGAAGAGCGTCTTAGAGAATTAAATCTATTTCCTTTAACCCAGCGCAGATTAAGAGGTGACTTAATTCAAGTGTTCAGAATCATCAAAGGCATCGACAATATAAACTGTAGTAAGTACTTCACTATCGACCAATCTAATTACACGCAGGGAAACGGTTGCAAAATTATTGGTAAATCTTTCAACTCGCAGGAATCTAAGAATTTCTTCTTCAATCGAGTTGTCAACTTGTGGAATGGGCTTCCCCGAAACGTTATAGACTGTATCACCATTGATTCATTTAAACTCCTAGACAAATATCTCGCATCAAACCCGCGACTGACTGCGTTTGTAAATGAATAACTTTATTTTATCCCCCCCTCAGTTACTAACCCTCTGTCCCCTACTAACTTCCTAATCCTGCCACAGACATTAGTTCCAGGGCAGTAATTCCCTTTCAAATGTTCCCTTACCCACTCTAAACCACTGTTTGGACACTTGATCCTCAGTGTTTTGGAGGACAAGCAACCTAGAAGGGTCTCTAGATCTGTTGTTGCTTGATTTCCTTTGTACTCCTTTGTACTACATCTCTTCAACAAACTCCCTCGGCGAGTAAGAGACATGAGAGGCGTCTCGTTAAACAGCTTAAAGAGAGCCCCTCGATGTCGAACTACAAAAAGTGCCAGACGAGCCCATCTTCGCAGGGGAGCGCTCCGCCCCTTCAAACACTCTGCTGCACCAATTTTCAAACAACAACGAAGGGCAGTGCGCTCCTCGGTGCTACTAGCAAGAGTGGCGAACTCCACATAGGTGACATAGGTAGGTGTACTAGTTAAACATATTGGCGTCACCATACGAAACCCCCCTCCTCCTAAAACACTGTTGGTGGATGCCTCTCAGCTGCTTTACCACATTGTCTTGCCATCCTCAGTTACAGTGGGTGATCTTGCTACAGGAATGAAATCTCGCCTCATAAATTACAAAGAAACAGAAACCTATTTTATCTTGGATCGCCATGAAGGAATCAGCGCAAAGGATCATAATAGGTAGAGCAGAGCTGGAGAGGGATCAACTATATATCAGCTAACTTTGAATTCACCTCTGGCTGGTCGAGATGCCATAATGAAAAGCAAGGACAGCAAAAGGCAGCTCTCACAGCTACTCTGCACTCAAGATCTTGGTAACAGCATTGAACTGGTGAGCCAAGACTTCATTATAGTGTGCCATGATGAAACAGACATAGCTCTCATCAGCTTGCCACTTATCCATTAAGGATATTGCATAGGGGTGTAGAGTCATTAGTAAGTGGGTGAGAGTACTTTTGAAGTTTGTCTAGGATCTTCTGTCGATCTTGTTTGTCCAACTATCGCCTCTTTTCCCCTCTTCTTTGTGTTTAACAGGTGCAGTAGCAGTTTTACTTTCCGAGTTGTATGTGCTCATCACAATAAAATCTGTATTTTTTACAATGTCTGAGTTTGGGTGATTTTAGGATTTATTTAGTTATCCATAGTGGCTATATTGGATTCTGGATAGTTGGAGGGATTTTAGGAGATTTAAACCATGTTATTTGGATTCCTTGGGGTCGAAAACAGGTCTGAATATTTTGTTGAAGTCTATATGTTGCGTTTCTATCAATATATTCCGTATTTTGTTATTATACCTAATTAATATGCTAATTAAGTCAATTATGCAAAATGCTACACAGATACAAAATAGCATCCGACAGTTTCTGAGTCCTTAAGCCCCATACATTGCATGTCTACCATAAAACTTGACATTACTCAACATTTCTAGGTTCACTACAGGACATAAGAATGGCTAGTAGACTACTACACAGTACCATCAGCCAGTCAGCTCCAAGTAGAGATCTATTGATCAAAAGACCAAATGTATTTTCAACCAGGGTTACAAAGAAAAGAAGAAAAAAAAGAACTACATGGTCAAGATTGAAGGCTTTATTGTAGTAAATGATACACAATATCACGTGTTATAATAGTTTGTGTTGTAATATGAATTGTTAAGTAGCAGATCACTGTTTATGTGTGCTGTACTATTTTTTTTTTAAAGTAAGTGTTCCAATTATTAGTGTCAAGATTGAAGGATTTATTGTAGTAAATGATACACAATATCAAGTGTTATAATAGTTTATGAGTTGTAACATGAATTGTTAAGTAGTAGAACACTGTTTATGTGTGCTGTACTATTTTTTAAAAAGTAAGTGTTCCAATTATTAGTGTCTATACATGTCCTCAAGTCTCCATATAGCACGCATAATGTGATAGCTCTTCCCGTTACGTCGCCAGCCCTAGCAGTTAATTATCCCCTAAGCAGCCATATTTACGTCCAGCCGCTCGTCACTTGTTTTTGTGAGCGTAGAATGTTTGTTTACGTGGCGGCGCTGGCTACAGGGGGGGGGGGGGGGGGCTGCCTGGTAACACGGAATTGAAATTTTAATTTTGGTTGTTTAATTCCTTTAGTGTAATTTAAAGATGAAAGTTATTTTCAGTAAAAGGTATATACATACCGGTATATTTAGATCATTGATAACGATTGACCACAAATCGGTATATTACCACCAATATACCATTATAAAGCTTCATTATTATGGCCATTTAAACTACTCATTGTATACCTCCATGAAACCCATACATTTTGACAGTTTAGTTTTTAGCTAACTGTAGATTATTTTGTTCAGGTTAGGAAGGATTTCCATGAATTAAAGGGATAAGAACTGTATTGCAGTAAATAATCACGGTACTGAAAGGGTTAATGGTGGTTTTTCGGCAATGGTGAATATAATTTTTTTCTGGCAACACGTCGGATCTATGGGGTGATGGTATCTGGGTAACTGATTTTGTAGCTATGTGAAACAATAAATTGATGCAAATAATATCATTATTGTTTTCAATATTCATCAAAGCAAATGGAGCTATAATATTAATTTTACTCAAATATATCACTTCTACTTAATATATGCTTCCATCTTGCATTAATGTTTCAATAATTTCAAATTTGATTATTGAACAAATAAAATGTTCATCAAAGTTGTAATGGAAGTAATTCAATAGCAATAGTTTAATTCATGCTAACCTTGATTGGTATCTGCAAATCATAAAGCTGCGGCAGATGTATTTTTCCTCGAGAGTTGTGGATGTGTAGAACAGCTTTAAAGCATAATGTATCTATATTATATCAGATAAAACAAGGAGATTCACCAGCTTATCTAATTTAAAATATTCCTTTACTTAGACTGAGGGTGCACTGCTTTTGCCAGGTAAATAATTGGTTAAAGTAGCACCAGCTTAGATACTGTCTGGTTACTCAATGAAACACACATTATTTACAATGTATTTTTACCATCACAGAACTGGCAGCACCCAAATTAATAATGTAATTTGAACAGTCAAACTCCACTCGGCGATACTATTATTGGTTATATACTGGATCATTACTTAACCCTTTCAGTGTTAGGATGCGGTTCTTAATTGTATTCTGGCTCACATTAGACGATTTTATTCAGTTTTGAAAGGCCCACTAGGAATCAAAGGGACAAACACTCCATTAACCTTCTAACACCCACAGGACCTCCGTCTTAGGCTGAATAAAATCGTCTAATTACAGTCAGAATGAAAAGAAGGCACCCTCACATACTAAAAGGGTTATAGTAGAAGCTAAAACTCTGGTAAGAGATCCTACTTTTGACCACCAAGGCTTTTGACACTAAGCATTTACGATCTTCTGCTGTTATTATTACGAATATCTTGACAATATATATACAGCTATATTTGCGTTCAACTCATCTGACGGTTAATTGAAACCCTTAGCAACTGATTTATCGATAACCAATGGAAAAATAAGCAACTGCAATGTCTCTGCACCATATTAAGACCCGGCTTATATAATTAGCCCCATATTTCATGTAAATTTTCAAAATAACGAAGAAATCATGATGGGAACTTTGCAATTTACCGCCAGTTGAAGAGAAATAGAGCATAGTGACAAATGTTCGTGAGTTCTTGCGATTTTTTGTATGCAAATATATCCATTAAATTGATGTTCAGATCAAATGAGCGGTATATTACTAAATACATAATATGTATTTATTAATATATGGCTGACTTGATCTGAACATCAATCTAAATGGACATATTTGCATAAAGAAAATCGCAGAAGCTTACGAACATTTGTCAGTAACTGTACAGTCGTGGGGATGAATATCTGAACACATCCTAATGATAATAATAAGACAGCGTTAAGGGGGAATGTAGGGATTATTCTGGACCCCCTTTTCCTTCATTTTTAGCCCAATGCCTTATGAGATTTAAAGACGTTCGCCCCATTAGTTTGGCTATTTTAAGACCCTTTCGCCCCATTTATTTGTCAACATTAATACCTTGCGTGCCATTTAGGTGTCGATTTGATCATGGCGAGAGATAGCGAGCCTGTAATTTAGGAGGAACAGACCTTCGGCCGGGATATTATTCTACCGATAAATTTACACATTTATCTCGAAGGGAGATCTTGGTAATGTTTTTATAAAGCTTGATGGAGGTCTAGGGAGGAAAACTAAAAAAATAGAGGAATATATAAATAAACAGACCAACAAATAAAGCCTCCCCCCCTCCCTCCCCTAACCATTGAATCCCAGAGTACGATCATTGCGGCTCAAGCGGTGTATCATAATAGTGGGCCAGTGTGTCATAATTAGCGTTCCTGAGTTCCTGACCGTGACTGTACATTACGTCACCTTACAGTACAACCAACAACCAAGCTCAGTTAGCCCTTGCAATACCGGCGACGGTTATTTTAATCTTATTTCAGCTGCATTTAGACGATTTTATGAAGCTTAGGAAGGATATATTGTAACTGAAAGGATTAGTTGAGATACCTTACAGTACTGGCGATGTATTTTATGAAGCTTAGGAAGGATATATTGTAACTGAAAGGATTAGTTGAGATACCTTACAGTACTGGCGATGTATTTTATGAAGCTTAGGAAGGATATATTGTAACTGAAAGGATTAGTTGAGATACCTTACAGTACTGGCGATGTATTTTATGAAGCTTAGGAAGGATATATTGTAACTGAAAGGATTAGTTGAGATACCTTACAGTACTGGCGATGTATTTTATGAAGCTTAGGAAGGATATATTGTAACTGAAAGGATTAGTTGAGATACCTTACAGTACTGGCGATGTATTTTTATTTTATTATTATTATTTTTTTTTCAGATGCCTTTAGAAGATTTTATGAAGCTTAGGAGGGTTATATGGTAGCTAAAAGGATTATTTGAGATAGCCTGTAGCCTGTTAACGGGTACACTTCCTCCCTAAGCTGAATACAACCGTCAAATAGTTGCTAGAATATACTGGAAAAGATATGACCGGTACTGACTGGGTTAGTGGACAATCTTTACACCCATGGCTTCTCTCGTTTACATGGTGCTTCGGCTATCGTTACGTCGGTTAGGCTTCATTAGGTTAGTTTAGGTTAGGTTAGGTTAGGTTAGGTTAGGTTAGGTTAGTTTAGGTTAGGTTAGGTTAGGTTAGGTTAGTTTAGGTTAGGTTTATAGTTAGATTAGCTTCGGTTAGATCGGTTAGGTTAATTTAGGTTAGGTTTAAGTTTAATTGAAGGTTGGTTATTTGATTAATGATTAGGTTAGGTTACTCTAAAGGTTAGATTAGCTTAGGTTTGTTAAATTGTTAGATATATCTCAACAGACTTAAGTAAGTTTAAGCTATGACACATTACGTTTCGTTAGATTAGTTAAGGGTATGTTAAAGTTGGTTAGAATTGAGCGATTCAACTCTGGATATGGGTGAAATCGACCTGGGCGAAAATCAATGTTAGTGAAAAGACCCTACCCTCCCAACCCCCGTCACCTCCGCCCAACATCTATCTTGTGACCCTCTTAGGAAGGTCACAACACCCCTCCCCTGTCACTCCTTGACCCGCTGACGTCACGTGACCCCCACCAGGCCTGGCACTGGGGGGGGGGGGGGGGGATCTGGTGTTTAAAGGGAGGAAGTTTCGATAAGGAGAATTTCACCAGCCATTGTCTGTGTCCTTTTGGCTACACTGTAAATAATACGTATTATGGCTACCTACTTTATACGCCTTGCTTTGTTTTAATAAGGTATCGTCAGGTTATAATATTATGTACTGCTTTTAATTTCCTTTATATGCAGTTTTAGCATTTTGGAAAACAATACTTTATTTCAGGTAAGTTTGCAATGTGTTGTTACAATTCAACAACTATCTTATAAGAGTATCTAATATTCTGTTCGGTTTGCATTTTATCGTTTAGCTTATCTTTGTTATGTCTTCGTAGCGCAATGGATAAATGCACTGAATTTCGGTGTGAGCATCCTAGGTTCGAGTCCCTGGACTGCCACATGTATTTGTTGATTTCATTAATTGAGTTTAGGAGTAAAGTCGGTTGGTGGAGGTAACATAATAATTATCATTTCGGGATATACGATTAATCACTTGGATAAGCAATGTTTAACATATACTCAGTGTGTTAAGTAAATGGTGGCAATATGGCAGCTAATGTTAACACGTTGGATAGTTCTCCATGTGAAGGGCTGTGTGCTCAGGCTGTATTGTGTAGAGCTAAGAATGTGGAGAGGAAATACTGGCTATGTGAGGGCTATATTCGGATTATGAGAGCCCACCTCGCTTTTCTTCTCTTTCTCTCCCTCTCTCTTTAGCTTGTATCTATTCGGCCCCATTCAGCCTACTGTTTTAAGACGTTTACCCCCATCCAGGTGTCAATATTTTCCTGGCGAGCGGTAGCGAGCCAGTATATATATATTTTTGTTTAGACCGCAAGTTCAATTTGTACATTTTTCGATAGAATGATGTCTCCGGCGAAGCCGTATTTCTCCATACAATGCTGGCTCGCTATTGCTCGCCAGGAAGAAATCGACACCTGGATGGGGATAAACGTCTTAAAACAGTTGACTGAATGTGGCCGAATGGCCAGGGAAAGATGGAAAAGGAGAGAAAGATAAAAACAAAGCAGGTGACCCCCCTTAATGGATTAATAGATTTATGTGACGTAATGCATTAAGTGTAACAAAAAGCTGTTCATACTGTAAATACAGTATATGCCTATTGACAAAAATATATTAAGTTTGTTGATTTAATGCATATTATCTCCGCTAACCAAAGTTTACGGAGATTGTGTGATTGTCGCTGTCTTGTTTTATATTTTATAAGCAGGATGTCTCAAAAAAGTAGGCTATGGATTTACAACATACTTCGGCAGTATTTCTATATGGTGTCAAAATAGAAATAATTAACATTTAAGAGATCCCGTCCTCTAGACGCCCCCCCCCCCCCCCTCCCCTCCACCAAAAAAAAAAAGGAAAAACCAGAACATACATTATTGGACAGGTACGTAAGGACACAACAAACATGGTGATGAATAGATGACCCTAACTGGGAGTTTGAACCTTAAACCCATAAAATGGTCAACGCCATTTTCTATAACATGCATTAACGGAATGGAATGAAATTAAATTTTTATTTATTTAATAGAAACTCATGACTCAAATTGGCCGCTCCAACCACTCGGCTCGTTTCGGCCATGGGCCAATACGGTTTAGGACATAACCACTGCAGACAAAAATGGCCACAACCCAAACCGGCCCATTATATTCGACTGCTCAGCCCATACAATAATTGTCCCTCTACATAAAGGAGGAAATATAGCACTACCCAGTAATTATCGTCCGGTAGCCCTAACTTCTCACATCATTACAATTTTCGAGCTAAGTCATACGATATTGATCATTTATTGAAACAAACGGGCTACCCAATATAGATCAACATGGTGTCAGAGCGGGAAGATCGTGTCTCTCACAATTGATGGAACACTATGACAAAATTCTTGAATCCCTAGAAGAAAGGAAAACAGAAATAAAAACATAGATAGCATATACACTGATTTTGCAAAGGCATTTGATAAGTGTGAAACACTTTGGAACTTTGCTTATAGATCATTATATGTTTAGAATATTTTTCCTAACCTAATCCTGAAGTTTGGCGTGTCTATTTCGGGACACCTTGTATGTACATTGCATTTTGTAGTAAATGACTAAATGACAGGGTTTGGAGATATGGCCCCTCCATCCTATCCTAACAATCTATGGGAGAGTGGGAATGCAGGGTTTCCTCAACCAGACCAAAATTCACACAAGTAGCCTAGTGAAAACACCGACATCTCAACGCATGACATACCCAAGTAGTTGTCCGAACCTAACCTATCCTAGTTGTTCATGATGGGGGCTGCCGCGAAGATATAACCTAACCTATCCTATTTGTTCATGATGGGGGCTGCCACGAAGATATAACCTAACCTATCCTAGTTGTTCATGATGGGGGCTGCCGCGAAGATATAACCTAACCTATCCTATTTGTTCATGATGGGGGCTGCCACGAAGATATAACCTAACCTATCCTAGTTGTTCATGATGGGGGCTGCCGCGAAGATATAACCTAACCTATCCTAGTTGTTCATGATGGGGGCTGCCGCGGAGATATAACCTAACCTATCCTAGTTGTTCATGATGGGGGCTGCCGCGAAGATATAACCTAACCTATCCTAGTTGTTCATGATGGGGGCTGCCACGAAGATATAACCTAACCTATCCTAGTTGTTCATGATGGGGGCTGCCGCGAAGATATAACCTAACCTATCCTAGTTGTTCATGATGGGGGCTGCCACGAAGATATAACCTAACCTATCCTAGTTGTTCATGATGGGGCTGCCACGAAGATATAACCTAACCTATCCTAGTTGTTCATGATGGGGGCTGCCGCGAAGATATAACCTAACCTATCCTAGTTGTTCATGATGGGGGCTGCCGCGGAGATATAACCTAACCTATCCTAGTTGTTCATGATGGGGGCTGCCGCGAAGATATAACCTAACCTATCCTAGTTGTTCATGATGGGGGCTGCCACGAGATATAACCTAACCTAGCCTAGTTGTTCATGGATGGGGGCTGCCACGAAGATATAACCTAACCTATCCTAGTTGTTCATGATGGGGCTGCCACGAAGATATAACCTAACCTATCCTAGTTGTTCATGATGGGGGGCTGCCACGAAGATATAAACCTAACCTATCCTAGTTGTTCATGATGGGGGCTGCCGCGGTGATATAACCTAACCTATCCTAGGTGAACATGATGGGGGCTGCTGCGGAGATAAACCTAACCTATCCTAGTTGTTCCTGATGGGGGCTGCCGCGAAGATATAACTAACCTATCCTAGTTGTTCATGATGGGGGCTGCCGCGGAGATATAACCTAGCCTATCCTATTGGTTCATGAAGGGGGCTGCCGCGAAGATATAACCTAACCTATCCTAGTTGTACATGATGGGGGCTGCCACGAAGATATAACCCTAACCTATCCTAGTTGTTCATGATGGGGGCTGCCACGAAGATACTAACCTAACCTATCCTAGTTGTTCATGATGGGGGCTGCCACGAAGATATAACCTAACCTATCCTAGTTGTTCATGATGGGGGCTGCCACGAAGATATAACCTAACCTATCCTAGTTGTTCATGATGGGGGCTGCCGCGGAGATATAACCTAACCTATCCTAGTTGTTCATGATGGGGGCTGCTGCGGAGATATAACCTAACCTATCCTAGTTGTTCATGATGGGGGCTTCCGCGAAGATATAACCTAACCTATCCTAGTTGTTCATGATGGGGGCTGCTGCGGAGATATAACCTAACCTATCCTAGTTGTTCATGATGGGGGCTGCCGCGAAGATATAACCTAACCTATCCTAGTTGTTCATGATGGGGGCTGCCGCGGAGATATAACCTAACCTATCCTAGTTGTTCATGATGGGGGCTGCCACGAAGATATAACCTAACCTATCCTAGTTGTTCTTATGGGGGCTGCCGCGGAGATATAACCTAACCTATCCTAGTTGTTCATGATGGGGGCTGCCACGAAGATATAACCTAACCTATCCTAGTTGTTCATGATGGGGGCTGCCGCGAAGATATAACCTAACCTATCCTAGTTGTTCATGATGGGGGCTGCCGCGGAGATATAACCTAACCTATCCTAGTTGTTCATGATGGGGGCTGCCGCGAAGATATAACCTAACCTATCCTAGTTGTTCATGATGGGGGCTGCCGCGGAGATATAACCTAACCTATCCTAGTTGTTCATGATGGGGGCTGCCACGAAGATATAACCTAACCTATCCTAGTTGTTCATGATGGGGGCTGCCACGAAGATATAACCTAACCTATCCTAGTTGTTCATGATGGGGGCTGCCACGAAGATATTAACCTAACCTATCTAGTTGTTCATGATGGGGCTGCCGCGAAGATATAACCTAACCTAATCCTAGTTGTTCATGATTGGGGCTGCCACGAAGATATAACCTAACCTATCCTAGTTGTTCATGATGGGGCATGCCAGCGAAGATATAACCTAACCTATCCTAGTTTGTTCATGATGGGGCTGCCGCGGAGATATAACCTAACCTATCCTAGTTGTTCATGATGGGGGCTGCCGCGAAGATATAACCTCAACCTATCCTAGTTGTTCTGATGGGGCTGCCACGAAGATATAACCTAACCTATCCTAGTTGTTCATGATGGGGGCTGCCACGAAGATATAACCTAACCTATCCTAGTTGTTCATGAATGGGGGCTGCCACGAAGATATACCTAACCTATCCTAGTTGTTCTGATGGGGGCTGCCACGAAGATATAACCTAACCTATCCTAGTTGTTCATGATGGGGGCTGCCGCGGAGATATAACCTAACCTATCCTAGTTGTTCATGATGGGGGCTGCTGCGGAGATATAACCTAACCTATCCTAGTTGTTCATGATGGGGGCTGCCGCGAAGATATAACCTAACCTATCCTAGTTGTTCATGATGGGGGCTGCCGCGGAGATATAACCTAACCTATCCTAGTTGTTCATGATGGGGGCTGCCGCGAAGATATAACCTAACCTATCCTAGTTGTTCATGATGGGGGCTGCCACGAAGATATAACCTAACCTATCCTAGTTGTTCATGATGGGGGCTGCCACGAAGATATAACCTAACCTATCCGAGTTTGTTCATGATGGGGGCTGCCACGAAGATATAACCTAACCTATCCTAGTTGTTCATGATGGGGGCTGCCACGAAGATATAACCTAACCTATCCTAGTTGTTCATGATGGGGGCTGCCGCGGAGATATAACCTAACCTATCCTAGTTGTTCCATGATGGGGGCGCTGCGGAGATATAACCTAACCTATCCTAGTTGTTCATGATGGGGGCTTCCGCGAAGATATAACCTAACCTATCCTAGTTGTTCATGATGGGGGCTGCTGCGGAGATATAACCTAACCTATCCTAGTTGTTCATGATGGGGGCTGCCGCGAAGATATAACCTAACCTATCCTAGTTTGTTCATGATGGGGGGCTGCCGCGGAGATATAACCTAACTACCTATCCTAGTTGTTCATGATGGGGGCTGCCACGAAGATATAACCTAACCTATCCTAGTTGTTCATGATGGGGGCTGCCGCGGAGATATAACCTAACCTATCCTAGTTGTTCATGATGGGGGCTGCCACGAAGATATAACCTAACCTATCCTAGTTGTTCATGATGGGGCTGCCGCGAAGATATACCTAACCTATCCTAGTTGTTCATGATGGGGGCTGCCGCGGAGATATAACCTAACCTATCCTAGTTGTTCATGATGGGGGCTGCCGCGAAGATATAACCTAACCTATCCTAGTTGTTCATGATGGGGGCTGCCGCGGAGATATAACCTAACCTATCCTAGTTGTTCATGATGGGGGCTGCCGCGGAGATATAATCTAACCTAAGTCCCTGCCCCCTAACCTAACCACCCAAAAAAACAAAAAATAAAAAATATATATATATAATCACGAAACTCCCCGTCATAATTATGTTGTACTGTTAAAATTGGTATATTAACGTCATTCATGGGGACTCGGAGAGCTGATCTGCCATCGCTCCTGGATATTCGGTATGTTAATGTATTATCTACTTTAATGTGCATTTTCAATGGAAGTGCTACTGTAAAAAGCTGTTATATATGATGAGATATATTCATAATACTTGCCAAAATTACAGTGGCTGCTGTGGGCCATTCACTACAATTGACCATTGCGAATTTCAGGCTATAAGGAAGTTGGAGCTGTAGACATCGATATTTAACATAATTACTCGCTTAGATACGGTCGTAATACATTTATAGAAACGTAAAACCCAATTCAACATACTTTTTATCCATCAGAAACTTACATTAAGATTGCAATTCTGTTTAATATCGATGATTACAGCTCCAACTTCCTTATAGCCTGAAACTCGCACGTGGTTAATTAAAAAATAAATAAATAAAAGAAGAACACTAGGTATATAATTATGTGAAGGAAATGGCCTTGCCTAAGTTGCCTGAATAAAAAATAAAAAAAAAAAAATAATAAAAAAAAATAATATATATATATATATATAGTATATATTCTCGAATTTGTTATGATTGTCTAGACCTAGGTTATACCTGTATTGTATAATATTTCCTCTTTGGAATTAAGCTATGCATACAAATTATGCAATTTTTAAGAAAACAATTCACAAAGCTAGGGAATACGTACTCGGAATCATTATTGATAAATCATCTCTGTATAGCGACTCTGCTGAGTAATGAACCAGAATCTAGTGGGTGGTGAAACCTATGGTTAACCGTCAACTCATGATAATTACTTTAATTTTAATGTAGGCTAGGCTATCGTTACTTTGTTTTATACATCTAGGCTATCCCTATTCCTACTCTTAAGAATGAAAATTGCTCACAATTTATGTAAGTTAGGCAACCATTATTATCTGTTATACTCTTATAGGACTTTTCCCACTCATTGAACCATGATTAATGGCTTGTAAATTAATGTAGGGTAACAGCCGGTACCTAGGGTAGTAGTAACAAGTGGAAGGAGTGTGTAAGCGAATATGGTTCTGTTGATGCAAGGATTGTGTGCCTGTGGGTGAGAATGAAAGTGGGAATACAATCATAGGAGGTTGTGTGTGTGTGTGTGTGTGTGTGTGTGTGTGTGTGTGTGTGTGTGTGTGTGTGTGCCTACAGAAGATAAAGCAGAAAGAATGAAAGAGGAGTTTTGGATATGTGTTGAGGCGTGTCTGGATAAGTTTGGTAAGAGTGAAAGGATAATCTAATTTACGATATGAATTGGAAGGTGGGTGACAGGAAAGTAAATGGTGGTGGTAGGAGGGTGGGGTGTATACCGTCAGAGGTCGATGGGAATGGGAGTGCACTAGTGGATGTACAGTATGTGTGGGGAGGAGGCTGTTGATAACCAACACCTTCCTCGGACACACAGAGTAATACACAGGTATACTGTACAAGTGGAGTGGAGGAGGAAGAATAAAAGGAATTGAATATAGACGCAAATTAGAACTAGAAAAACTGTATGTGAAACAAATGACTAATGTTAAGTGGAAAAAGGTTACCCTTTCTGTATAGGGTGGCATCATTCTGCTTTAATTATGATTAACAATGGACGACTTTATGGAGATTAACAAGGATATCGGATAATCGGAGTATCAAACAAGATAACACTGTCCATCGATTCCCGCAACTCCCTCCAAAATCAATAATGCCGTCTAATGATAGCCATAATAATATGAAAGAAAGCGTCATCGTATGCTGAAAGGGTTAAGCATGGACTGAAATTGTAATGGTCTGATATAAAATAAACGCATGGCTGCGTGTGGTGTCACGCAGTCACTGCGTAAAATAAAACTGATTCAGAATGGGATAGTAAGATAAATATTATCTTGATTAAGGTAGTGACTAATTGTATTTGAAGAAACAGAGTGAGTCACACCAAGGAATGGATGTAGAGGAAATGCACGATATATTTCAATTTCCTTCAGTAGTAATTAACTTGAAGGAAGTGACTTCGGGAAATTAAAGGGGAGCTAGACACATTGACTTGACGCAATCGACTGTGTGTATGAGAGAGAGAGAGAGAGAGAGAGCGAGAGAGAGAGAGAGAGAGAGAGAGAGAGAGAGAGAGAGAGAGAGAGAGAGAGAGAGAGCGAGAGAGAGAGAGAGAGAGAGAGAGAGAGAGAGAGAGAGAGAGAGAGAGAGAGAGAGAGAGAGAGAGAGAGAGAGAGAGAGAGAGAGAGAGAGAGATAGAGAGAGAGAGAGAGAGAGAGAGAGAGAGAGAGAGAGAGAGAGAGAGAGAGAGAGAGAGAGAGAGAGAGAGAGAGAGAGAGAGAGAGAGAGAGAGAGGCCGGCCAGACGATATGAATCATGTTGATTGGCTTATGTCACCGCTGAGTAAAAGAAACTCGATGGTGAGTTTAGCTTGCGTTTACCTTGCATTGATTCGGTTATCTCTCAATGCCCTCGGCGAGATCCGTTCTCCCCGAGTCTGATTGCTGCCAGTGCTTGATGAACCAAACTAGTCGAGGGAGCAGCTTTCTCCCACAAAAAAAAACAAAATACATGGTAGATCAGGCACTGTTTTGAGATGTTTGTCCAAGGCTCTTTTAAAGACTTCCGTTGGCACATCCATCAGGTTGCTCACGTTCTTTGGCATATTGTTGAAGAAAATAGGGTCCCTATTCGTCAATCAGGAGTCCCTGACAGTGTGCCCATAGCTCCACTACACTTTCAGGATGGGATGATACATTCTCTATCTCCCCTTTCATTCCAGATTCATGATATTGTGGTGTGGAGGTTGGGCACTAGTCGTTCAATAACTATTCATTTGTAGATTATTAAATATCTCCCTCTTCTTTGTCCAGTGAGTAACGTGTTAAGAGTTTTCAGCCGCTCCCAGTTGCATGTGAAAGCTGAATGTACACACTAGCTGGTAAAAATAAATAAAAATACTACTTTTCCACTGTATCTAACAATTAAGGTTCCCTGATTTTATATGTTTTAGTACTCTTTAGACATGAGGAATCGTAACAGTGTGTTTCATGAAATGCTACTATAAATCTGGAATATATCGCAAGATATGAGAAACTTTATTGATTGACTTGTGTTGGTAGCAAATAAAAGTTTGTAGTAATTTCGCCCTCAAGTCAATTCGCCCACAAGTAGCCTAACCTAACCTAATCCTATCATATCCTATCTTGATTTAGACGAGCTGCCTAATCTAACCAAACCGACTTCAAATTGCAGCCGAAACAACGAAGGCGTAGCGTAGGCCAATATATCCTTGGACGAAATAATTGCTAACCATAGGAAGCTGGGAGTCACTGGAAGCACGGTGGGTAAGAGTGTGGTTGGATGAAAGATAATGGGTTGGTGTGTATGATTGAGGTAGGAGTGAAGGATTATTTTGGGTGATGGCGAATAGTTGTTTGGTTGAAAGTGGGGGTGCTTGGTTATGGGTGGTAGAGGTGATTAGTTGTGGTGGGTGAGAGTAGGGGTGAGGGGTTCATGGGTTTGGGGTTGAAAGTGAGTGATCTGGCGTTTGGGAGTAGGTGGTGGGGTAGGAGTTAATTGGATGGGGTTTGGGGGAGGGTGAGGGGATTATCAAAGAGTTAGGATATGCAAAAGGAGGATTGGAGTGTGTGGTGAATATAGACCGTGATGACGATATAGGAGATTAGGGGGTTGTTAATGAATGGCTAGAGGGATTGTTGAGTGATTGAATGGTTCAGAGTTTGGGATGAGGATGAGTGAATTATCTTGAGGTTAGGTATGCAAGGATAATCGAAAAGTGAGGATATGCAGAAGGCGAGTTTGGAGAGTATGGAGAGATAGTGGGGAAGTGGATATTGGTTTGGGGTGTAGTGGATGAATGGTTGATAGGATTGTGATGGGTTGAGTGTTTAGGAGGTTGAGGTGTGGAGAATGAGAGGATTATCGAAAAGTTAGGATATGCAGACGGAGATTTTGGGGTGTTGTGGTGAAATGATAGTGGTTTGGGGTGATGTATTTGAATGGTTGATAGGACTGTGATGGGGTTGAGTGGTTAGTGGTCTGGGTGAAGGACATTTGGGTGGTGTGGTGGTGGTTATAAAGGTCGTGACACTACTTGACCTCTTCAACCCTTTCCTTACACCCTCATTCTTATCTCTCCCTCTCTGTTCTCTCTCTCTCTCTCTCTCTCTCTCTCTCTCTCTCTCTCTCTCTCTCTCTCTCTCTCTCTCTCTCTCTCTCTCTCTCTCTCTCTCTCTCTCTCTCTCTCTCTCTGCGTGTTCAATTATGGTCTCCAGCATACAGGAAAGATATACAGTAGAGCGACTAGAAAAATCCAAGCTCGGGCTACAAAGCTTATTTAATCGATTATTAGAATGAGCGTTCTTTCTATTTTTTGTTTTCGTTGGAAACGCGTAAACTATGAGATCAACTTACCGAAGTCTTTGACATTTTAATGGGTCTTACAACGTGGACTACAAAAAATAAATAAAACAAAAAATGCTTCCCTCAACATGAATACAACATGGAAATTATAGTTGAAGAGGTTCAATTCAACTGTTATCGGAATTTGTTCACAAAATCATAAGATGTGTCGAACCTAGAACAAGTTTCCCACAGAAGTTGTAAATAGTTCTTGAGTAGACCATATCAAGAAAAGAGTCTATAGTATTGCTTACACTCTGCAGTAAGAACAGTGCACTTCGCTAGTTCTCATGTTCCACCTGAAGTATCTCCCTGGAATGGACCGCAAGGTCTTTGATTTATGAACTATTCCTCGTAGCTCCCTGTAGCTCTCCCCTTTGCACTTGTACACCCTTTCCCCTTATCCTTCTCTCCACCTGCTCCCCCCCCCCCCCACCCCCTCCCCTCTCCCTGTCAAGGTCAAAGGTGGGAAATTAATATATCCTCGAGTAGACCTAAGGGGTTAAGGGAGGGTAGTGAGGGGTGGAGGCCTATTTGGACCAGTACGTGGATAGAAAGTTAATTATAATAGGAAAGGTAAGTCATTGTGCTATAAATGAATAACGGAGATAAAATACAGAAAAGTTAGAATGTGTTGATGTATTATGTTGGACACGTCTGGCTAGGTTAGGTCATAAAAGTTAGAATGTTTTGATGTATTATGTTGGACACGTCTGGCTAGGTTAGGTCATAAAAGTTAGAATGTTTTGATGTATTATGTTGGACACGTCTGGCTAGGTTAGGTCATAAAAGTTAGAATGTTTTGATGTATTATGTTGGACACGTCTGGCTAGGTTAGGTCATAAAAGTTAGAATGTTTTGATGTATTATGTTGGACACGTCTGGCTAGGTTAGGTCATATTAGGTTTAGCGAGGCTTAGTGGGGTTATTATAGGTCAATTCAGATAAAATTAAGCCTGGCTAAACTATATTAAGTTAGCTAGTTTAGGTTATATTTGAGTGTATGGTTATAAATCTATAATAGGTGTTATAGGCTAGTTAGTTTAGGCCTAGATGCGTCTCGCTGTCTTTATTATCCTAAGTTAATTGTAACCTTTTTCCTATTACTTGTTTATGCTTCTATTCCTGGTTATCATGTTTCCACAATTCTATCGACTCCCTCTCTTCTAGCCCCGCGTGTTAGATTCTATCGACTCCCTCTCTTCTAGCCCCGCGTGTTAGATTCGCTAGTTTAGATTATATATGACTGGTTGTTTTTAAAAATATGATAGGTTTAATAGGTAGTTTAGGCCAAATTGCGATTTTATATATTGATCATGTTCCGTTACTCTTGCCACCTTTTTCCTGTTATTGTTCCCATTCCCTTTGTTCTATTTTCTACATACAGTATATATAGATTCTCCTCCCCGATAGACTAAACGAAAGAAACACTCCCCCTGTTTCATAACTGGTACTTCCTCTTCCTTAGTTTATATTCACTATCTTTACGATTCATCTTTAGGGCGAGTTTTTAAGATGTCTTGTTCTTATGCGTCTTGGGGAAGTGTTTTTTATGATTGGTCTTACTTAGGCCGGCTTTTAACCTCGGCTCTCTTTTTGTTTTTTGTCCATATTTTGTATATTAAAAATTTGTGTTTTTGTCCTTGGCATAATATATCTTTTAATTTATAACTATAAATACCTGATAATTATTGTTCTACATGTTGCTGAGACTGGGCTCGGAATGATTGCTTCAGGTAAGAACCTTTTAGCTAGTGTTACCTTGCCAGAATGGGAATAAGCTGATTGTTAAAGTAGATTGTTAAAGTAAATACAAATAATATTTGTGTGTGTGTGTGTGTGTGTGTGTGTGTGTGTGTGTGTGTGTGTGTGTGTGTGTGTGTGTGTGTGTGTGTGTGCGCGTGCGTGCGTGCGCGTGCGTGCGTGCGTGCGTGCGTGCGTGCGTGCGTGCGTGCGTGCGTGCGTGCGTGCGTGTGTGTGTGTGTGTGTGTGTGCGTGCGTGCGTGCGTGTGTGTGTGTGTGTGCTATAACCTTTTTACTCATGTGTGTTTCTTGCCCTCTTCCACCCTCTGTTCCTCGTCCTTGGCCCTCTTCTCGCCCCCTTGTATGTGATAGCAGTAATGAGGAGTTAGGGTTGTGGGGGTAAGCCTCTCCTTCATCCATTTACTCTCTTATATTATTGTGTAGTTCATCGTCTCCACCTCTGTCTACGGTTATGATTATATCTCGACTTTTCTCTCATTGTAATCACCTTGTTTTAGATTATTGTTAAGCTTGCTAAATATTTACGAACATTATTAACAAATAATTAACACACGTCTTTTTATATGGTGTGAGCTTGTGGGGACAATCATAACAAATTCGAAGCAAGTAGTTTTGTTTGAGATGTTGTATTTTAAAGAAGAGAGTCGTGTTGCTATAATCTATTCATTATATTTAGGCCAGAAATCTTGACTAATAATCTCTATAAACAAAGAGGACACCATCCAGCTCTCCTGAGCTATCAGAAGAGACTGGATGACTCCGTTGTCGACGCCTGCCCGGGATGTAAAACAGCACCCCATACCATTAAACACATCATAGAAGACTGCATTTCACACAACCACTTACGCCAACAACACAATCTACACTCAATGAGAGCTCTGTGGGAAAGCCCGATCGTGGCCGTGGCCTTTCTCAGGGACTCGGGGCTGTTCGGCCAGGCAGCTTAGGGAACAACAACAACAACAACAACAAAGAGGACTAGAGTAATCAAGCTAATATTTCTACCATTTGGGAAGAGTCATAGGAATAGGTTTGGATATTTACAGCTCATTTGCTTTATCCCTTTTTGAGATACTGAGGTTAGGAGTCATGATTTGTACCCTACTTATAATGAATACACTATAGTTTGGCTGGAAATCTGTTTGAATATAATGTAGGGCCTTCTGGCTAATGTCGTGGACCAAAGGCTTACGTGGGAAGGGGCACGGAGAGATGTTATCAGGTGAGTTGTTGAGGCCTGCCAGGTGAAGAGGGACACAGGCTCAATAAAAATAATAAAAATAAAACAAATATTGCTTTTTTAAATAATATTACAAACTAAATTTAAATTAGGAATGTTCATGGTTAGAACATATTTTAAAAACAGTCGGAATAATTTGAATACTCATGATATATTAAGTAGGGGAAATTGTATAACATAATGCATTCTATCTATCTATCTATCTATTGCCTGACGCCGTGATCCCCGAAGGGGTGGCCACGAACGAACCGCCCCCATGCACCTCTGTCCCCAGTCAGTCGACGCCCCTCCCCCAACCAGCACTGCCTTCGTTCATACACTTCCTCACTACATCCTTCCACCTCTCCTTCGGTCTACCTCTCCCTCTCTGTCCTTCCACCTCGCTCTCGTACACCCTCTTAGTCATTCTCTCGCTTTCCATACGTTCCATATGGCCGAACCATCTCAAGTTGTTCCTTTTCACACTTTCCAGCACATCTACCTCCACACCACACCTCCTTCTTACTTCTTCATTAGTCTGTCTATCCCTCCATGTAACTCCGCACGCACACACTTCTCAAGTAATTCATTACCACTGCTCTCACTCTTGGTCTGAGTCTCTCAACCAATCCATGCTTCGCTTCCGTAAGTCAGTGTCGGGATTACCACACTGTCATGCAAGGACTTCTTCGCTTCCATACTGACCACTCTATTTCTTGTTGCTGCTTTCAGCATTCCTACAACCCTCTTCCCCTTTTGTACCCTCTCCCGCACTTCTTCATCCATAGTCCCATCTTTACTCAACACACTGCCCAGATACTTAAAAGAGTTGACGATCTCCATAGCCTGACCGTTCAATTTCACCTCACACTCTGTGACTTCACCCCTTTCGAAGACCATAACCTTGCTCTTCCTCGCATTTACCTTCAAATTCCGTTTTTCGCACACTGTTCCAAACTCATTTACCAGACCCTGCAACTCCCATTCATTATCGCTAATCAGAACTGTATCATCCGCAAACAGCAGTATAGGCAGCTTCCACTCATTTCCGTCCCTTTTCAGTGATACACCAACATCCACTGCTCTTGATAGTATTTCTTTCATGACTCCATCCATATATACAGTAAACAACCACGGGGACATCACACACCCCTGTTTCAAACCAACATTCAGGTCAAAGAACTCGCTCTGCTCACTCTCCACACGTACTGCCGCCTTTGCATCCTCATACATACTCTTCGCTGCTTTCAGCAACTTGCCATCTACTCCGTATATTCTAAGTACTTTCCACAAACCTTTTCTATCCACTCTGTCATAGGCCTTCTCCAAGTCCATAAAGGCAACATACACCTTTTGTTTCTTCTCCAGATATTTCTCCACAACACATTTCAGGGTAAAAATCTGATCTACACATCCTCTTCCCTTCCTAAAACCTCCCTGCTCGTCGCCTATCCATTTCTCCGTTCTCACTCTCACTAATAATGCATTAAAATGGATTATGTTGATAAATATTACATTTTGTAAGACTAAACCAGAATATAACTGACAGACAAAATGGCCCACATACTGAGGATAAGAGTGGTCATATTCAGTTGTAGGGTTTAGCTACTAACTTATGATAGACTAACTTCTCACTTTGCTGGAAGGTCAGGTATGGTATGGTCATTATAATCTTCCCGATCTTTCTCATAGCAAACAGATCCAAACTACGAGTCTCAATACAACTGCTAACATTTACTATTTTTCTCATACGGATTTTCCGCTTGCTTATAATTAATCACCTAAGAAAATCCAATTTAAGTTAACTCCCAGTGTTAACTCTGCTTAGAGCTTCGAATGTTATTTGACTGTAAAACATTATGGGTTTTAAAAAGGTATGAAAAGGGTAATTAAAGTGCCCATATATGTATACCCTTATAACAGTATATTAGTAATAATTAGCTCATCTAATAATTATAAGGCTAGAAAGGTATGTTACTGACTAGGTGGAATTGAACACCTGTAAAGAAATTCAGAAAATCTACAGAGCTTTCTATATTAATCATTTATCATATAATATTATAGAAACTAAATGTATGTGTACTGTAGTTATCAAATTAGTAATACTATTAATTCAATTATATATATATATCTGTGGACTGAGAAAGAGAGATATTTCAAGAAAATTGCTGAGACTATTTAGGGCTATTTATTTTAATCACCTTAGACCTGCTTATCGAACCCCGAGGAATTTCATTCAGACCACTCTAAGTCTACCGCATCGGCTAATTATAGGCTATTCACTATAATTAGGCAAGAACTCTTGACCACTAACCACCTGTAACTCAATATGGGCTAGAACAATCGAGGTAACATTTCAGCCAGAGAATGGTGTGAACATTTACAGCCCATTTACGTTGGTCGCTTTTGAGTTATTTGAGGTTAGTAGTCTGAATTATAATTATAATGATTGTACTATATAGATTGTTTTTGGAAAACTTCTGTATGTGAGGTTTTGGTCATACTCTGTGGCTTGCATGTTGCCTTGATTGCTGTTTGGTCGACTTAAAACAATCCTTCTAACCGAAAAAATTACTTAATTATATGTAGTAATGTATTTATTTTGATCGGGTGTCAGCGACTAGAGTCACTAGACTGAAGGTAGAATATTATAAAGAACATAATTCCTATTACACTTCTACTCAGAAGCTGCCAAATCAGAGATGCCGACAAAAGAATAGTTGAGGAAAGCAACGCTCGCTCGTGTGAATCTGACTTAAGTTTGTCTTGGTTTTATCTCACCACTACATCAAGGAAGATTCACATGTTCAGTTTGTCTGAATTTTTGTTGTGCGATTTTGGTCCGATATCTTCTGAATTCTCTTTGGAACCATGTATGAGAAAAGGAACCTGAAGGTACATGCGTAGAAGAGTAAGGGTAAGAGTAAGAGTAAGGGTCTTTGAAAGGGGTGCAGGCACAGAGTGCGAGGTGAGGTTGAATGGTCAGGTTATGGAGAATGTCAGCTCATTTAAGTATTTGAGCAGTGTGATGAGTAAAGATGCGATAATGGAGGATGAAGTGCGGGAGAGGGTGCAACAGTGGAAGAGGGTTGCATGAACGCTGAAAGCAGTGACAAGGAATAGGGTGGTCAGCTTTGAAGTAAAGAAGTCCTTGCATACTAGTGTGGTACTACAGAAATCGACGCACAGGAGTGAACCATGTACGTTGTTGGAGGCACAAATCAAGAGTGAGAAGGATGGACATAAGTTACTTGTGAAGTGCATGTGGCGTTACATAGAGGGATAGGCAGACGAATGAGAAAGTAAGAGAGCGGTGTGGTGTGGATATGGATGTACTGGAAAGTGTGAAAAGAAACACCTTGAGATGGTTCGGCCATGTGGAATGTATGGGAAGCGAGAGAATGACTAAGAGGGTGTACGAGAGTGATGTGGCAGGATAGAAAAAGAGAGGCAGACTGAGAGTGAGGTGGAAGGATGGAGTTGAGAGGTATATGAGAAATAGTGGTGTTGGTTGGGAGGAGGGGCGTCGGCTGACAGGGGACAGAGGTGCTTGGCGGCGATTCAATCGCGGCCACCCCTTCGGGGATCATGGTGTCTGGCAATAGATAGATAGATAGATTGATCTGTTAAATTATATCTTCTGGTATTATATATTAGAATGTTCTTGGAGAACCGTATCTTGAGCAGGAAGAAAATAATGAGGGTTGCAACGTACAGCACCTTTATTGTTGTTGTCAAGCGTTTCGACATTCTGACCTATGTAATTTTTAATTCTATATAACACTTATTGTAGAAGATTCGAATTGATAACATACAAAATAGGTTTTGCATGGAAGGAGAAATCCGCAGCAAATATGGACACAGTTTATTTCAAGTGTTCCTATGTTATATATATATATATATATATATATATATTTTTTTTTTTATGTATTCCAACTACTCCCTCTCGGGCATAGGCTGAGAGCCTGCACACTCTACTACTGAACACGGTGAGGCCCGTGAGGTCTTGTTCCAGTCTAGGGAGTGAGACATGCGAAGAACCCATCCACGGCTCGAAGCAACTCCATCTCTGAAGCCGCTTCGCCTCTACGCTTCAGTCTCATCCCCCAGACTCGGACCCTCACTCTCAGAACGCCACCTATTGAGCAATTAACTCTCTAGGCATTGCCCCCCTGTAGCATATTTTGAATATGGGAATATTCATACAATGCTATTTAATCAGGGAACAATGAGGGTATTTTTTTGGCATTTCGGTGTGCTGTGGTAATGCACTGAAACTAGGTACAGCACAAATTCCATCCTAATAATATCTTCCCATTGACATATTGGGATTCGAACCCGGGTCCATTGGACTACCAGTCCAGTGGCAAGACCACTCTGCCACACATCCCCTTACCAATACGACCTGATAAGCCAAAAACTAACAAAGACGAAACTGGATTTAATATTTATCAGTTCATACAAATGTTATGTTATCTTTCATCACTATATGTCTTGTAAAATAAGTTTTATCTAGTATTTTAGGTGACTGAAGAAGACATAGGCCAATGTGTCAAACCGCCTGACAACCACAAGAAGGTATGCTCTTGTACAGTCACGAGCATAAATGCTTCGACATCAACCAGAGGACGTTAACTCCTTCATCAAGAGAGGTTTATACTAAGCTCAATAAACTCAAATGACGGTAGCTAGAATTAAATAGAGAAATTGATGTGAGTTTGAAAATAAAGTATTGCAATGCCCTTCCAGACAAAGGGGCCAACGTTATCTGACTGGTGTCGCAGTATTTATGCTCGTGACTGTACGTTACAACCCTCGTTATATTCTTCCTATTTCTGAAATATGGTTTAATGTTTGTTCGCTTACCTAAAATATTTTATGTTAGCTTTGTTCTCTATAATAATATAAACATAACCCAACTATTGCCAAACAAAATGCTAAAATAAAACTGTTGGAATACAATATTGCAATAAAAGAGAACGCGAAGCCTACCAATTAATTATTTATTTAATTTGCATTCGCTAGGACTGCACATATACACATACTCAGAGAGAGAGAGAGAGAGAGAGAGAGAGGTGTGACTGAGGTTTAAATAGGTACCGGTAAGTGACGTAGCCTGCTAAATGTTGATAAGGCAGCAATTGCAAGGTGGCAAACCTTTGTCATTTTAATGCCGGATATATTTTTTGACTAGTTGACGAAATGTATATAACGTTCTGTTTACAGTATATGGTTGTACATGCTAATACTCTCTCTCTCTCTCTCTCTCTCTCTCTCTCTCTCTCTCTCTCTCTCTCTCTCTCCCATGTATCTCACTTAATTCCAATTGAATTGTTTTTATTGATGATGGTATGTCGATTGCAGTTACATATTGCGTTCCACATAAGAATATTGTGTAAGGATGAAGTTCAATTCAGTTTAGTTAAATTATCCATTAAATAATTAAAAAAAATCTGTCTTTCTGGGGAGGTGGGGTGGAGTGGTCATGTCACTGGACTGGTAATCCAATGGTCCCGGGTTCGAATCCCGATGTATCAATGAACAAATATTATTGGGATGGAATATGTGCTGTATCTACAAAGGAGTACAAAGGAAATCAAGCAACAACAGGTCTAGTGACCCTTCTAGGTTGCTTGTCCTCCAAAACACTGAGGATCAAGTGACCAAACAGTGGTTTAGAGTGGGTAAGGGAACATTGGAAAGGGAACTACTGCCCTGCCACTAACGTGGCAGGACTAGGAAGTTAGTAGGGGACATATGGGTTAGTAACTGAGGGGAGGATAAAGTTATTCATTTACAAACGCAGTCAGTCGCGGGTTTGATGCGAGATATTTGTCTAGGCGGAATTTAAATGAATCAACGGTGCTGCAGTCTATAACGTCTCGGGGAAGCCCATTCCACAAGTTGACAACTCGATTGAAGAAGAAATTCTTAGATTCGTGCGAGTTAAAAGATTTACCAATAATTTTGCAACCGTTTCCCCGCGTGTAATTAGATTTTTTAATCTAGTTTTTAGTGCATTACCACAAAGCTCGCCGAAACGCCAAAAAAATACCCTCATTGTTCCCTGATTAAAAATTAAAAATAGCACTGTATGAATATTCCCATATTCAAAATATGTATCAATGTCAATGCCTAGTGAGTTAATTGCTCAATAGGTGGCGTTCTGAGAGTGTGGGTCCGAGTCTAGGGGGTGAGACAGTACTGGAGTGAAGCAGCTTCAGAGATGTGGATGTTTCGAGCCATGGGTAGGCAACCGGGCCCCGTGTATCTTGCAAATGCAAGATATTGAGGGCTGGTTGTATCTCAAAGTGCTTCACATGTCTCACTCCCTAGACTGGAACGAGACCTTACGGGCTTTGCCTTTGAATGTACGGTTGAATGTACAGGCTCTCAGCCTATGCCCGAGAGGGAGTAGTTAGAATATATATATATATATATATATATAACTGAAATTAATTTGCCCACATGGATTTGTATGCACTGCCTGAATTTACGTATATAATTTTTTGTTGTGTGATCAATTTACAAAATTAATTTGTTATAGAACCGTAAATTTATCATATGAATTAACTTCTGCGCCAGAAATTATAATCTTAACTCATTCATATTAGTTTTCCTTTCATACATAAAATAACGGAGAGGATACATATTCGTGTTGGCAACTTGAACAACTGTGTTACCGGATGTTTAAATTTAATTTTTGGTGTAATCTTTATAGGCAAGTTAAGGGTCTTTCTGAAACAACTTTATTGAACTTGAACTTATCCAAGCCAATATCAGAACTTGCTTGAATTAAATCAACACACTATTCTATTAGTGACACATTCTCCTATGAATGTATAAATTTGACCATTATAATTGTAGAATGACCTTCTCTAACTGCAACAAGATTCTAACTTACAAACAATGTATATATTAACACTAGAAAAACGTGTTCCTTCACTGGATTTGAGTTTTCATACAAATGTTCAAACTTATATTTCATTGTTGTTGTTGTTGTTCCCCAAGCTGCCTGGCCGAACAGCCCCAAGGCCCCGAGCAAGGCCAAGGCCATAACTGAGCGCCCCCACAGAACCCTCTCTGCCTACCACAATAAAGCCTGGGTGACCGAAGCCACTCCATGGCGGGGAGCTGAGGAGGGTGCGGAAACGCCCGGGAAACCAAAGTCCCACCCAGGGCCCTGTGCCCCTCAGCAATTATGAAGAGAAAGTTGAGGGGCAAAGGAAAAATGTGACGCTTTGGCTTCCAATCTTGGTAGATTGGGAGGTCAATCCACGGAAAAGACGCCATCACTTGAGATCTAGGAAATACATAAGTAAAAGGAACAGTCGGAGTAAGCTATGGGTATGGCAGAGATCGCTCAGTTCTCACTCTGATAGACCAGCCCATCACCATATGACTAGAACCCAATCCTCTCAGCATCAGCTAGGAAAGGCCCTAGAAAGCCGCCTTTGGCGGGGGGATAGCTCCCCTATTTCAACCCATTTCGGGGTTGGGCACCCGCCCATATTTCCACACTTTTCATTATATTCACTGATATTTGGTATTGATAAATACGCTCAATGTAATGTTATTTTTTCATTACATTGAACGTATTTATCAATACCAAATATCAGTGTGAAATGTTTTCATAGAAATTTAAATTTGTTTGTCTTTTGTTGGTAGGATCATTGTAGCCTACATTTATTAATTATCATCATCGTTATGAGTGGGCAAATGTATCCTAACCTTTATCTGGTTTCCGATAATACATTCCTGGGTAGCTGAGCCTGGGAAACCCACTTTTGATTGTATTAACCCTTTCAGTGCGGGTGATGTGTTTTTGTGTTATTCTAGCTGTATTTAACTATTATATCAAGCTTACAAAGGTTCTGTGGGAGTCAAAAAGCTATAGAATAGTGATGGTTTGTACCATTTAGTAGCTTAACTATCTTTTGGGATATTTGTCTGTTAACCTGTTTGTTCTATCTATCTATCTATTGCCGGATGCCGTGATCCCCGAAGGGGTGGCCACAAATGAAGTGCCCCCATGTACCTCTGTCCCCAGTCAATCGACGCCCCTCCTCCCATCCAACACCGCTTTCACGCATATAATTCTTAACTCCATCCTGCCACCTTTCACTTGGTCTCCCTTTCCCTCTTTGTCCTTCCACTTCACTATCGTACACTCTATTAGTCATTCTCTCATTTCCCATACGTTCCATATGGCCGAACCATCTCAAGGTGTTTTTTTCACACTTTCCAGCACATCTACATCCACACCACACCTCTCTCGTACTTCCTCTATCATCTGTCTATCCCTCCATGTAACTCCACACGCATTTCTCAAGAAACTCATTTCCAACCCTCTCACTCTTGGTTTGAGTCTCTCCACCAACGTCCATGCTTCGCTCCCGTAAGTCAATGTCGGGATTACCACACTGTCATGCAAGGATTTCTTTACTTCCATGCTGACTACCCTATTTCTTTTTACTGCTTTCAGCATTCCTACAAACCTCTTCCCCTGTTGCACCTTCTACCGCACTTCTTCATCCATACTCCCATCTATACTCAACAGACTGCCCAAACACTTAAATGAGCTGACATTTTCAATAGTCTGACCGTTCAGACTCACCTCACACTCTATGGCTGCACCCCTTTCAAAGACCATATCCTTGCTCTTCCCCGCATTTACCTTCAGATTCCGTTTTTCACATACTGTTCCAAACATATTTACCAGACTCTGCAACTCCCATTCACTATCGCTCATCAGAACTGTATCATTGGCAAACAGCAGTACAGACAACTTCCACTCGTTTTACTTCCCTTATCAGCGGTACACCAACATCCACTGCTCTTCCTTGTTTTTCTTTCATGACTCCATCCATATATATATTGAACAAGCATGGGGACATCACACACCCTTGCTTTAACCCGATCAGATCAAAGAACTCGCTCTGTTCATTCTCCACACACACCCTCTTACATGCTCTTCACTGCTTTCAGCAACTTGCCATCTACTTTGTATATTTTCAGTACTTTCCACATACCCTCTCTATCAACTATGTCATAGGCCTTCTCCATGTCCATAAAGGCAGCATACAACTTTTGTCGCTTCTCCAGATATTTCTCCACAACACATTTCGGGGCAAAAATATGATCTACACATCCTCTTCCTTTCCTAAACCCGCCCTGCTCGTCACCTACCCATTTTCCATTCTCGTTTGTTAGCATTGGATATTGATAATGGATGTATGCATAGTTGGCAATATTAATTAATTATTTGTCAGTTCGATGTTGTTTTTAGTATCTACCCATTAGCATTTGATGATTTCATTTATCATAACAAATATATCTCATTCCAAGGTTTGAAAATGGGCTCTGTTAACTTCTTCACTAAACTGATGCAGTTATTAGTTTATGCTAGACGAACTAACTTGGTATATGAACAACATATACAGTAGTAGTCAACCAGTAAAAAAATAAAAAATAAAAAAATAAATAAAAAAAAACACTTATCATTCGCAGTTTTCATGTGGCTGTAAATATACATGTATAGAGTTGGCCATTTATTCACTTCTTATTCAATATTTCTCAAATTATCTTCCGAAGATAAGTATGCTGGCATGGTGTAGCTTTATCTTTCTGTTTAATATGTTTGCATGTGTTTGTATGTTTTTAAGCCTGTTAATTTTTTTTTTTTTAATTTAACAAGTTGTAAAAGTATGTTGTGACGATAACATATTATACGAAACACATGTTACCACCCCTAAACATACGAGCAACTGTGACGTTCAACCATCCACAGTTTTTGTTTTATACCCGGTACATATACTGTATATACATAAAGGAATGAAGTAAAGAGAAACAAATTCTATGAAAACAAACATCCATGCATCCGAAGGTGTTCTTCATTCATAATTGATTCTTTTTGTATAGTGTTTAGTGAAAACACCATCCACAATCCCCGACCCTAACTCCCAGAACACACCAACATGCCTACAAAGCGCACACAGTGCGGAAAGATTTCTTTAATGCAACTAGAATACTTTTCCAAACAACCCTGAAGATAATGTCAACTATCAACAACATCCAGGACAGTCCCTGTGACACATCAAAGCCAAACAAAAAATAATAAAACTTTTCCACAACATTCAATCAGCACATCAGAACCTGTACACCCTGAAAGCCACTACTGAAAACCAAAAGCAACTATGTCGCGAAAGTGTCAACATGCATTGTCGGGAAGTGAAGGATGTATGTTTAACCTAGTGGACCCCAAGCGATTCAATATAAATGTACACTCCAGGATCAGCCACTTGTCATTTTTTTTCTCCTGAAAACACAGGGGATGGGTTAGTAATGAAGGAAAAACAAAAACAAAAATGCTCTCCTAGGTCATTTATGGGTCCTGGGGGGTGGCGAAAAGTCACAATTAACATGGGGTGATGAGTAGGTAATATACTAGAAAATCACTCCCGCAGGCGCCCACACTCACGCTGCTGGACTTGGAGGGTTGCCAATCATCGGTATTGTTACGTGGGATCCTAAAGTAGTTCCCATACAAATCTGAATCCTCTAGGTGCCATAGAACAAGAGTAATTAAGGCAGACGCAACCATTGCGTCACTGGGGTTTAGCGTTACATACATAGGCGACGCAAAACGTACGTCGATGGTACTTAAGGGGTTAAATAAGAGGGATATTATTAACGTTATAATAGATAATAGTATTGTGTAATTGGTATTAACATGATACCCCAGCTGTATGAGACAGAAGATATTTAATCAGCAATCAAGGGCCTGGGAAAGAAAGATGAATCCAGGTAATTTTAGAGTTTCCCGTCGACCAAGGCGGTAGTATTTCCCTTGACAGGGAAGTCTACCTCTATTACTCTTAAATTGTATTCACAAACATTGAAAACTTGATACCTAAGTAATTAATTATACTTAAGATTATACTACCCTAGCATGTACAAAAAAGTTTGGACAATTTAAAATATTGCTCTTTTTTCATGTTCAAGTAACTGACACAGAAATAGTTTATTTACATAAATTAGGCTCGATACAGAGACTCCACTGGGTAGTTTGATCTTCTGGTACCCCAAGCCTTAACCCTTTCACGCATATGACGCGATTTTGAGGCTATTGGGGATACTTTAAAGCCTTTGTTACCATCAGGGGTATTTAGAAACCTTTAGTTTTGTTACATCAACCTCTGCAGTTGTCTTTGAGTTAGCTGTGGGCAGAAAACTAATTTTGGAGAGGTAATTATAAGAATGAGAGAACTCTATTTCGTATTGCTAATCTGGCAACCTCTGCGTCATAAATGCGTGAAAGGGTTAAGAAGCTAGGCCCCTGGCTGCCTCTGTCAATGAGAAGACGAAGGTGGTGTAGAGGGGAGTATCCAGTCAATGTCTCTTCATCGGAGGCTGGTGAAATCGGTATGCCCAGCCGAAATGGAAGCTCAGGTTTTGCTGGCTCCTTTCAAGTGATTGATTGCAGCTGATCTTGTACTACATGATCGCCAGTCGTGGACGAAGTCATTCTAGTCCCAGTCTTGGATAAAGGACAACAACCTGTCATGGATGAAGTTGTTTTAATATAGCCCCACCCGCTGCCTTAGTCATAGACGACGGACAACAGCTAGTCATTGACTAAGTTGTCATTAAACTACCAGTTGGGGACAAGTTACTATCAAGCCCAGTAGTAGACTAAAAGTTGTGAACACCAATCGTGGGTGAAGTAGTTATAGTCAAGTTATGAATTAATCCATAATGATGATTAATGAATTGGTGATGTTAAGGTCTGGTGGAACAATAGGAGCACTTCCCCTGTCCGTTGATGTTGGAGCAGCAAGGGCATACACATGGGGAGGTAGGACCAGTGCAATAGGCTAATCTAGCTTTCTTTAGGATTTACAGGGACGGTTCATTGTCTCTGTTTCTCTCCTGTTCTTTGTTTGGAGTTGGTGGTAGATTTACGTAGTTGTACATGATAGTGATTAGTTAGTGGTATATTACAATTCAAATTGGTGATTGAATCATGTTTATGGAAAAAATATATTATGCACTTGTATTATATATGTATGAGAACCATAAATGCACGTACTGTACATATCCTATGCACAATAGCTACATGTTGAACTATGCCATCACACACACACACACACACACACACACACAATTAGCATACACACAGCGAGAGAGAGAGAGAGAGAGCCACGCGGGGCAGGTCAGCCTTTATGATGTAAATTAGAAGGTGGCATTATTTTTATCTTCCTGTCTACAAGTGCACTCCAGCACACTCAGGCGGGATCTCGCTCTTTCTGCCTCTATCTATCTAGCTATCCATCTATCTACCTATATATCTATCTTTCTATCTTGTTACATATTTCTATAAATAATTATGTCTGTCTGTCATTTTGTCAAAATGATTCAGATGACACTAGGTTGTTGGAATGTTTCCATACAATGTTGATAAAGCATGATGTAGTAGAGTATAAAAAAAAAAAAAAAAAAAAACATCATGAAAGGTTAATGCCAAACGTAATTGCATGATACATCAGTGCGAAGGCAAATTATTGGATAACATGTTGGCCAACTGATAGACAATATCGAATGTATTTATTTATTTCTTCTGCATGGACATCTGTCACTTCTGGAGTATCACAGAGATCTGTAATTGGCCAACTGTTCGATTATCATATAATATGTCCACTACATTGTTGTTGGTCTGTGGGGTGTGACCTTTTAAGGTTGTAGAAGTTGAGGAATGGATATATCATATACACTGGGTGAATAGTCTGATACTTGAGAGATGCCACTATCCCGGGAGAAATGCTACGTTATGAATCAACCAAGTAAATTTTATATATGGCTGATCACTATTATGAAAACATATAGAAATTAATGACTTCGAAACATTATGGGTGATATGATTAGTTGCCACCTAAATTTTGTTATGCAGTGCTTTAATGTTAGAAATTACCGAGCTATCCCAAGAGACAATTTTGATAAGATAATAGATATATTTCTTAACGGGAGTCTCTGCTGGGCTGCGATCGTGGTTGGACATCCGTGGGAGTCGTCTGCCGCGTCGGTGGTTCGGCAGCCTCTCCCCCCGGCTTCATCCCCTTCCACCATTCTACCCTGCTCTGCCTTCATCATCTTCTGATCATCTGCCTCTACCGACTACACTCTGCGCATTTTTGCATCCTTGCTGTTTGGTGGTGGCCGTCGTTCCCTGGACCTGTGACGCGTGGCTCTACACGGTTGAGGGACGCTGTATCCACGTGGCCAGCTCTGGGTTCGGGGTTCCCGTGTGTGGGCCCCCTCCGTTGGTGCCAGGGCCGCCTTCAGCTTCTGGGGTTGGTGTTGGGCCCTCCGTCCTCGGTTCTTCACTTCTCCACGTGTCTTCTTCCTGCCGGATACCATTGTTCATTGCTTCATCTTCCCTTCCATCTTCAAGTCCTGGGTGTGTTGTTGCCCTTCTGCAGCCCTCCTCGGTCCCTGACGTCTGATCCTCCTTCCTGGGAGGCCGCCACGATTTGAACTATCTCTGTGACTATTTCCACCTGGGAAGGGTGACATAAGCTTCATTGCTTTACTACCCTAAATCATAAAAAATAAGAAGATATTTCTTAACCTCCATAGTGTTCTGGTATTGCCACTTCTAGAACATTCTGTGTAAATCTGGTCTCCAGAACTCAGGCATGATAAAGAGGGTCTACAAAGAGCTCACACGAGAGCTTAAGAACTTATTATATTGATTAGGAGACTAAACTACAAGAAAAGATCGAGAGCTCTTGATCTATTTTCTTTGGAATCTGAAAAATGTTGAAGCCATTTCATTTAAGGTATTTAGAATACCAGGTGGGTTTAACAATGTGGATTACAACAAGATGCTTATCTTCAATATGATTAAAACATTTAACCATGACTGGAAGTTAGAAATGAAAACTCGTTCCGGTAATATTATGTGGAAACATTATAAAATATAAATGTATTATATCTGCAGCAAACGTTCCTCGGAGGGTGTACATACACATTTAATAACACTTTTTTAAAAGATATTTATAGAATAATATCATAAATCAAATTACAAATATGCACCGTGCAATCTCGTTATTACCGTTATGTTTTTCCCCTTGGAATGGATTTAGAGGTTTCCGATATGCTATATATATCTCTCACACATTCTTTACTTAGACTTTCAAAAACCTTTGATATAGGGCCTCATTCAAGGGTACGGCATGTAAAAAGTGTGTAGGCTATACTGGGTCTATGTGAGGAGGTAGCTAATTGGATAGAATGTTGGTTGACAGATATAAAACAACGAGTTGTGATCATAAGTGTTTCTTTATATTGATTGTCTGTCACACCTGAGGTTACATAGTGACCTGTCCTTGGTCCACTGATGTTTATCATAATAAATCAACGACATCGATATTGGCCTCCTGAGTGTGATATCCAAGTCTGTAAACGACATTAAACTTGGAGTAAATGTGAGCAACCCGTAAGGAATTGAATAGAACAACATAGATCTAAATAGATTAGATTAATTATCTTGGACCTGGCAAATACCGCTAAGCTTGGAAAATGCAAAGTGATGCATATATCGGCCAAGCAAACACCAAGTCAAACTACTCACTATTGGGAAAAATCTAGGAGAACCTGACTTGGAAATTTGTTTGCTTGTTCTGATTAACAGTGACCAACATTTTCCAAATAATGCATTGGAGTAGAGAAGAAAGCTAAATAATTATTAGGCTATGCTAAGAGGTAGGTTAAATAAGAGGAATAAGTAGATAGTATTTACACTTTATAATGCTCTAATACGGCCCCACCTAAAATATGTTGTTCAGTTCTGGTCTCCAACATTAGGAAACACACAGAACGATTAAATAGAGTCCAACTTCCAAGTTAGGGTTAGAAACGTATTCCATCGATTAGGAGAATGAGCTATTAGGACCGGTAGAAAGATCTTGGTCTCTTTTTGTTTGAAGCGAGATCAACTCATTAAATTCTGTATAATACTCTTAACATCTTCCCTTCTTGCTGGATGTTTGCTCTCATTTAACCTGTCCCAAAGAATGGTGATCGCTCGCAACCCTTCAATTGCTCTTACTTTTTGCATCACTTAAGTTTTTTAATGTATTCTTAATTCAAAATTTGTGAAGCATTTGTCTTCCCATAATTTACTTTCAGATCGGCAGTATGGCTTCATTATGTGCCACTTTACTGATGATCTCTGCTTATTTTACTAACTCTTGGTCATCCTTCGTTTGGGACTTCGGTGAGACCTATTCTATTGCACTAGACGTATCGAAAGCTTTCGAAGGAGCCTAGCACAAATCTCTAATTTCTAAACTACCCGCCTTCGGTTTCTATCCCTCGTATCTGTGCCTTTATCTAAAATTTGCTTTATGGCTGTTCCATAGCTGCGGTTATGGACGGCCATCACTCACTTCCTCACCTATCCACTCCGGTGTTCCTCAGGGTTCTTCTGTCCGGTCTCCAGTTCTCTTTCTAATATTCATTAATTATCTTCTTGATTGTACCTCTAGCCCTAGCCACTCATATGCTGATTACTCTACCTTACACTATTCAATTAGTTTTCCACGACTCCCACTCAATCACTCCAAAACTCATGTGATGAAGCCATAGCACGCCTATTTTCTGATCTATCAACTATTTCCGATTGGGGCAGAGATAATCTTGTTACTTACAATGCTTCCAAAACCCAATTTCTCCATCTATTTGCCCATCACAAACTTCCACATGACTATCCCATACTATTCAACAATATACAATTCAACCCTTTACTTCCTTCAATATTCTTGGTGTACAGTATATTTTTCTTCTGACCTTTCTTGGAAAGATCATATTACCACTCTTTGCTAAAACAGCTTCCCAGAAGTTACTGTAGGTGTGCTCAACCGTCTCTGTGGGTTCTTCACCCTCACACAGCTTCTTGCTCTGTACAGGGGCACTGTGCGTCCATGTATGGAGTACTGTTTGCATGCGTGGGGAAGGTCCACCCATAACGCACTTCTCAAAAGGGAAGAGTAAAACAAAATAGTGTTTCATCAATTTTCATCGTCTTATTGATTCCTACAATCTCTCTTTACATGTCACAATATTGCAGCTCTTTCACTCTTCTATCGCTATTACAAAAATTCCATGTTCTTCAGAGCCTTCTCAGTCTCCTCCTTTACGGAGAGTGGGGGCACCCACCTTTCAACACACTCCCACCCCTATTCTAACTCTAATCCAAGAGTGAACCGATTTTCCAATTATTTTTTCTAGTCAGCAAGTAAGCTCTGGAACTCTCTCCCTCAATCTTTCTTCCCCCTATCCTATGACTTAAACTGCTTCAACCTCCGTGTGTCCAGATATTTTGACTCTAACACACCTTGAATTTGGCTTTCTATCAGTCTTTCAACCTGGGGAGGGGGGACACTTGTTACAGACCGCATTGCCTTATATCTTCTTCATACTCATAGATAATAATGGGTTAGACAACATGGATTATAACACAATGATTACGCTCAATAAGCAAATAACACACAACCATAGCTGGAAGTTGGAGTTGAAAATATGTAGTATTAGTATATGTGGAAACCTCTTCACGTATATGATCTGTTTTAACTGAAATATGTAGTATTAGTATATGTGGAAACCTCTTCACGTATATGATCTGTTTTAACTGAAATATGTAGTATTAGTATATGTGGAAACCTCTTCACGTATATGATCTGTTTTAACTTGTGGAAACCTCTTCACGTATATGATCTGTTTTAACTGAAATATGTAGTATTAGTATATGTGGAAACCTCTTCACGTATATGATCTGTTTTAACTGAAAGCAGATTCCCCCACAAGTTGTAAACAGTTGTTCAGTGGAACCTTTTAAGAACAGAGTAAAGTATGCACACTTTGCGATGAGAGTAATGCACTATACAATCTCTCGTTTGTCACCAAGATTATTTTCCTGGAATGAGCCACAAGATCTTTGAGATACTACCTGTTACTAGTAACTCATTGAAGCACTCTCTATGCTCCTTCAATTCGTGTTTGGCATGTGCATTCAATCAATCTGTCTGTTTGTCTGTCTCCTTTTGGCAACCTGGATCTATATACATTCAAGCCCTCCTATTTCCCTGTCTCGTTCTCGACTTTTTTTTCCTTCTCTTAAATTCGTTTGTATCGTTCTCCAAGTATCTTTTCTTCGCTAACGTTTTCAATGTTACCGTGTTTATATAATGCATTATTGAAATAAATATATACAATTCTTTCTCCAGTCTCCTTACTTTCTGCTATCATCTCTCTTACGTGTACTTAGTGTATCATGTAACATTCGTTAATATTTCTTTTCTCTGTCTCTTTATCTCTTTGCAGTGTTTTACAATGCAGGATTTTAAGATAATATATAGGACATTCATTTTCTTTCAGTATAGTTTTGTCAGCACAATTTGTCTATATGTGTGTAGTGCTTCATTCAAAGTTAGTGTCTCGTAGTGTTTTCTTGTGTTTACTATATTTGACACTACGTTCTCTTTATTAATGTTTGTGAAAACTATGATCTGATTATTTCCCCCCCCCCCATTCTCTTTTTCTTTGCCACCACTTTCTTCTTTTCTATGTTTATAAAAGGCATGTTTTAAAGTTCACATGTATATTTTTCTTCCTTTATATATTTTGCAATCACTTTTTTTTTCGATGTATAATATGCATGATTGCAAGTTTGTATAATATTCTCTCTCTCTCTCTCTCTCTCTCTCTCTCTCTCTCTCTCTCTCTCTCCATATTGTACAAGTGTGTTGCTATTGCAGTAGATTATTATTGGGTATAGGCTGATAAATACCTACCATGTTAATGTTTTGCTGTCTCACACTGCTATGAAGTTCTAGTTGAAGAAAGTGTAGCACTGTAAGTTAATTTTATTTATAAAGTTTATCCAATGCAAAATACACACGATGCTGATGATCTTAAATAGCTGTAATAGTCTGTTTGTAGCTATTTATTTCTTGTTGATGAAAGTGCACAACACAAATATAATAGTGAACATAAACGCTGGTTTTATCGTTATAAGAGCCACTTCACGTCAGCGGATTCAGTAGAGATCTCATTGCATGATTATTTTAAGAAACTAAGGTTATATATTTAATGAACAATAAACTCCACAATCGCAATAAACTCCACAATCGCAATAAACTCCACAATCGCAATAAATTCCACATGCACATTTGCCTGTGTTCAGTAATTATGCATGTGCGATTCCCATATACTGTATGTGCATTGTTAAATAAAAAAAGTTACAATATTTATGACACAATATTCAAAAGTAAGTTATTCTTAATGGAAGCAATATGTAGGTTTGAGTCTCCTGATATATTTATCGTTTTGTAGTTTTATCGGAGCCAAGCAGTGAATGATTAAACTGTCTTTGGTGTTGTTGATACTATTATCATTACGCTATAATTATGTTGTCATAATATAAGCCCCTTCTCTTATGTTTATACTCTTACCAATGTGTTACATTAACTCTACAGTCTAAGGTTATCCACCTTTCCTAAGAGGGAAATAATATCCAAGGCAATGGCCGGCCCCACACAGGCGGATCTGGAGTGGAGTGGTTAAGGGGGGTCACGGGTTTTTTTTTCTCAGCTTTCTCTCCTTTTCTTTCTTTCCCTAGCTTGTATCCATTCGGCCCCATTCAGCCAACTGTTTTAAGACGTTTATCCCCATCCAGGTGTCGATTTCTTCCTGGCGAGCGATAGCGAGCCAACATTGTATAGAGAAATCCGGAATTCCGAATATTTTCTATCGAAAAATTTACAAATTTAGCTTGCTGTCAAAAAAAATATATACGGTATATATATGCTGGCTCGCTACCGCTCGCCAGGAAAATAGTGACACCTGGATTGGGGTAAACGTCTTAAAATAGTAGGCCGAATGGGGCCGAATGGATACAAGCCCAAGAGAGAGGGAGAGAAAGATAAAAACAAAGGGGAGGTTGGCTGTGCATTGGCCTGGCGAAGGTCAACAGTCAGCTTGTAGTGCAGTGGAGGTTTGAACCACTCGGGAGCCACAATAGTTTGTGGTGTGGATGCTCACATGTTAACACATACCCCCATATTTAAAAATAAGTAAATACATAACAATACATAAATCATAATAATAATAATAAAGTAGGTGTGCAGTTTTCGCAATACAAAAAAAAAAAAAAAAAATGCATACGCAACTCTGCAACCTAGAATTCTGCAAGTAGTATTGAATCTCTTAGGTAAAATCGGTTTATATACAGTATTTATTATATATACAGCATATATATATATATATATATATATATATATATATATATATATATATATATATATACTAAATGTTTGTTATGCTCACAGCCTGACTTGAACCACCAACAGTCAGAACAAGTGCCCATACTTTAATCCACTATACCACAGCGTGATAGAGGATACTTGTGTGCAGTGGATTAAAGCATGGACCCTCGTCCTGACTGTTGGTGGTTCATGTTCGCCCGGGAGTATATAAATATATATAATTACATTTATGATCACATTGATACTTAACCATTGGAATACTGATCTATAATAAGGTCAGCGTAACACTATTTTGTAGCAATTTGAATATGGTGTAATTCAAATTTAAAATATATATAAGAAAGAAATAGTGACCATAATCTGCGACATTCACCATTCACCCTGACCTTTCAATAACAAAAACACTAAATTTAATAGTGGCCCCTCCATCATTGACGATATTGCCTATTAGTATAATAGTCTCCATTCAACATCCCACGTCAGCATTTGCAATCTACCGCCGCGGAAGTATCATGGAGTACTCATCATAAGTGCATGCTTAATTCCCTTATGGGATCGTCATTATGATTGGGTACCCTACAGAAAAAACTCTGTAAAAAATAAAATAGAAAAATTAACTTAATATTAGTTATCATATGACTTTCCATATGTGGATTTCTTGCGTTTTGCTTCCCCGACTCCCGGTTCTCTAGCAGCCATCTTCGTCCTTCTTACTTCCGCGGCCATACAAGCCAGTGGGGTGCCGCCGTCGCTCCCGCTTCATTCGACGTTTCCAGCGCTTCTAGTGAGTCCTTGCTCATTTGTATACACCTGCGTTGTCGTGAACAGGTTTAGATTAGCTAGCAACGCCTGCCCCATTGGTATGTTCGCAGGAAGTGTGTAAATTAGGGTACTATTGTAACAGGCGCCTATGTATACCTGGATCTTCGCACCACGTGTGTTATTATTATGTTGTGTTTGCGCCTTTAGCTTTTGATATCATAGCTAGGAGGCTACCACTCTACAAGATTATGCTTCAGGCCGTCACTAAGAGGCAGTTGCATATATTAATTATGTTTTTTAGTAGATGCTCTAGTCTAAGGGTGACTGCACGTGGTGCTACACCTTCTAGAGTCCAGTATTTGCTTGCGGGGCCCTGTCGTGGTCCTCCCTCATCTGGTTCCGGTTACTGGGTCTTCGGAGCGTCGTCTACCTGTGATGTCATCGAGCCACATGGCCAGCCTGGTTAGGGGTCTCCAGTGTAGACTGCAGGTAATTTAGGATTCTGAATTCTCTGTTTATGTTTAAGCCTATGTGTGCCCCTGGTGTTTTTACATGTGTGCTTTGCATGTTATTTGGGGGTTGGGAGACGTCCCTGTTTTTGTGTGTGGGTTTTGGAGAGAGGAGCTGTGCTTTGCCTCCCCTCTCTAAAATGTTGGTTGTTTGTCTCCGGCGGCCCCGTGCAGCAGGGCCCTGGTTACCCGTCTTCAAAACCGGTAGGGAACAACCAAATGTCCCGGCGTGGTAAGCTGAACCACAATCCTTCCGGCGGAAATGCGGATTCCTAAGGGAGCTCTGAACTCGGCCCGTCGAGTTAACTTGCCCTGACCACAATTGTCACGCAGTAAAGACTTCCTCGCCCTGCGGCGCCCCAGTCAAGTGTGCAAGTGTTTAGATACGTCATGCGGCGGATAGTCATACACTAACGGTCTAATAGGGCCTGTGACACTTGTCATAGGTAAGCAGTTCCAATCAGCTTAGACGGAAAAGCCCCAGGTTTTTTCACGGCGAGTCCAGCGAAAGGTTAGAGTAGTTGTGACTATAGCTAATTTTCCGGCGGACTCAAGGTAGGATGTATTAACACCTCACAGGTTATCCTTATGAGCATTGCTTCCTGGAAATTTTATATTTCCAGAATTCCCGGCACCTTAGTGACTACAGGACCGGCGGGTGGTGGCTGCTGATCCCGGCCGGGGGGGGGGTCCCCTTTATCCATCATGCCTCGGTTTGAGTTATGCGCTACTCCTAACTGTTCACTGTTACCTATATTCGCCCATAAACTCTGTTTAAACTGTGTTAAGTGTTTAGACCGCTCTAGAGGCTTGTGGGTGTCAAAGCGTTGTTCCGTCTGTGCCGACTTGAAAACGGCTTTGTTCACCAAGAAAGACTTGTCGTGCTTGGCAGCTTTGCAAGAAATAAAGGCCATTTTTAACACTTATGCCAAAGACACAGCCCATAAGGCTCTTCACTGTGATGACGAGTCCCTCTGGGAACAATTAATAATAAAGTCACCTCTGGTCAAATCAGCCTCCCATAAATCTGTTAGGCCTAAAGTAAAATCTAAAAACCTTTCCAAAGAGGTAGTGAGTTGCAGCAGTGGCACTGACAGTGAAATGACCGAGGTTTCCCCCCCCCCCCCCCCGGACCAACCAAAGAGAAGGCGTTCACCCTCTCCAAAACGTAAGTCGAGGTCGAGGTCGAGGTCTCCCCGAAGACAATCCCGATACTTTCGGCTGAGTCTTCCCGGTCTCACAAGCGCCGGAAGGAGGACTCTCAGTCACGTAGTGGTAGCCGGAAAGAGACCCCACAGCCACTGCCCTCTTCCCCCATCTCCGACGCTGAAGCCGGCGGCTCGGAAGTGGGGACAGAAGATATGGAGTCCCAACCGGGTCGTGAACAATCTTTGAGTGTACCGCCTGATTTCACCTTTGCTATTCCTAAGTTGAATTATGTGCCACATACTAGCCTCTCAGCCGGACCTAAACGAGTCCTGGCCGAGCACTATAAGGGTTTACCTTCAGGTTCACAACTTTTTGATAGCTCCCAAAAAATCCAAGACTCACAGCCACCCGTGGCGCGGGGGTGCTGGCGTCAATCGGAGCCATCTCATGACAGGGTTAGAGTAAGTCAGGCACCATTGATTGAGAGTAATATTGAAATGTTATCTTCGTCTGTCCCTGATTTGGTGTGGCCACCGGCGGATCAGGGCGCCGGAGGCACAACAGGATATTTCTGAGGAGGTTGAGTTAAGGGGGGAGCCAGAGGAAGTGCCTTTATCCTTGGCTCCACCGGGTCTAACAGGTGAGGAGTCTGAAGCTAGCTCTCAATCTTCTAAGGGATCCCACAGTAAGTGTGTTACCTCAGATGAAATAAGTGATATTTTACATAAAGTAATGCAACAGTATAATCTCCCTACCTCCTCCTGACGCCCCTGCCAGTCTACCTGTAGTTTCCACGAGTCACTCCATGATAAGACCTCTACAACCTTTGGGTTTTCTTACCCCCCAAGCCTCTGTGCCTCCTATGTCCTTGTCTCCGTCAGTAACCGCGGCTTCCGGCACCACAGTGCCAGCCACACTTACTACCACAAATGTTAGAGTAATCTCGGATATCACTCCTCCTCCCTTAGATAAGGTTCCTCAGAGGAAAGGCCCTATGCTTCTCCTCTATGGACCTGACTGTTCATGGGTTCCGGCAACGCCACTAAACCCACAATTAGCGCAACCCACCATTTCAGAAGACCTTCCGGTCCCTAGTGAGTGGAAAATTGAGATTAACAAAAACAGAAAGTTCAGGGCTAAGGACAAAGCGGGGAGATTACTGGATGTATTAATCAAAGCTATACCTAGTTCTTTTAATCCGGATTTCTTTGTTCATACGGCTGCCCCGGCAGTTCCTGCCGCCTCATCTGCACGACTCTATGCGGACTGGTCTAAAGCGCATTAATGATGTCAAGGCTTTGAATGCTCTCACGCCGGAACTGGATACAATTCCGGTACTGGATCAGTCGCATACGCCAGTCCTGCAAATGGGGCGGATAGGGGTGGGTCCCTGGGTAGATTGGGAGTTAGAGGCTCAGGTATTTGCATCAACCATTATGTTTAAGTCCTGTCATCAGGTTCCACAGGAAACTCATAATTATTTCTCGTTACCTATAAAGATGGCTGACGGGGTGTCGCCGGATTTGTTTGCCTTTTTAGCGGCACCCAAAGTAGCCCTCCACACTCTAGAATCTAGATGAACCCTTTTGCACTCCTCCGGCAGCTCACCTGGAAAGGGATTTTAAATTACGAAACAAAGCCTACCGGATGTTCTCTCAGTATTTAGTCAGCTGCCAGGTTGCTGTCTCTCTTAACAGAACTATCTCGGCTATTGCTGACCCACATGTTAGGAAGGCCACTGAATTGTCACGTAGAATTTTATTGCAAAACTCTATTCAAACCTTAGGAGACATCAGAATAGCGATCATGGAAGCGGTTCGAGCCCGCCAGGATCTAAGAGTGCATCTAGTAAAAAAGTTACCAGATGACATTGGGCGCCGGGTAATTCTTTCACCGGTACTCACTGCCTCCCTTCTTAACTCAGAAACGTGGAGTGTAGTCTTTAATATGGTCAATGGGTGGAAGCAGATTACCTCCCAAGCTAGGAGAGAACCATTTAAGAAACCTTTTCATAAGCCAAAGAGCGGAGGTAAACCTAACCAACCGCATGCTAAACAGTCCTCTCGAGATCCCAGAACTCCTCCTCAGCAGGGAAGTACTCAGCCCAAGCCCAAACAAGGTAAATATTCAGGATATAGAGGTAAGCCCCACCAGAAGCCAAATCAGGGGCAGACGTCAGCCAAAACTAGCCAGCCATCTGATACCAACCCACCTCCCCCTCCAAAAAACTAGCCACCCAAACTCTCAGTCTCCCAGTGCCGTGCTTAGGCATGCCGGATTCGAGAGTTGCTTCTCCGACCAGGCCCAGTTTGCAAACTGGGTCGTTCCAGTTATTCCGCTCGGCCTGGCCCAAGAAAACTTGGGCCCGGAAAGTAGTGAGCAAAGGGATCACCTGGCGGTGGATCCGGCGACCATGACTGCGTCAGGTGCTGGAATGCAACAATGTGTCACAGGAGGTGGAGGCCCTGGTCCAAGAAATGATCTCCAAGGGGGGGTCATTGTACCAGTAAAACCAACTTGCCCAGTATTCACCTCCAGACATTTCTTAGTGCCAAAAAGGGACAGTGTGCAAATGCGACCGGTATTGGATCTCTTGCATCTGAACACGTTTATCAAGAATTCACCCTTCCGGATGCTTACAGTCAATCATATCAGGCTCACTCTTCCGCCGCAAGGTTGGATGTGCTCAATAGATCTCAAAGATGCCTATTGGCATGTCCCTATAAACAAAAGGTTCCAGAAATTCCTCACTCTGAGGACTTATGTCTTTCGAAAAATGCCTTTTGGGTTGAACCTGGCACCGAGAATTTTCACAAAATTAGTCCGGCAAGCCCTTTTGCCTTTGTTGATCCAGGGCATAAAGGTGTTTTGGTATCTAGACGACTGGCTAGTGGTGGCAGAGTCAGAGGAGTTATGTTACATTCATGCAAACCAAGTATTAAATCATGTGCAAAACCTAGGGTTCAAGGTGAACTTGGCGAAGTCTCTCCTTATTCCCGCACGGAATATTCAGTGGATAGGGCTGGTCTGGGACACCACCAATCTAACTCTTACTCAGAGTGTGGACAATCGGGGCAGATTTCGCAGGAAACCGTTTCGTTTTCTCCACAGTCTAAACACAACCAGGAAAACGTGGGAGTCCCTGATTGGCTCTCTCAACTGGATCCAATTAACTGTGAAGTTGGACTGGTTGAAAGTGAAGAGATTAATCTTGGAGGGCAACAAAGTTTTTCCTCTCTCGCCGGAGAAGAAATTATGGCCAATTCCTCCATTAATCCACAGCTTACTATCGGTCTGGGCCAAGCTCGAGATACTATACTCTATGACAACATGGGTTTCTCCCCCACCTACGGTATGGATAGACACAGACGCTTCCGGAACACTAGGTTGGGGGTATCAGTCAAATTTAGGCCATCAAGGGCAGGGCACTTGGACCCAAGACAATCATTTTCACATCAACAAGCAAGAGTTTTTAGTTCCTCTCTTTTTTCTCCAAGATCACGGCAGGTCTTTGCAAGGGAAATTAATAGCGTTCCGTATGGACAACCTAACTGCAGTCCATTGTATTCAGAAACAAGGCTCGGTGAGGTCCCGAGAGTTGCTGAAAGTGTCAAAACAGATCTTTGCCCTGGCTGAATCGCGGGGCATTCACCTACATGCAGCATATCTCCCCGGCGTGTCGAATGTCTGGGCAGACGATCTATCCCGGAGGCGGAGCACCTTAGTTGAATGTGCTATCAAACAAACCGTCTTTGACAGAATGATTGCGAGGCCTTACCATCCACAAGTGGATCTGTTCGTATCCATGGAGAATCACAGACTCCCTCTCTTCCTAACTCGCCAGGGGGTGACCCTGGCAGGGGGACCAGATGCATTATTGGAGGACTGGAACAAGTGGACTTCAATTTATCTTTTTCCTCCACCAGATTATGTGCTAATGTGCCGGGTGATTCACAAAGTAAGAGGTTACCGGGGCTTAGTCTCGATGATCGCGCCGTTATGGCCGGCTCAAGCGTGGTACCATCAGTTGCAAGAATGGTGCAGGACCCCGGTGACGCTCCCGGTCTCCGCATTCCACTTAGAGACAATTGGCAACCTTCGGACCTCGCTCAGTTTTTCCTTCTGGACATTTACAACGCAAAATGGTTAGCTCAATTTGGGGAAAGTGTCACAAATAATCTTATGAACCAATATACCATGTCTACCAGGAGACAATATCAATCACATTGGAAAACGTTTACAACCTGGATTGTAGAGTCAGGGCAAACGGATGCCTCGGGAGCCTTGATTTTCAAATACCTAGATTATCTATTTGAGCAAAAACGTTTTTCAGTAGTCACATTAAAAAATCACTTATCTGCCATCAGAACTCCCTTCTTTGATCTCACTGGTCTTTCCATAACGCAGGCGGAGGAGGAAGGGTTTATGAGGGCGTGTTTCAAGCTGCGCCCTCCACTGCATCAGCTCATGCCCACCTGGTCACTAGACAAAGCCTTATCATTGCTTCAATCACGTAAATACAACAACTCGCCGGATTTTGATTCACTCTAAAAGAAGGCTGTTTTCCTGATGGCTCTTGCCACGGGGAATAGGGTGTCTGAGCTGGCGGTGATGAGCAACGAACCTAATTGCCTTAGGTTAGGGAGACTGCACGATCATGTGCAAATCGCGCCGTCTCCCACTTTCATAGCAAAAAATTAGCATTCTGATCATGTGTTTTCTGAATTTTCTGTCCCGGCATTGAAACGCGGACACTCTCATCATATTTTATGCCCAGTGCAGGCCTTAACTAAGTTTATGAGGGCTGCACCTCCTCACCAATCAGGTGCTCTATGGGTGAACCAGGCAGGTAATCGTGTTACGAGAAGAAAGTTAGCTTCTCTGTTAGTAGACGTCATTAAAGAAAGTAACTCCGGCGTGGTGGGCAGGTGTCACGCGATCAGGAAATGGGCAGTCTCTCTTCGGTTCTTACAAAACTTTTCGATAGAAGACATTGCTATTACTCAATTATGGGCGTCCAATCATACTTTCGTAACACGTTACCTGTCGGTCGCTCTCGATAAACCAAAGCGTACCTGTGTAGCTTTACGACAATGGGTCCAGTAGGTTATGTTCTATTGTGTAAGATTTGTTTAAAGAGAAAGGGGGGGGGGGGGAGGGGGGTGCAGAATAACCCATACCTCACTAAGTCCCTGTACGCCGGAGAACTCTGATAAATCACGAGCTGTGATCGAACTGGTTGTACAGTTCAACAAATTTTATTTTATGTTAATTTTAAGAAGAAATCTAGCATAGTTGCAACTATGTAGTATTATCAGAATGTACAAACATATATTATACTGTACAAATATTGTTAAGGTTAGGACTAAATTCTACAGAGTTATAGTTCTATTTATGGGAACACATGCGTGCCCCCAAAAGTATCATGCATAGATCTTAAGGAAAAGATCTGGTCATGAGTAAGCAGACTTTCTTGATGTCACGCACTGCTTACAATCTTTTATATTTTTTATATATTGTTTGCATACAATAAAACTTAAATTTTTTTATACGGATTATTTTGTCCCCTGAGGGTAGGATATTGTCACGAATGTCCCCCTCCAGACTTGGTATTCAGGCAATATCGTCAATGATGGAGGTGCCACTATTAAATTATAGGTTTGATTCCCGGAGGGAAGTAGAGAAAACCTAATATTAGTAGGGCCCCGTAATCATTGACGATAAAATTACCCTCCCATCCATCCCACTTCCCATTCGTTGATTTCTAGAGTTGTATCTTGGTATATCAGTGAAGGACGAAGATGGCCGCTAGAGGGCCTGGAGTCGGGGAAGCAAAACGCAAGAAATCCACATATGGAAAGTCATATGATAACAAATATTAAGTTAATTTTTCTTTTTTATTTTTTACAGAGTTTTTTCTGTAGGGTACCCAATCATAATGACGATCCCATAAGGGAATTAAGCGTGCACTTATGATGAGTACTCCATGATACTTCCGCGGCGGTAGATTCAAAATGCTGACGCGGGATGTTGAATGGAGACTATTATACTAATAGGCAATATCGTCAATGATTACGGGGCCCTACTAAATATTAGGTTTTCTCTACTTCCCTCCGGGAATCAAACCTATAATTTGGACAATCGTTGCATTGACCAATCTAATTTGCCAGCAAAATTTGGTGACGATACGTAACCAGTTCAGTACAGTTCTGTCGGTTTCATTTCATACATGATATTAACCCCTGTCCAACGGGGATGTTTGTAGCTTCTACTACCTGGCAGGCGGGCATATTTACCCTAAAAGAGCTTCATTCCATGCTCTTTGTCATGCATAAACAAGAGCCAGAGCATAATACAATTATGTATCCGTGAAAGGGCGATAATAGAGCTTTCCAATGACACCTGAATCATCCTTGTACGACCACGGGTTATCCTGTAGCAATCGCGCAACACGAGGGGAAAAACCCTAAAATACGGTAATTTCCCAAGTTTTTTTCTGGTCTCGCGAGGCCGTGGGTGCGGAGGTAGTGTCAGTCGCGGCACTGGGTCCGTGCCGAGCGATCAGAGCCCGCCTATCATCCTCCCAACGCGTGGACTCTCTCTCAGAGCCGATAATGTGCTCAAAATCCCTTGCGACATATGTCGGGCACCGCAGGGGTGGCCATGATTCTCTCACTCGACATATGTCGGGCCCCGCGGCTTGAGTGTTAAGACAATTTTATTTAGTTTATGAAGGGCCTCCATAAAATTAGCAGGCTTTCAACTATCTTAATCAACCCTTTTTACTACCACAGATCCTTCATAAGCTCCACAATATTGTTTAATAATAGCTAGAATACAATAAAAAAGACGTTACCGGTACATAAAGGGTTAAACAGTCTAGGAAGAGTTTAAACAAAAAAAATAACACTCTTCTTTTGTTCTTTGACCTTGACCTTTAGCCTTAAGTATTATAATATATATATATACTGTATATATGATTGAAATATATGTTATTTAAGTAAAATGCAACTAACAGTCGTCAGGTTATCGAAAATTTAGTATTTTTTATGATGGTTAACTTATGACCCTGGCCTGTGACCTTGACCTTTATGTAGGATTATATATTTTTTTGCTTTGATGTAACCCTAGAAAATCAAATAAGTGTGTACAATTTCATTGAAGATCATCAATTAGTTTCAGAGGTATTAACCCTTAACTAGCGGCGGATTTTGGGCTTATTTGGGCATATTCAGGCCTTCCTGAATGATAAATCAAGTATCTGCATGCAAAGAAATGTATTCAGCAAAAAACTAGGCACTAAAAGCTTCAAAATGAGACCAGAACGAGCTACGTAGCACTTGTGGTTCTCATACAGTGGTACCAGTAGCATGGGAGTTTAGCGTATAGCGGTATATTTTTCCCAGCTACGCTCACTACTGGCTACACTGCCGGCCTCTCGAGAACACAGGGAGGGTGAGTCAGTGGGCGGCGGTAGGCCCTGGGAGTCGGACGTGTGGCCCGCTGCGCTCCCGCCCATTTGCACTCGATTTTAACCCTTCAAAAGCCATAATAACTTGCTGCAAATTATAGCCGGGCGCCGCTCTTAAGGGTTAAAGGAATAGTTGACCTTGACCTTTAACCTTCATGATGTCTGAAAATTTAACATTTTAATTTTCCCTTAAAGCACAAGTGTCTCAACAAATGTTGTGAAGTTTACATGAATAGTAAAGAAATTAACATATTGACCTTATATATGACATTGACATGTGACCTTGACCTATCAAATGGAATTATGTTTATTCTTGTATGACCTTGGTCTAGGCATTCCGAATATGCATGATATGCCTAATGAGAATCTTACATGTAATAGGAAATACCAGTAAAAATCATATTTAGACATTTAACCATGACCTTTGACCTGGACCTTCGACCTTAGAATTTCTTATCAAGGATTTAGTTAGCTTAACCCGTTCAGTGAGAGAGTGAGAATGGAGAAATGGATAGGCGACGAGCAGGGAGGTTTTAGGAAGGGAAGAGGATGTGTAGATCAGATTTTTACCCTGAATTGTGTTGTGGAGAAGTATCTGGAGAAGAAACAAAAGGTGTATGTTGCCTTTATGGACTTGGAGAAGGCCTATGACAGAGTGGATAGAGAAGGTTTGTGGAAAGTACTTAGAATATACGGAGTAGAGGGCAAGTTGCTGAAAGCAGTGAAGAGCATGTATGAGGGTGCAAAGGCGGCAGTACGTGTGGAGAGTGAGCAGAGCGAGTTCTTTGACCTGAATGTTGGTTTGAAACAGGGTGTGTGATGTCCCCGTGGTTGTTTACTGTATATATGGATGGAGTTATGAAAGAAATACTATCAAGAGCAGTGGATGTTGGTGTATCGCTGAAAAGGGAGGGAATTGAGTGGAAGCTACCTATACTGCTGTTTGCGGATGATACAGTTCTGATGAGTGATAATGAATGGGAGTTGCAGGGTCTGGTAAATGAGTTTGGAACAGTGTGCGAAAAACGGAATTTGAAGGTAAATACGGGGAAGAGCAAGGTTATGGTCTTCGAAAGGGGTGAAGTCACAGAGTGTGAGGTGAAGCTGAACGGTCAGGCTATGGAGATCGTCAACTCTTTTAAGTATCTGGGCAGTGTGTTGAGTAAAGATGGGACTATGGATGAAGAGGTGCGGGAGAGGGTACAACAGGGGAAGAGGGTTGTAGGAACGCTAAAAGCAGTAACAAAAATAGGGTGGTCAGTATGGAAGTGAAGAAGTCCTTGCATGACAGTGTGGTAATCCCGACACTGACTTATGGAAGCGAAGCATGGACGTTGGTTGAGAGACTCAGACCAAGAGTGAGAGCAGTGGAAATGAATTACTTAAGGAGTGCGTGCGGAGTTACATGGAGGGATAGACAGACTAATGAGGAAGTAAGAAGGAGGTGTGGTGTGGAGGTAGATGTGCTGGAAAGTGTGAAAAGGAACAACTTGAGATGGTTCGGCCATATGGAACGTATGGAAAGCGAGAGAATGACTAAGAGGGTGTATGAGAGCGAGGTGGAGGGACAGAGGGGGAGAGGTAGACCGAATATGAGGTGGAAGGATGGAGTGAGGAAGTACATGAACGAAGGTGGTGCTGGTTGGGGGGAGGGGCGTCGACTGACTGGGGACAGAGGTGCATGGGGGCGGTTCGTTCGTGGCCACCCCTTCGGGGATCACGGCGTCAGGCAATAGATAGATAGATAGAACCCGTTCAGTACCGTAGGATACAGTAATAAAAGTCCCCCCCAGTCCCAAGCAATGTGGCCAAAATGGCAGGAGAGACCACCTTTCCACAGATGAGGCAAGACTGGCTCTCTCACCCTTCAGTGGGTCTTATATAAGTGGAGAGAAAAAACAAAAACAAAAAAGGTTCAGGGTTGTACAAGCAGTTACAAGGAAAGTACATTACTGACGGCTATAGCCGTCGCTGGGTTAGTGGAGTTAATTATCTTCTGACAACTATAATCGTCTCTAGGACTGTATGGGTTAACGGGGCAATGTTCGTATTAGCTAGCATTATGAATATGGTGTAATTTGTATAAAAACTTATTGATTACAAATAGTGATCATATACTGTGACCTTGACCTTTGACTAAAAATAAAATACATACAATTGGATGGTCGTCGCATTGACCAACTGAATTTGCCTGTATAATTTGATGACAATAGGCTGCATTAAACAGCCAAGGAGGAGTTTAGGGAAAATGACAAATACTCTTATTTTGACCTTAACCTCTGACCTTAACTATTACAATATTTATGTGAAATTTGATATATATGTGATTTAAGTAATAAGCCATAACACAGTCAGTTTTAAAAAAAAATAGTAATCTTTTTTTAATAAATAATAAAAGTTGACCTTTGACCTTGATCTGTGTCCTTGACCTTTATGTAAGAGTATATTTTTGTTTGCATTGACATTGCCGATGAAAATCAAATAAGCATGCCTAATTTCATTAAAAACCCATCAGTTAGTTTCATATATATTAATAGAATAGTTGACCTTGACCTTTGACCTTTATCTTGACCTTTATATGTCTCAACATTTATTATTTTCCTTTTCACACATTTATTATTTTCCTTTTCACTATAAAGTGGAACTATCTCACCAAATGTTGTGAAGTTTGCATGAAAAGTAAAGAAAATAGCATATTGACCTTATGTTTGACCTTGACCTGTGACCTTGACCTTTCATATGGAATTGAATAGTTTATTGTATGACCTTGGCCTATGTATTCCGAATATACATGGTAAGCCTAGTGAGAATCTAAGAGTTAGTATAAGAAATACTAGTAAAAAACCTATGTTGACCTTTGACCTTGAACTTTGACCTTACCCTTTAGTATATTTATCTAAAAATTGAGCTATACGATATCAAGGTTAGCAGTACCTTGTATAGTGAAAATGAAAATTTTTGATTAAAAACTAAAAATATATAGTATAAGTTGACCTTTGACCTTGACCTTTATGTAAGAGTTTTTGTTGTTGTTCATTGACATTGCCCAGGAAAATCAAATAAGCATGACTAATTTTATTAAAGCCCATCAGTTAGTTTTATATATATATATATAGAATAGTTGACCTTGACCTTTAACCTTCACCTTGACCTTCATGATATGTTTCTCAAAATGTGTTATTTTCCTTTTCATTTAAAGTGCAACTAGCTTACCAAATTTTGTGAAGTTTGCATGAAAAGTAAGGAAATTAGCATATTGACCTTATATTTGACCTTGACTTGTGACCTTGACCTTTCGTATGGAATTGAATAGTTTCTTGTATGACCTTGGCCTAGGTATTCCGAATATTCATGGTAAGCCTAGTGAGAATATAACAGTTATTATAAGAAATAGTAGTACAAAACTTATTTTGACCTTTGACCTTACCCTTTAGAATATTTATTTCAAATTTGGTCAATAAAATATCGAGGGTACCAGTAACTTGTATAGTGAAAATGGAGAAATTTGAGTAAAAACTAAAACACATGAAATATTGACCTTATTTTTAACCTTGACCTTTGACCTTAACCTTTTAGTTAAATTTAATATTTCTTTTTGACTGACCTTCGCATTGACCAAATGTATATACCTGTGAAATTTGGTGAAAATCCATCGAACGGTCTAGGAGGAGTTACCGGACGGACGACGACGACACACAAGCTGAATTATGGTGCACAGTATTCGGGCGGAATCTGTGTGCGCGATACCACTCTGCTTCGCAGAGTTGATAATAATAATAAAAACAATAATAATAATATTGGAATACTCTTTCTCTTTGTAGAACCTTGGGTATTGGGGGGATCCAAGACTACTGGAGTCTATACAGAGACGCTGGACTAAATCTATTAGGGGTCTGGAGAATCTTAATTATAGTGAAACATTGAGGATGCTAAACCTATTTTCCATTAAGGGGAGACTTCTTAGGTATGACTTAATTAAGTACTGGCAAATATTACATAGCCTCTGCTCAATTACTCCTGAAGATGTTTTAGATCGTCTCCAGTATTTTGCAACCAGGGGTCACCTGTATAAAATGCCCACTCGAGATGCCAGCTTGAACTAAGACACAGATTTTAAAATAATAGATGCATGTCTCTGTGGAATTCTCTGCCTCCTAATTTGGCATCCCTGACTGACCCGTCATCCTTTCAAGGCTGACCTCTCCGACCACTTTGCTGGTGTCTTATTTTTGTTTTTACTTTCACCGACGTCACCCCTTCTGGCCTCTCCAACCACTTATTTCTGTGTGTGTGTGTTAACTTTAGCTGCTTATGATGCACTCGCCAGTCCACAGACCTCTGTTATTTTTCTTACTTACTTGGGCTGGCGCATCAGCAGTGTGTGGCTTCTGTGGACCCCTACCTTCTACTTAGCTTCTGGGGGTCTGGGAAGCCCACCAGGTAAGAATACCATGTAAAGTAACAATCAAAATAATAATAATAATAATAATAACAATAATAATAATATTAATAATAATAATGAGGAACGTGATACCAACCCTATATCGAACGAAGACAAAATAACTGAGTGCTAATTTGCGATAAAGGATTAAATCCCATTCAAATTCAGAAAAATCACTATTTGGTTTTGATTCTTTCGTTAATGAAGGTTTAGGACCTCACGTAAGTGGCCACTAGTCCTCAACTATAATGAACTAAATCATACCACTGTCACTACTACTCCTAGTTTTTGTTTCACCTCTTGCCCCTTGTCTCTGTCCAACCCCTGAGGCAGATCCCACTAACCTTCATCTCTTTCTCTCTTAAGGGGAGGCAGACCCATTGTTTGGTGTATTAATTAATGTATTCATATACTTTTTTTTTAGTTTCCTCCCTAGACCTCCATCAAGCTTAGAAAAACACCTCATAGACCCCCCTTCAAGATAAATTTGTGCATTTTTCGGTAGAAAAATGTCCCAGCCGAAGGCCGATTCCTCTTAAAATTGCAGGCTCGCTATCGCTTGCCAGGAAATAATCGACGCCTAAATGGCACGAAAGGTCTTAAAATTGACAACGAAATGGGGCGAAAGGTGTTAAAATTGCCAAACTAATGGGCCGAACGTCTTATAATCTCAAAACTAGTGGGGCTAAACATTAGGGAGAAGGGGGTCCAGAAAAACGGTCTGCCTCCCCTTTACATGTAGAGGGGTCCGGCTTTCTTATTCACAGTCTACTTCTAATACCCAACAAGAGCCAAGACGAGAACACGAATACCATAGATACTCGATCATAGACTTACATCTTCGACGCAGGCAAATACCCAGGATGTACTGTACAATCGGGGGTATTAAGGTTTGTCATAGATTCCAGCGGTTTTCGCTCAAAAAGTGTTATTGGTATCTTTATAGTTACAGGGAAAAGTGCTTATCCCTCAGAGTATTAGTCAGTGTCCGAAACTTTACGAAATATCTGACAACACTTATCAACCTCGACTGTACATCCGTGAGAATATATTAAGTTACACCAGTTCGAAAATTTGAACCATTAATGCCAAGTTCTGAAGCATTTGGGCTATAATAAAGCATTGTGCTGTCTCGTTTGTGCTCGATACTGATTCAAATGTGTGCGTCGCCATTTATGCTCTTTACTGTACTGTACGGTCGCGCTAATAAGTCATGTCCCACCTGTCATTACGTTTGGCTTGCTCTGTGCTGTATTAATGGCTGTCAGATGTTTAATAGGGTGGATAAGTGTAGGAACATGCTTTTATATTTCACTCTATATGAAGAAATGAAGCTTAGATATTGCTGATACCACTCATTGATCAAAACATACATGGTACCACGACATCCCTTATTAGCGCGACTGTACATTACCGGTTGCCATGGGGTGACATCTGGCGGACCAAGCTGTGATTAAAGTCCCTCATTGGTGTTGTCACTTCACGGACTTACCCAACTTTAATTAGCTATTCAAAAAAGACCTTCCATTGACTCCCTACAGATGCCGCGTCATGCACTCTAGACTCGCCAGCCTTTGTCTGTATTATATGCGTAGGTTTTGTTATGCACGTTTACTCAATATTTTTTTTTAACAACCATTAAAGTATTGGGATGTTATTTTTCATTATATTCTGGTGACAATTTGTCGATTTTATACAGGTTTATACTGTATATGTCATATATAACTTTTAACTCACACAGACTCTTTCTAAATTTAATATAATCGTGTACAACTCTCTGGACAATAATGAAAGACTGCATCATGGGATACCTATAGGGTTAATTGTTTTCACTATTTGACACACGGAATTGGCTACTTGCTGACTGATATATTTGCTGTATTTATTTGTAAAACACTTTATACTAGTTTTTTTCCGCTTCATATTCAAGTGGATAGTCTTAGAAAAAATAGATAACAACGATTAAATATTTGTACACAATAACAAAACGTTTGTAAACGTGTGTGCTCTCTCTCTCTCTCTCTCTCTCTCTATATATATATATATATATATATATATATATATATATATATATATACAGTATATACAGGTATATCACATAATGTATCATACAAAATGACTATTATGACTATTATATATATGGCATGACCACATAGTAAATCAGCGTCTACACTACTGTACGTGGAAGTGGATTTTGGAAACGTGATGGGTAGAAAGTCTGAAGTAGCTGAGGGAGTCAGGGGAAAAGAAGGAGTGGCTATTATTGTGAAGGAGGAGTTGAGAGAGTTTATAAAAGAGTGGAAAGAGGTGTCATCAAGGCTAATGTGGGTGCGAATGCGGTTTAAGGGTGAAAGGTGGGTTTTTGTAAGTGCTTATGGACCAGGAAGTGAAAGAGAGTTAGACGAGGTAGAGGGTTTCTGGGAGGATTTGAGAGATTGTCTACAAGGGTTTGATGAAAATGAAAATGTTATAGTTTTAGGGGACCTAAATGTTAGGGTAGGAAATGAGCCTGTTGAGGGAGTCATCGGTAGTTTTGGTGTGGATGGTGTAAACGAGAGTGGAGAAAGACTGAAAAATGTATGTGAAGAGTGTAGATTGAGTGTAGGTAATACGTTCTTCAAAAAAAGGCGTATACACAAGTACACCTGGCATAGACTTGTGAGGGGAGAGATTGTAGAGAGGGCATTGATGGATTATGTGCTGGTGACAAGGGAAAGTTTGTGTAGACTGCTGGATGTGAATGTGATGAGAGGTGAGGCGGAGGGTATGTCAGATCATTACCTGGTGGAGGGAAAGCTAAGAGTTAAGAGTTACAGGAGAATAAGAGACAAGCGTGAAGTAAGAGAGGTAATAAAAGTTAGTGAGTTAGAGAAGAGTGAAAAAGAGAGGGAGTACAAGGAAAGACTAAATGAAAAGTGGATGGAAGAGAGAGAAGTAGAGTACAAAGGAAATCAAGCAACAACAGGTCTAGTGACCCTTCTAGGCTGCTTGTCCTCCAAAACACTGAGGATCAAGTGTCCAAACAGTGGTTTAGAGTGGGTAAGGGAACATTGGAAAGGGAACTACTGCCCTGGAACTAATGTCCGTGGCAGGATTAGAAAGTTAGTAGGGGACATATGGGTTAGTAACTGAGGGGAGGATAAAATAAAGTTATTCATTTACAAACGCAGTCAGTCGCGGGTTTGATGCGTGATATTTGTCATAGGCGGAGTTTAAATGAATCAACGGTGCTGCAGTCTATAACGTCTCGGGGAAGCCCATTCCACAAGTTGACAACTCGATTGAAGAAGAAATTCTTAGATTTGTGTGAGTTAAAAGATTTACCAATAATTTTGCAACCGTTTCCCCGCGTGTAATTAGATTGGTCGATAGTGAAGTACTTACTACAGTTCATATTGTCGATGCCTTTGATGATTTTGAACACTTGAATTAAGTCACCTCTTAATCTGCGCTGGGTTAAAGGAAATAGATTTAATTCTCTAAGACGCTGCTCTTCGTATGGTTTGTTCTTTAGGCTAGGTATCATTTTGGTAACTCTACGTTGAACTCGTTCTAGCTTGTTTATGTCTTTTTGGTAATAAGGGCACCAGCATTGAACGCAGTATTCCAGAAGAGGGCGGACTAAGGAATTGTAAAGGGTTAGGATAATGTCTTTGGATTTATGCTCAAATGACCTGCCTATAAAGCCAATTATTTTGTTTGCCTTCTTAACAACTTCTGAACATTGTTGACTCGGTTTTAGGTTACTCGATATTGTTACTCCCAGATCGGTTTCTCTGTTTACATTCTTAAGCTGAGTGCCATTCATCGAATAGTTTGCTTTCTCATTTAGGTATCCGATATGTAGTACTTTACATTTATCCGCATTGAAACTCATTTGCCAAATTTGGGCCCAATGTGACAATTTATCTAGATTGTGTTGCATATCGTCAACTTGTTCTTTTGAGAGTACGCTATTTGCAATTTTTGTATCGTCAGCAAATTTTGAGATTGTACTGGTGAGACCCTCATCTATGTCGTCGGTGTAAATTAGAAAGAGAATTGGTCCTAGTACCGATCCCTGGGGTACCCCGCTACTTACATTGGTCCATTTAGATGCCTTACCGTTTATGACTACTCTTTGCTTTCTGTTGCTGAGCCAATTTTCTATCCATTTCAACACACAGTCTTGTATTCCATGCGCTTTTAGTTTTAGCAGTAAACGTTTGTGGGGAACTTTGTCAAAGGCCTTTTGAAAATCAAGGTATATAATATCTACAGCTCTACTCTCATCGTAGAGGTTGAGGATATCGTGGAAGAAGTCTAAGAGGTTTGTTAAACAGGAACGTTTTTTACGAAAGCTGTGTTGAGTATCTTTAAGTATGTTATTTTCCTCTAAGTGATTTACGAGTCTGTCTCTTATGACCGTTTCTAGCATTTTATATACCACTGAGGTTAAGCTAATTGGACGATAGTTACTGGGTAGGGATTTGCTGCCTTTTTTTAATATCGGTGTTACGTTGGCTATCTTCCACTGATCAGGCATAGTTCCAGACTGCAAGGATTTATTGAATAGTAATGTTAGTGGTTTGGAGAGCTCATCCTTAGCTTCCTTTAGAACTCTAGGCGAGATTGTATCAGGTCCAGGCGTTTTATTTACCTTGAGTTCATCTAAACAATTTAATTCTTCTCTCTCTGTAACGGTGATATTGCTTAGAACATCTGAATTATCAATCTGAATCGGCGATGGTGTAGGGATATCACTGAGGTCTTCTGTTGTAAAAACTGATGCAAAGAAGGTATTGAGGGCATTACTCATTTGTACTTCGTCTTTGGTGTATTCTCCATTTTCATCGACTAACGGTCCAACAGTTGAAGTAACTACTTTTTTCTTTCTGATATAACTATAGAATTCTTTCGGGTTTGTTTTACTTTGATTCGCAATATGTAACTCTAGGGTCTTTTTACTTTGCTTAATTAACTTTTTGGCTTTGCGTCGTAGCTCTACAAATTTCACCCGTTCTTCGTCATTTTGTGAGGATTTTAATCTATCATTAGCAAATTTTTTAGCAAGCAGGCAGTTTGAAATATCTTTATTCCACCATTTGGGCTTATTATTTTGGCTTGGACGTCGTATTTTCGATGGTATGCAGTCTTGCACTGCTTTTAGGTAAGTGGTTTCGAATAACTTCCAAGATGTATTTATGTCGTTATTGTTAATTAAAAAGCTCCAGTCAGTTTCTTTAAACATAGCTCTAAGTTTATGAAAGTTTGCTTTCTTGAAATTAGGGACTTTTTCGATGCTACTATTTGGTTCGTTACTAGTAAAGTTTAAAGAGAAAGTTATCGTACGATGGTCGCTGTTACTGAATTCATCACCAACATTCAAATTCTCTATTAATTCTTCTTTTGTTGCAAGTACAATGTCAAGAACGTTATTACCACGGGTCGGTGTTCGAACAAATTGATAAAGCGAACTCTCTTGCAAGTTCGTATACAAGTCATGTCCGGAGTGTGAAGTAAGAGTATCGCCCCACTTGGTCACAGGTAAATAAAAGTCGCCAAAAATTACGGTTGAATGGCAACAGTTTAAGGAAGGAGTGAAAGCAAGTGCAGAGGTAGTATGCGGCAAAAGGAAAGTAGGAGGCAGAGGTATCAGGAAGGGAAGCGAGTGGTGGAATGATACGGTGAGAAAGGCAGTTGAGGAGAAGAGACAGTGTTTTGAGAGGGTTTTACAGGATGGTAGTATTGAGGTATGGGAGAGGTACAAGGAGAAAAGGAGAAAGGCAAAACGGAAAATTAGAGAAGCGAAAAAAGATGCAAACGAAAGGTGGGGTCAAAGGCTGAGTGAGAATTTTGAAGAACGAAAGAAGATGTTCTGGAAGGAGGTAAATAAAGTAAGGAAAGGAGGACAAAAGAGGGAAGAGTCAGTGAAAGAAAAAGATATGCCGAGTATTTTGAATCTTTGTTAAATACAAGAGATGGAAGAGAAGCAGTGATTGAAGCAGAGGTGGATGGAGATAGGTTACCCAGGTGGCAGGGTATGAATGAAAGGATTGAGGAAAATGAGGTGAAAGAAGCAGTGAAACAAATGAGAGTGGGAAAAGCAGAAGGTTTGGATGGTATTGCTGTGGAATGTATAAAGAAGGGTGGAGATGTGATAATAGATTGGTTGGTGAGACTTTTAAATGTGTGCTTTGCTGTGTCAATGGTACCAATAGACTGGAAGAGTGCATGTATTGTGCCGTTGTACAAGGGGAAGGGAGATCGGCAGGAGTGTTCAAGTTATAGAGGTATTAGTTTATTGTCAGTGGTTGGAAAGCTGTATGGCAGGGTGTTGATAGAGAGGATAATAAAGTGTACGGAAGTTGCAATAGGAGAAGAACAGTGCGGTTTTAGGAGGGGAAGAGGGTGCGTGGATCAGATGTTTGCAGTAAGACAGTTATGCGAGAAGTATTTAGAGAAGCATAAGGAGATATTTTGGGCTTTTATGGACTTGGAAAAAGCGTATGATCGTGTGGACCGTGAAGCAATGTGGAAGGTGTTAAGGATTTATGAAATAGGAGAAAATTTGTTAGAAGCAGTTAAGAGTTTTTATGAAGGGAGCAGAGCATGTGTGAGAGTAGGAAATGGTGAGTTGAGTGAATGGTTTGAGGTAAAGGTAGGTTTGCAACAGGGTTGTGTAATGTCACCATGGCTGTTTAATATGTTTATGGATGGTGTGGTGAGGGAGGTGAAAAGGAGAACTATGGGAAGATGATTGGGTTTAGTAGGAAAGAATGGTAGAGATTGGGAGTTGAATCAGTTGCTGTTCGCTGATGACACAGCATTGGTGGCGGATTCTGATGAGAAACTGCAGCGGGTAGTCAAAGAGTTTGGTGTGGTTTGTGGAAGGAGGAAACTGAAGGTGAACGTCAATAAAAGTAAAGTAATGGTGTGCAATAGGGGAGAGCATAGGGTGAATCTAGATGTGAGGCTGGATGGGGAAATATTGGAACAAGTAAAGTGTTTTAAATATCTAGGAGGAACGATAAGCAGGAGTGGAGGTATGGAAGTGGAGGTAAAACAGAGAGTGTGTGAAGGAAGGAAGGTTTTCGGAGCAATGGGAAGTATGTGGAAGACGAGGTTCTCGGAGTGAAAGTAAAAAGTGCACTGTATCAAGGAATTGTTGTGCCAACAGTGATGTATGGGGCTGAGACATGGGCTCTGAAGAAAAAGGAGTAAAGAGGGCTGGATGTGATGGAGATCAGCTGCTTGAGGAGTATGTGTGGAGTTACTCGTAGAGACAGATTGAGGAATGAAGAGATACGTAGGAGAGTGGGGCAGCAGGAACATTTGTCAGCCAGAGTGGACAGAAGGGTGCTGAGCTGGTATGGTCATGTTGAACGAATGGGAGATGAAAGGCTTACAAAGAGAATATTGAGATGGAGAGACTGTGTAAGAAAGGCTTTGGATGATAGAGGAATGACTATACAGTAGATCAGGCAGGGGAAGTGGTGGTGGACAGGAGTGAATGGAGAATGCTTGTGAATATTTGAGTGAACACGTGGTCATTTGGAGTAAGGGGTCGGGCGCAAGTTGGACTAGATAATAGTCCATCAGGTGCCTGGCCCGGGGAGACGATTAATATGAAGGGTGCGCCTGGAAGTGTGGTGGGAGGGCTTGTGGCTTTGGCTCCGCTGCATGTCTGCCTGCCGAGATCGGAACCTCTCTGGGTGGTCGGGGGCCGGAGGAGTGCTGGAGCGACCTTGGTGACCCTGGTCTCTGGGTCTTCTGGGTGACCTGGATGTGTGTGAGTTTGTGTTTTTTATCTGTGTTTATTTGTTGTTCTATGTTGTTTTTGTGTTTTCCCTGTTCTTGCTCTGTCTTGAGTCGGCTACCCCCAAAATGGGGATTGGGCTTGAACATATAGCATAGCATAGTCTACACTACGAAGCTGAATTGTGATTTATTGGGTGCATAGTTTGTGAGCACAGTTTCATCTTTACGGGCACACGGCACACATGGTTCGCCTTCATGAAATCAACCCTGTTTGTGCAGTGGTTTTGGTGATAATCCCGAGTGGAGGAGATCTAGGGGATAGTCAAGCATTCATGTCTGGAACTTCTTGACATGCATGGCCTGAATCTCGGCCTGGGATCTCACACGGAGAGACCCATGGGAATGAAATTGAGGTGTGAGTGTAGCTACGTGCTATATTGACGTAGGCTCCCATTGATTGAATGGTAAATTGTTACCAATTACTGTTCAATTTTAAATTTCATTCGAGATTAAATACAATTAAATACAATTACAATTTATGACTGCTGTTGCTTGGGGTGAGAATAAAGTGGTCAGAAATTGCGCCTCCTGTAAAATAAAAGCTCAGGTTAAGTGGATTTTTTTTTTTTTTCACCTTAGGGTTTGTTGTCTGAAACCCCTTCTCCCTCATTTTTAGCCCCAATAGTTTTTATATTTTATAACATTCGCCCCATTAGTTTGGTGATTTTATGACATTTCACCTAATTTGTTGTCAGTTGTAAGACCTTTCGTGCCGATGTTTTTCCTGGCGAGCCATAGCGAGCCTGTTATTTAAAAGAAACTGGCCGAAACATGTACACATTTATCTCGAAGGGGGCTGTTTGGGGTATTTTTGTTCAGCATGATGGAGGTCTAGGGAGCAAGCTAAAAGTCACCCTTAACAAGTGTGTGATCTCCATGGGTGAAAAGACAGACGCACATTATCAATTTGGAATATCAGGCGTGTAGGTGTGTGTGTGTATGTGCGTGTGTACTTGTTACTGTAAGATTTGTGTGTGTGTGTGAACTTGTTACTGTAAGTGTGTGTGTGTGTGTGTGTGTGTGTGTGTGTGTGAAAGAAGTCTGTGCAACCATCAAGCCATTCTCACACACGGTCAAACTGGCATGCACAGTTGGCTATTCATAATTCACGATATTGACGGTAAAGGAGGATTAACTGAAAATAAATTGCACCAGTAGTTAAACCGGTCCCATTCAAATTAGAATTTTGTCTGGAAGAAAATAATTAGCCTATATAATACCATAGTCAAGGGTGAGAAGATTGTCTAATTTGCTTAACCCTTTCTGTACCAGCGACGTCTTTTTCATTTTATTTTAGCTATATTTAGACAATTTAAGAAGGATATGTGGGTGGTAGTCATAGTCTATGGTGGTAGTAATAAGGGTCAAGTGAAACATTTCGAAGCCTGGTCATTGCTGGGGTCCCTTTTTAAGTTGAATACAATCGTCTAATAGTAGCCAGCATATAATTAAAAGGACATCACTTGTACTGTGCGGGTTAATTCCAAGATGGCCACCACAAGCATCCATCACTACCCCCCCCCCCCCCCCCCCCACACATAAATGTCATCGTAAATTACCACACCTAATCACACATTAAATGTAAACCCAGTTTGCCATACATAGCTATACATCACCACACACCTTCCCAAACTCACATACAAATTTCACCACTAACATCACAAGTCACCACACATCTCCACTACAGTATACATCACAAGTCACCACACATCTCCACTACAGTATACTAACATCACAAGTCACCACACATCTCCACTACAGTATACATCACAAGTCACCACACATCTCCACTACAGTATACATCACAAGTCACCACACATCTCCACTACAGTATACATCACAAGTCACCACACATCTCCACTACAGTATACATCACAGTCACCACACATCAACACTACAGTATACATCACAAGTCACCACACATCTCCACTACAGTATACATCACAAGTCACCACACATCTCCACTACAGTATACATCACAAGTCACCACACATCTCCACTACAGTATACATCACAAGTCACCACACATCTCCACTACAGTATAACATCACAAGTCACCACATCTCCACTACAGTATACATCACAAGTCACCACACATCTCCACTACAGTATACATCACAAGTCACCACACATCTCCACTACAGTATACATCACAAGTCACCACACATCTCCACTACAGTATACATCACAAGTCACCACACATCTCCACTACAGTAAACATCACAGTCACCACACATCTCCACTACAGTATACATCACAAGTCACCACACATCTCCACTACAGTATACATCACAAGTCACCACACATCTCCACTACAGTATACATCACAAGTCACCACACATCTCCACTACAGTATACATCACAAGTCACCACACATCTCCACTACAGTATACATCACAAGTCACCACACATCTCCACTACAGTATACTAACATCACAAGTCACCACACATCTCCACTACAGTATACATCACAAGTCACCACACATCTCCACTACAGTATACATCACAAGTCACCACACATCTCCACTACAGTATACATCACAAGTCACCACACATCTCCACTACAGTATACATCACAAGTCACCACACATCTCCACTACAGTATACATCACAAGTCACCACACATCTCCACTACAGTATACATCACAAGTCACCACACATCTCCACTACAGTATACATCACAAGTCACCACACATCTCCACTACAGTATACATCACAAGTCACCACACATCTCCACTACAGTATACATCACAAGTCACCACACATCTCCACTACAGTATACATCACAAGTCACCACACATCTCCACTACAGTATACATCACAAGTCACCACACATCTCCACTACAGTATACATCACAAGTCACCACACATCTCCACTACAGTATACTCATCACAAGTCACCACACATCTCCACTACAGTATACTCATCACAAGTCACCACACATCTCCACTACAGTATACATCACAAGTCACCACACATCTCCACTACAGTATACATCACAAGTCACCACACATCTCCACTACAGTATACATCACAAGTCACCACATCTCCACTACAGTATACATCACAAGTCACCACCATCTCCACTACAGTATACATCACAAGTCACACATCTCCACTACAGTATACATCACAAGTCACCACACATCTCCAGTACAGTATACATCACAAGTCACCACACATCTCCACTACAGTATACATCACAAGTCACCACACATCTCCACTACAGTATACATCACAAGTCACCACACATCTCCACTACAGTATACATCACAAGTCACCACACATCTCCACTACAGTATACATCACAAGTCACCACACATCTCCACTACAGTATACATCACAAGTCACCACACATCTCCACTACAGTATACATCACAAGTCACCACACATCTCCACTACAGTATACATCACAAGTCACCACACATCTCCACTACAGTATACATCACAAGTCACCACACATCTCCACTACAGTATACATCACAAGTCACCACACATCTCCACTACAGTATACATCACAAGTCACCACACATCTCCACTACAGTATACATCACAAGTCACCACACATCTCCACTACAGTATACATCACAAGTCACCACACATCTCCACTACAGTATACATCACAAGTCACCACACATCTCCACTACAGTATACATCACAAGTCACCACACATCTCCACTACAGTATACATCACAAGTCACCACACATCTCCACTACAGTATACATCACAAGTCACCACACATCTCCACTACAGTATACATCACAAGTCACCACACATCTCCACTACAGTATACATCACAAGTCACCACACATCTCCACTACAGTATACATCACAAGTCACCACACATCTCCACTACAGTATACATCACAAGTCACCACACATCTCCACTACAGTATACATCACAAGTCACCACACATCTCCACTGCAGTATACTCATCACCGTATCAACAAATCACATCAACATTTCATCGCAAATCATCATATCACACCACTAAATTTCATCGTCACATTACACCCAATATCCCCACAGTCCACACTTCACCAAAATATCACCACAAATCACCAAACATATCACCAGACATCAGCACATTAGAGGGGACATAAGCTGGCGGGCATCTATCTCCCGGCAGATCAAGGCTGGTCAGGAGTAAGATTATTATATGCAACCCTCTTCTGGTTATTAGTGCAGCCACAAACCATAGCAGTATATGAATCTGTATTGAACGCAAACGAGATAACACAAGTGCTTCAGAATTTGGCTTTAAAGGTTCAGACTCAAATTGGTGTATACAAGAGACTTCGAGTTCTCGAAAAGGGGCTCTAGTCCTGACGCTATTCTGACTTACAGTGTGCCGGCTTAATAATCCAGAAGGGTTGATGATAGCCTCTGAAGTCCTATATTTACTAACTGGTGTATACTTATTATGGCTTGTGACTGTATCCCATCTGCTATAGTAGTCAACCTAGCCTAACGCAATATAACCTTAACTAATATACTCCAATCTATTGCATAGTAAACAATAGCGACTACACACAATACCTGCAGTGGCGCGGGTTTTGCGTATGTAGTTTTGGCTACACGCAAAACAGGAATCTCGGTGGGCAATATCTATCAACCCTCCAAATTTTAGCTTTTTCTGGTTCGTCTTTGAATTAATTAAATTAACTTATTATATTAATATACTGTTGGTATGTACAGTTGCCCAAATAAGTTTGGTTCCTCTCACTGATCTTATACGTAGACATATAGTGCACATGATTGAATTGCAAGTGTAGTTTCTTGTACAGTGGTTAATTCACATGATTAGTCAGCTGATAATTAAAATGAAGCCACACTCGCAATTTGTTCATACTAATATTACTTTCATACATTAAGATCACGACGAGGAAAAGAACTTATGTGGGCAATTGTACATAATTAATGAGAATAATTGATTTAGTTTGGGATAGCTTTGATAACTTAAGGCCACGATTGATGTACAATACATCAGGTACATAACTTATTAATTGTGTTACGTTTCTATATATCTGTATACAATGGAAAAGAAAATTGTATGTTAACACCCAAAAGAAGAGGTCAAGTCTCTAAATGTTTTATTTTCCTGGCTTCCCCCACTGTTTCTATTTGTGCCTCACCTACACAGAGAGTAATCCAGCTTACTTTGGCAAACACTCCCTTCTCCTATTCATTTCAATACACTTAACAAGCACACCACACTTCTTTCTAATACATCTAAATTACCTCAAATGTACAGTACCTTGATTTTGGTTCTCTATCACTCTTTCAACTTTGGGGGGGACACCAGTTAAAGGTAGCTTTGCCTTTTGTCTACTTCATGCACTTAGACAAATATATATATATATATGTTTCTTGCAGCTATATACTATACACCGTTTCTTTTTTCAGCTGATGGTAAATTGCTATCTCGCCATCTTGATTATTCGGCCATTACCAAGATATTGTAGAGAAATATGTTGTAACTTACGGGAACTTGGCAATAATAGGACGCAGAGACATAGCAGTATCATATTGTTCCATTAAGAATAGATAAATCAAATGTTATTGGATCCAATTTACCATCAGCTGAAAGTAAATAGACTATAGTACCGGTATCTATTTGGTATACGATTATGCTATTCTTAATTGTACAGTGCTAACAATAGACGATTTTGGCTAGATTAGTATGGCTCTGTGGGAGTGAAAGGGTTAATGGAAGTAGTTCATACCTCTTTGTGTCCTAGAGGTCCTTACTAATTGGATTGCAGTCGTCTAATGATAGCTGTAATTGTACTCCTGCTGACCATAGTGGTGGCCCTCCGTCATAACTTCCTATAACATGTATGCTATTGGTTTAAGGGGGGTAGGGGGGTAGGGGGTAGGGGGGTAGGGGGTAGGGGGTAGGGTTTATTTATTGGTTTGTATATTCATTTATTTATTTACGATTTTACTTTCCTCCTTAGAACTCCATCAAGCTTAATAAAACACCCCCAAGACCGCCCGGGGGTTCAAGATAATAAATCACCCCCAAGACCGCCCGGGGATTCAAGATAATAAAACACCCCCAAGACCGCCCGGGGGTTCAAGATAATAAAACACCCCCAAGACCGCCCGGGGGTTCAAGATAAATCTGTACATTTTTAGGTCAAAAAATGTACCGGCTAAAGACCGGTTCCTTTGAAATTACAAGTTCGGCTATCGCTCGCCAGGGAAAAATCGACACCTAAATGGCACGAAAGGTCTTAATATTGACAAAGAAATGGGGTGAAAGGTTTTAAAATCGTCCAACTAATGAGGCGAACGTCTTAAAATCTCAAAACTAATGGGGCTAAACATGAGGGAGAAAGTGTTCTAGAAAAAAACCTTCCCTTAACTACTCCAGAACCACACTGAATAAGCAAGTCTGGAATACAATATACTCTATGTTTATGTCAGTCAAGGATTATTTGTTCACTTATAACAGAAAAGGGAAGTTGAACTTCTGGAGGTAAGGCACAAATCAGTAGATCGCCGAAAACTTTGCCCTTCAACTGTGTAAATCCAAGTTGGTATTATGTTTCATTGACTGACCTCATGTGTCTCTAATAACCCATGAGTAATACTACTTGAAACACGTCAAACAAATATGGGGTTAAGGGGAGATCTGTTTATGGGGCTAATCATGAGGGATAAAGGGGCCCAGAAAATTCCCCCCTTAACGTCCAACTTTCAAGATTTCACATACAATAATATAAACATTTTAAACGAACTATTAATTTGACTACAACAGAGAATACAGATACACTCGGATGCCATAGTCTCTAGCCCACTCATAAATATTCCTGGACTTCACCTATTTCTAATTATGGAATTATGTCTCTGGAAACGAATTTATGAATATCATTTTCTATACATCAGCTACAAATGTATAATTATATGTTACGGCCTTTTTGAAAAAGTGGACTTTTTGCGAAATGACCGGGAGCTTTGCAAAATGACCAAAAACCTAGCCTTTTTGTTAAATGATACTTAATGTCTGGCCCATTTGCAAAATGTCCAGCATATTGGCCTTTTTGTAAAATTACCTGTGCCCTTTTGCAAAATGACACCAAACGTCTAACCTAACCTAACCTAACCTATCTGTCTATCTATATGCTCAGGCCCAATCCCCATTTTAGGGGTAGCCAACTCAAGACAGAGCAAGAACAGGGAAAACACAAAAACAACGTATAAACACAGATAAAAAGCACAAACTCACACACATCCAGGTCACCCAGGAGAAGACCCAGAGACCAAGGTCACCAAGGTCGCTACAGCACTCCCCCGGCCCCCGACCACCCAGAGAGGTTCCGATCTCGGCAGGCAGACATGCAGCGGAGCCAAAGCCACAAGCCCTCCCACCACGCTTCCAGGCGCACCCTTCATATTAATCGTCTCCCCGGGCCAGGCGCCTGATGGACTATTATCTAGTCCAACTTGCGCCCGACCCCTTACTCCAAATGACCACGTGTTCACTCACATATTCACAAGCATTCTCCATTCACTCTTGTCCACCACCACTTCCCCTGCCTGATCTATAGTCATTCCTCTATCATCCAAAGCTTTTCTTACACAGTTTCTCCATCTCAATGGGGGTCTTCCTGCCCTTCTATCTCCCCTTGTACCTGACTCACATATTCTCTTTGTAAGCCTTTCATCTCCCATTCGTTCAACATGACCATACCAGCTCAGCACCCTTCTGTCCACTCTGGCTGACAAATGTTCCTGCTGCCCCACTCTCCTACGTATCTCTTCATTCCTCAATTTGTCTCTACGAGTAACTCCACACATACTCCTCAAGCAGCTGATCTCCATCACATCCAGCCCTCTTTTCTCCTTTTTCTTCAGAGCCCATGTCTCAGCCCCATACATCACTGTTGGCACAACAATTCCTTGATACAGTGCACTTTTTACTTTCACTCCGAGATTTCTCGTCTTCCACATACTTCCCATTGCTCCGAAAACCTTCCTTCCTTCACACACTCTCTGTTTTACCTCCATTTCCATACCTCCACTCCTGCTTATCGTTCCTCCTAGATATTTAAAACACTCTACTTGTTCCAATATTTCCCCATCCAGCCTCACATCTAGATTCACCCTATGCTCTCCCCTATTACACACCATTACTTTACTTTTATTGACGTTCACCTTCAGTTTCCTCCTTCCACAAACCACACCAAACTCTTTGACTACCCGCTGCAGTTTCTCATCAGAATCCGCCACCAATGCTATGTCATCAGCGAACAGCAACTGATTCAACTCCCAATCTCTACCATTCTTTCCTACTAAACCCAATCCTCTTCCCATAGTTCTCCTTTTCACCTCCCTCACCACACCATCCATAAACATATTAAACAGCCATGATGACATTACACAACCCTGTCGCAAACCTACCTTTACCTCAAACCATTCACTCAACTCACCATTTCCTACTCTCACATATGCTCTGCTCCCTTCATAAAAACTCTTAACTGCTTCTAACAAATTTTCTCCTATTTCATAAATCCTTAACACCTTCCACATTGCTTCACGGTCCACACGATCATACGCTTTTTCCAAGTCCAAAAAAGCCCAAAATATATCCTTATGCTTCTCTAAATACTTCTCGCATAACTGTCTTACTGCAAACATCTGATCCACGCACCCTCTTCCCCTCCTAAAACCGCACTGTTCTTCTCCTATTGCAACTTCCGTACATTTTATTATCCTCTCTATCAACACCCTGCCATACAGCTTTCCAACCACTGACAATAAACTAATACCTCTATAACTTGAACACTCCTGCCGATCTCCCTTCCCCTTGTACAACGGCACAATACATGCACTCTTCCAGTCTATTGGTACCATTGACACAGCAAAGCACACATTGAAAATTCTCACCAACCAATCTATTATCACATCTCCACCCTTCTTTATACACTCCACAGCAATACCATCCAAACCTTCTGCTTTTCCCGCTCTCATTTGTTTCACTGCTTCTTTCACCTCATTTTCCTCAATTCTTTCATTCATTCCCTGCCACCTGGGTGGCCTGGGTAACCTATCTCCATCCACCTCTGCTTCAATCACTGCTTCTCTTCCATCTCTTGTATTTAACAAAGATTCAAAATACTCGGCATACCTTTTCCTCACTTCAACTGGTTCCACTAGTAATTCTCCATTTGCATCTTTCACTGACTCTTCCCTCTTTTGTCCTCCTTTCCTTACTTTATTTACCTCCTTCCAGAACATCTTCTTTCGTTCTTCAAAATTCTCACTCAACCTTTGACCCCACCTTTCGTTTGCATCTTTTTTCGCTTCTCTAATTTTCCGTTTTGCCTCTCTCCTTTTCTCTTGTACCTCTCCCATACCTCAACACTACCATCCTGTAAAACCCTCTCAAAACACTGTCTCTTCTCTTCAACTGCCTTTCTCACCGTATCATTCCACCACTTGCTTCCCTTCCTGATACCTCTGCCTCCTACTTTCCTTTTGCCGCATACGACCTCTGCACTTGCTTTCACTCCTTCCTTAAACTGTTTCCATTCAACCTCTACTTCTCTCTCTTCCATCTCTCTCACTTCCATCCACTTTCCATTTAGTCTTTCCTTGTACTCCCTCTCTTTTTCACTCTTCTCTAACTCACTAACTTTTATTACCTCTCTTACTTCACGCTTGTCTCTTATTCTCCTGTAACTCTTAACTCTTAGCTTTCCCTCCACCAGGTAATGATCTGACATACCCTCCGCCTCACCTCTCATCGCATTCACATCCAGCAGTCTACACAATCTTTCCCTTCTCGTCACCAGCACATAATCCATCAATGCCCTCTCTACAATCTCTCCCCTCACAAGTCTATGCCAGGTGTACTTGTTTATACGCCTTTTTTTGAAGAACGTATTACCTACACTCAATCTGCACTCTTCACATACATTTTTCAGTCTTTCTCCACTCTCGTTTACACCATCCACACCAAAACTACCGATGACTCCATCAACAGGCTCATTTCCTACCCTAGCATTTAGGTCCCCTAAAACTATAATATTTTCATTTTCATCAAACCCTTGTAGACAATCTCTCAAATCCTCCCAGAAACCCTCTACCTCGTCTAACTCTCTTTCACTTCCTGGTCCATACGCACTTACAAAAACCCACCTTTCACCCTTAAACCGCATTCGCACCCACATTAGCCTTGATGACACTTCTTTCCACTCTTTAATAAACTCTCTCAACTCCTCCTTCACAATAATAGCCACTCCTTCTTTCCCCCTGACTACTCCAGACTTTCTACCTATCACGTTTCCAAAATCCACTTCTCCCTCTCCTTTCATCTTTGTTTCATTCAGTGCAAGCACATCATACTTTCTTTTTTCAAATAACCTTCCAATATCCTCTCGCTTCTCATTCGTACTACATCCACGCACATTCAAAGCTCCTATTCTTAGGGTCCGGGACCACGAACGCGTTCCCTCGCCTCTATCTCTGTCTCGTTTTTTTGGTAGATTTATTTAAGGGGAGAAGGATACCAGGCCCCCCGCCCCCGATCCCCTTTAGCCGACTTCTACGTCTCGCCGGAGAAAAGCGGTGGTGGAAATTTCTCACCCCTCCACCACAGAGGAGGCTACCTGCACCAGAAAGTGGCGGGCGTTGGGGTCGCCGCATCCCTACGCCATTTGAAAAAATTAGAGATGCAGAAGGAGAAAAAGATAGAAGGGGCTATGGGAAGTAGAGGACACCAACCCTCACTCTGACAAAGGTCAGCCCACCACTATAACCTATTCATTGCAAAATGACACCAAACGTCTAACATAACCTAACCTAACCTAACCTAACCTTACCTTACCTAACCTAAAATGTTAGGTTAGGTTAGGTTAGGTTAGACGTTTGGTGTCATTTTGCAAAAGGGCACAGGTAATTTTACAAAAAGGCCAATATGCTGGACATTTTGCAAATGACATTAAGTGTCATTTTACAAAAAGGCTAGGTTTTTGGTGATTTTGCAAAGCTCCCGGTTCATTTCGCAAAAAGGCCACTTTTTCAAAAAACCCGTAACATATATACTATTTATTGAAAAAGTAACTTCTATTACAAAATTCATCCAAATAGTTGTATTTGCCTAAAGCAAAACATTAGGGTCCACCAATTTTTATGAGTGGACAATGACATGCGAGTGTACAGTCCCTCTTAAACACTCTTGGACCCCTTATGTAGCTTATTATGGAACTATAGTCAATTTTCAGCTGACATAATATTTGCAATGTCGCTATTTTTTATGAGAAATACTTGGTTAATTTTGTGGGTTGCATAAAAAATATACGCTTTAGCGGTGGACCCTCACTCGACCAGTGACACTTGGCAACCCCTCCACAACCGGTTTCCCTCGGCATAGTATACCCCTTGTTCAGAGAGAGAGAGAGAGAGAGACAGAAAGAGAGAGAGAGGAAGTGTAGACATGAGAGGAGTTCTGAAATTAGGCAAGGAATAACAAACATGTAAATGACAAAGACGGTGATTAACAGCTAGAACACAAAAGTAAGTATGGAATAATAAAGTAAGCAAAACTAATAAAGCAGAGAGGAAAATGAAAAATAGTTAGATAAAGTATATAGCAAAATAATAATAATTAGATATAAGAGAAGGAAGGAGTAGAACAAGACTTATATAGTAACAGAGAGAGAGAGAGAGAGTGTGAGAGTGAGAGTGAGTGAGAAGAGAAGAGGAGACAAGAGATAGAAAGAAGGGACACAGACACAGAAACAAAGGAAGATTAAGCCGCACGAGCCCCAAAGGAAGATTAAGCCGCACGAGCCCCAAAGGAAGATTAAGCCGCACGAGCCCCAAAGGAAGAAACATAGAAATGAACGACGACATAATAAACCCCCATAATTTGCTCCTGATTCACCAATTAGACCAACCAACCAGCCGAACCCTTATTAAAGAGCAGAAAGGGATGGTTAGAGTGGTAGAGGGAGTGGACTAGGTTTGAACCTCGGTAATTGGGCCTTCTAAGATAATTAGGGTGTAGGGTAAGTGCCTGTCCGAAAGGTTTGAAGTGAGGGGAAATGCGTGGGTAGAGTTGAGTTGGGTATGTGTACAATATTTGAGTGTCTTTAATGAAGAATCATTAAAATTTCAGCTTGTACATTAGTATTTAGTGAGAGGAATATGTCAAGCGTGTCGTGAAATTTTCAATACGCATGCATTAACCCTTTCTCTGTGGGCTTATTTGTGCTATTTAGGGCATATTCAGGCACCCCTGAATGATTAATCAAGTAACTGCATTAAATTAACTGTATTCTGCCGAAAACTAGGCGAAAATAGCTTCAAAATGACACCAGAACGAGCTTCGTAGGTGGCGGGGTTCACCCGCAGCGTTGCCATAGACATTCGGAAAAACTCGCTAATTATTAGCTCTCGCTCGCTCGGCAACACTGTCAAGACAGCCGCGCGAGACACAGTCTCCCTCAGTGAGCGGCTGGCTGCTTTGAGGGTCAGAGGGAGGTCCCTCACGCTCCCGCCCACTGACACTCGATTTCTACGGCGTTTACAGGCTTTTAAAGCCTGGAAATTGCTGTAAATTGCCTATGCGTTCCAGAACGTTACCCGCAGGGAAAGGGTTAATCAAACTGGTGATGATCTCAATGATGTACGATTTGGTAAATTCTACTGTAGGTGATTTTTGTTCTGCTACATTTGCAAGTTAAATTTTATGTACGGTAGTGCTAATAAGTCATGTCTCAGGTGTCATTACGTTTGGCTCGCTCTATGCTGTATTAACACCTTACGAGCGGCCTATGCGGTTTATTTATATGTACCGCCCAGCGGGGTGTTTTTAGCCAAAATAGGGCTGTTTACGTGATCATTTTCATGCCTAAATAAGACCCAGAACGTAAAACAAGTACCTATCCCTGAAAGGGCATAAACAGAGCTTTCGAATGACACCATAACGATCCTTTTATGATGGCTAGTTTTCTTGCAATAACCGTGCAACGCGAGTGCAAAAAGCATGTAATTAGCCACTTTCCCGATACAATTCCTTATATAGCGAGTGAGAGAGGGAGGAGGGAGCTGGGATTCGTGTCAGTATGTTCGCCGCGGTGGTCTGGAGCAGTCATACGCTCGCTACTCTCCTGCCACCACTTGTCTCTCTCTCTCAGCAACATTACGTGCTGAAATTGCCACTCGAGTTATGTCGAGCGCCGCCACATAGTCCAGCTTTATTTAACTCGACTTATGTGGTGAGCCGCTAAATAAGGGTTAATGTCTATCAGATGTTGAATAGGGTGGATAAGTGTACGAACATGTTTGTATATTTCACTCGAACAAATAAATCAAGTTTTAGATATTGTTCTATCTATCTATCTATGTACTCAGGCCCATTCTCCATTTTTATTCTGGGGGTGGCCGACTCGAGACAGAGCCCGAATAGGGACAACACAACACAACAGAAAACAATGAACACACAAAAACAAAACCCAAATTCACACACATTTAGGTCACCCAGGAGAAGACCCAGAGACCAGGGATTACCAAGGTCCCTCCAGTACTCCCCTGGCCCCCGACCACCCGGATAGGTTCCGGTCTCAGCAGGCAGACATGCAGCGAGCCGAAACCGCAAGCCCGCCCACCACACTTCCAGGCGCACACCAATTATTGATCAAAACATACTTGGTGCCGAGACATCACTTATTAGGCCGACTGTACTATACCTATAGGTTTATACTGTAGTAGTATGTAGACTTACAGCCTCAAGGCTGTAAGTAAGGTTTTAAGTAGCATATTTTTTTATAAATATAATGATTGATAATAAGGGCATGCACAAGGTTCGAGGCCAACCCTGGTAAAGGTCTTCACTTATTCTCCAATTATATTATAAGTCATTGGGTCAATCAGGTTAGGTGTCCAGCCCCACCACAGATTTGGAGATGGGGCTAACGAAACTTCGTAGTTTCTTAGGTGTTGGAGGCGGTGGTTTGAGCGGACACGCAGGTCTTGGAGATGAAGGTGTTGTTGGAAGATGCTCTAGGCTGGCAGTAGGTGAACATGTTGAAGGGATGTTACTCGGTGCTTGTTATAGTAGGCAGTTGGTTGCTTAGTGCTTCTCATCTGTATTGTAATGCTGGACATCTGCTGCAGGGGCTTGGGTGATGTTGGAAGTGCCAGTCAAATATTGCACAGTCCTGGAGGCTTACCAACAATATGTTTGCCAATTGCCGAATGAACAGATTGATTTGCCAAAATTGTGTTGAGCATTATTGGTATTACAGAATACAGGGGACCGTAGTCTAGCCCATGATTCTGTGTAGGGTTCTTTGGCAGTGGTGGTGCTTGCTTGATTTGATATATATATATATATATATTATTTTTTCCAATGTGCAAGAAGGAGATAAAAGGCAAAGATGCCTGTATTGAGTCTCCCCCCTCCAAATTTAAAGAATGACAGAGCCATATTCAAAGTACGTTAGAGTCCAAATGTCTGGACACACGGAATTTGAAGCAGTTTAAGTAATAGGATGAAGGAAAGATAGATTGAGGGAAAGAGTTCCAGAGTTTATTTGTTGAGTGGAAGAAAGGCGTGGAAAATTAGTTCATTTCATTAGGTAGAGAGTTGGACAAAAATGGTTGGAATATGTTGAAAGACGGATGCCACCTACTCTTCGTAAATGAGAAGGTATACACAGGGAAAGCTCTGCAGAACATTGATTATTATAATAGTGGTAGGAGAGAGAGAGAGATAGATGCAACATTGCAGAGTGTAAAGAGAGATTGTAGAGAATTAGTAAGAGGGGGTGAGTTGATGAGACGAAAAATGCATATGACTACCCTTTCAAGAAGTGCGGTATGGGTGGAACCTCCCCACACATGCGAACAGTACCATACTCGATACAAGGGCACACAGTACCCCACTACAGAGCAAGAACCTGTGTGGGAGTGAGGAACTCACAAAGACTGTTGAGCACACCTAACTTCTGGGAAGCTATTTTAGTATGAGTGGTAATATGGTCTTTCCAAGAAAGGCACACTCCGAGGGTCCCATGCCACGGAAGCAAGAATCTTTCCAAAGGAAATCAACGAAATGCTGCTGAAGAGCCTCCCAGTCGGCAGTGGCAAAGTGCCAGAAGCTCCGCCGGCTGGGAGGATCAGATGGCAGCAATGGAGGGATAGGACAGGTAACAGAGATAAGATTATGATTGGAGGCACCCAATTGAGAGAAGATATACAATGTAAGCAGAAGGGTTAGAGGTTAGAAATAAGTCAGGATGTTGGGCCGATCTCCAAGGTGGTCAAGGTTGCTGAACTAACTGCTCCTAGTCATTTAGGATAGAAAAGATTAAGGCATGTTCACCAGGTTGGTCAGTGAAATGAGAGGAAAGCCATTGGCGGTGGTGAACATTGAAATCTCATTAGATGGAGATTTCTGAGAATGGAGAGGTTAATAGGATGTGTTCCGCTTTAGAAATAAAATTGTCGATTAATTATGAAAGTCAGTAGAATTAGGGGAGACTTAGACAGCACAGAATTATTTAGTTTGGTAGTGATAGGAAAGTTTGAGCCAAAGAGTTGAGAATTCAAAATAGTCTAAATTGGGAACACATGGTGCACATACACACAGCATCCCCCTTTGGCTTGAAAATTGGGAAATATAAAGTAGCAGGTGACAGAGAAGGAGCTACTGGCAGTTGCTGTAGACATCTGAGTCTCAGTGAGCAAAACAAAGAGATCTGGTTTGTTGGAGGAGAGGTTGTAGTTCCACAGAGGGGAAGTTAGATGATAGGCTGTGTCGAGACTCGTAAGTTAACTCGACAGTTTAGGTTAAGTAAACATACTGGAAGTTCAAATTAGGCGCCAGTATTAGGCTAAGTTATATATCTACATAAAAGATATATACTATTTAGTATTAAGTCTTTATGGGTTTATTATCCATTATTATATCGGGTTGTCATTATAATAAATCCGGTATATCTTGTAATTAGTTAAATGACACATTGGTAGATAAGATAACTGCGCATGCGTCATATTCGGGAACCTGAGGGTCCCTCGCTCCAAGACAAAGGAGAATCGCTTTCGCTACGACCTCATCAAGATCTCCTTCTAGCCGCTCCAATACAACCACCTGTTTCCTGCTAAGTCATCCTAATTCTTATATCTAAGTGGCCACTATATCTTCCATCTATTCCTACCACTATCATTGAGCTATCTATCCCTATCAACCAATAAAAGTAAGTTAACTCGTGTGAGTTTATAGGTAAATTCCGCTTTGTTTACTATCGAATTCTCACAATATGGTCCTTCGATACCTCTGACTTTTGCCTTATGCTATCTTTTCTTCTTTGTCTTTTCTTTCTTCTGCTTTCCTATTGTCTGCTATTTCCTAGCTATTCCTTCTTTCTGTTCCCTTTTCCCGCTTCCCTGGTGTCTCCTGTAGGTTTGTGGGCTGGTTTTTGTTGTCTGTGGCCTAATTTCCGCCGGAGTCCTGCTTATTTTACCCGGCCATAGGGGCCGCCGCCAGCCGATGTACCACCCGTTTTTCCTGGTAGTAACTTTGCTCCACCCGGCTAGGGTGGACACTATCGCGTATTCTGCGGCCTGGGAGAGCCATGTCATCAATAATTAGGTGGTAGGCTATAGGCTAGGTATATAATTGCAACAATTAAATTAATGTAAAGTAGAATTATAAGAGTTAAATTGAATTTGTTTGGTCTTAACCCCTAAGTGTCGGCGCGCAACATAAGTCGAGTATAATAAATCTGGACTATCTGGCGGCGCTCGACATAGGTCGTGTGGCAATTTCAGCACGTAATGTTGCTGAGAGAGAGAGACAAGTGGTGGCAGGAGAGTAGCGAGCGTATGACTGCTCCAGACCACCGCGGCGAACCTACTGACACGAATCCCACCTCCTCCCTCCCTCTCTCACTCGCTATATATGGAATTGTATGGGGAAAGTGCCGAATTACATGCTTTTTGCACTCGCGTTGCGCGGTTGTTGCAAGAAACTAGCCATCATAAAAGGATCGTTATGGTGTCATTGGAAAGCTCTGTTTATGCCCTTTCAGGGATAGATACTTGTTTTACGCTCTGGGTCTTATTTAGGCATGAAAATGATCACGTAAACAGCCCTATTTTGGCTAAAAACACCCCGCTGGGCGGTACATATAAATAAACCGCTAGCCCGCTAATCTAGTGTTAACTAAACTTAAAGGGGCTAATTACCACAAACATTTTGGGCTAGCCTAATTTATTATATGTTTACAATTTAAATTGGCTTGTTATACACCTTTTGGCCTACCCTTTCTTAGTGTGCTCTATCAACAAATTTGCCGCATTTAATATAAGGTTTACCTTTTAAATTTAAGTGTGGAGATATTTATGCGTTCGTTTACTTTTATTATTGCGTTCTGCGTCATATTTCCCACTTATTGCCCTACCCCGGCATCATACGTTTAATTAATTATTACGTTTAAGTCGGGGTTCCCTATATCTTGCCTTTATTGGCGTCAGCTAACTTTCTGAGTGCGCTTTACGTCCATATAGGTAAGATATAGTATTATTCTATTCTATTTCCTGTGTATTGCCATCATGTCATTGACACTGTCCCAGTACAAGCGACGCAAGGGGGGTATCAAGAGTGGTTTGACTAGGATTACCAAAGATATTACTACATTTTTAGTTAATGCAGATAATGATGCGATTGAGGCTAAATTGGCTTCGGTATCAAAACAGCTCGAAGATTTAAATTTATGTCGCTGCGAAATGGAAATGCTCTATGAAGATGACGCCGAGTATTTCGCGGACATAGAAACAGACGTGGATTATATAGAGTGTCTTGATAAAGCTATCATCCTCCTCAAAGGTAAGCTAAAACACAAGGAGCCAAATCGTGCTGCAGTTAACAAAAATGCCGGTATAAGATTGCCGAAAATAACCCTTCCTGTGTTTGACAGTGATCCCACTCTATGGCTGGGATTCTGGGATATGTTCCACTGTAGTGTCCACAGCAATGCGGAGCTCAGTGACATCCAAAAATTCACCAACTTAAGAGGTCAACTGAATGGCGAGGCAAAACAACTAATTGAAGGTTTCGCAATTGAGGGAGCCAGCTACCAAACAGCGGTTGCCCTTCTAAAGAAAACCTATGGGCACAGGGATAGAATTAAGGCGGCACATATAACTAACCTTACTACTTTGAATCCTCCCTCGTACAATGTCGAGGAACTAAAGGGATTCTATGCTAGTTTTGAAAGTACACTGAGGTCAATAGAAACCCTACAAATTACCCTTCATGAAGCTAGTGTTGTAATTCTCATGAATAAATTGCCATCCACACTAAAGGAAACATAAAAGAGAACTTTAGGTAAAGAAGGTCTGGACCTAGAAAGGTGTGTCCAGGCTTACCAGACAGAAGTGTTTAACATGGAAAGTGTAGCCGAACGGACTACGCCACACATACCAGTTGCTTCAGCATCCTTTGCGGTGCAGGAGGCCTCAGTGCGAAGGAAGGGTTGCAAGTTGTGCGAAGGGGCACATGCATGGTTTAAGTGTATCAAATTCAAAACCAGTGCTCTGAAAGTAAAACGCGCAAAGCAACTCAACCTTTGCACCGGGTGCTTATCTTCAACCCACGGAGCAATGGTTGTGTGAACCTTGACATCCGCAACTGCAAGTTCTGTCAAAACAGATACTACCATATCCTCTGTCAGTCCAGATCTCAATGGGACGGTGCAAAGAAGGAGCAAAAACCTCAACAGGTAACAAAGACCAAGACGCAAACTACCACGATGTCTGTGTCATCAAAGAAGACTAGTATTATCCTCCCAACTGTAATGCTGCCAACAGTTAAGGAATCAAGAGGAACAGTCAAGATGAGAACACTGCTGGATCAGTGCTCCCAGCGCACCTTCATCTTAAATTCCGCTCTAGACTCGATCCATTATATAAAGGTGGGTGATGAAGAGCTAGAGTTGCGAGGGTTTACCGGAGCATGTGAGAGCAGAAAGTACCCAGTAGTGTCCTTCAAATACAAGTTCCGGGGAAGAAACTATCCTCTACAAGCAGTTGTGGTAGAAACTCTCCCGGATCACAAAGGATCAGAATGCCTTGAAACAAACATGAGAGTTTTGCGAAACACAGGTTACAAATTAGCTGATCCTCTAATGACACAGACATCTCGACTGGACTTGTTGGTTGGTGCCGATTATTATTATGACTTAGTGCGGCCAGGGTACAAGAAAGAGGGTGACATAATTCTCTTGCCCACTAAATTTGGTTATGCACTAAGTGGCTCCTGCCATAACGACAAGTCTAGCGCCCAAGTAAAGGTACAATTTTGAAAGTTGCGGTCACCCCGATGGATCAATATATATCCACGGAATCAAGTAATCCATGTCATAATGAATTAAAATGTATGTGGGAACTGGATCATCTAGGTATTTCTCCAAATGAAGATTCAAAGGAAAACATGACTGCGTTGGACATTACAAGGAGACAGTAACATACTCTGCACAGAATCAGCAATATGAAGTCAGACTGCCATGGAACCAACATAAATACCAACGTTATCCAAGATCAACTTCATCGTGATTTTATTGAAGAGGTTCCTTTCGGTGTTACTGAAAATAGTCTTTATTTGGCACATCACGGGGTCACCAAGAATAGCACAATGACGCCCGTTCGTATTGTGTACGACTGTTCCGCTAGTATTGGCAAGGGCAGACCAAGTCTTAATGACTGCCTTTACACAGGGCCATCACTAGTGCCGGATCTAGCAAAAATATTGCTGCGATTCAGGGTACACAAATATGCCTGGATAAGTGACATCGAGAAGGCCTTTCTCATGTTGAGACTTCATGAAGAAGATCGTGACTACACCTGATTTCTGTGGCAAAAAGATCCCTTGGACTTATCTTCACCCTTACTTTGCTACCGGTTTAAGGTAGTGTTTTTCGGGGCGACTTGCTCACAGTTTCTTCTTAATGCCACGATCTTAAAACATCTTTCCATTATTAAAGAGGATCCCAAAGTTGTGGAGGCTATTAAGGAAGGTTTGTACATTGACAACCTCCAGGGTACAGGCAGTGATGAAGAGACTGTCGTTAAGCGTTACTGGGATGCCCAAAGAATAATGTCTCAAGCACATTTATATCTCAGAGAATGGGCTACCAATAGTTCTCAACTACGTGACCTCCTGCAATTGGATGGTGTTGCTGCTGTTACGAACTGGCATTCGGGTACACAAGGGCTCTCAATCAGGACTCGAATATGGCTCGCTGCCACAACGGAAACACACGATCCCAACCCCTGAGTACTGCCAGCCGAACAAAAAACACCAATACCCTCCAGAGTTCAATCTGCTATAACGGGGTATACAAGAACTCGGTACTAGTGTTCAACAACAGACTAATAAAGAGACAGGAATTCTCTAGTCTGGTCAACAATCAAACAAAGAAGTAAGAAACAACAACACCAAAGAATAGTGTTGGCTGAAGCCGAAGTAATCCACCCTTGACTAAGAACTTAAGAAGTCCTCCACCCTCTACTTCGGATCGGCACTATTACGTTACGTTAATTAATAGTCCTTAAGCATCGAGCAAGGAATCTTCTGAAAAAAGTTAGATGCTTCTCGGATGCTCGTAAGAAGTACGTATCGGATTTTGAACAGTAATTCAATAAGCAAAAACACTGGCAATTAAATACAATTAAAGGTTTAAATTGGCATAAGAATAATTAAAAGAATATGCAATAGTAAATGGCAAACATTAAAAAGAAGTACTCCGCAAATGCAACGGCAATAGCCTACTCGGATTGTGCTCGTGGGCCACTAATCACTAAAGTAGCCAAGCTTGCAACACATGAAATCAATAGTGCATAAACAATATCATACATAAGGAAAGCTTCAATACTATTCTGTATCTACTAATCGAGTAAAGTCTAGCTGGGGTAATGTGGGCAAAAGGTAGCAGTGACTGAGCAAAAACGGCTCGTAGCCTAGCGAAGTCCTCACAACTGTTTAAAGTATTACGTTAAAACTAACAAGTGCACTTTGAGAAATCCAGATCCCTTGTATCTGGTCTTCTCCCGGCTCCTTGACAAAGTAAAAACAAACTGTTAATAAAATACAGGGTGGTTAGGCTCTTGCCCTCACGCACTGTAAATTATTAACTCAACACAGTCAGCCGCGAAGACAACCTAGGCTTCACTGAACCGAAACGAGTATGCAGGTTTATCGCTTAACCACTGCATCAAACAACAACTCGTAACACAGAAAAGCCTTACCCCAGTCTAGCATTACCTAGACTAGCAGAAAACAGGAATAATAATAACACACAGGGAAATGCATATACAAGTGCAACAAACATAAATCAATCCTATTCTAAGTTAACCCTTCCAAAATAGGCTATCTAATAGGCAAGTATCTCGTGAGAACTCAAGCGATAATACGTTGGCTGACTAGCTCTGCACCAACGGGACCATGGAAGTTAAACAGGCAGGGAAAAGAGGAGATAAGAATGTAAGGTAGTAGAGAAAGTTCACATCAGTCAGAAGAATATATATAGTTAGCAAGGGAAATGAGAAGTCGCTCTGCCTAATGAGTTCTGATGAAAAAATGGCTAGATTTCCCTTTTTATACCCGGCCCTCTAGTGAGCCCAACGTGAACTACTAAGGACCGCCCACTGACAACCATTACGTAATTTCTCTCTCTCCTCTGGGATAGACAAAGGCTCCCCTAGCACTGAGGGGAGGGGGGAGGGGGAGTGCTAGTGAGTTAGGCCCACCTCCCGCCTGGCGCACCCACTGACCCCCAACTGTGGCTGCTTCTCCTCCCATCATTACAAATAAGCTCCACACACAACACTTATAACTAATGATATAAAATAGAACTCGTTGATTCAGATGAAAACAAAATACATATTCATAATACTTATAGTACAACGGCTCACATGAACTAAGTTAGGAAACTCTACATAGACTACAGCCAAAGTTCCTGCCCTGACGATCCTAGCAAGAGTGGGGCATGACTAGGCGTTCTGTACAGCATGCTCACACTGGACATGCGTCACACCTCCCCCAAGATTTTACTTGCTCAACACTGAGCTAAAATCTGACAAACACAGAACCCCATCAAGCCCCTCACACCCAGCGACCGCATGGCACTAAAACAAAGCTGAGTTTATCACCAAAACACATCTTATTATTAAAAAAAAAAATTCACATTTTATAACTCCTCCCAACAATAGCAAAAAGACACAATATCATGCTCCCAGAGCGAGCTTACAGCAGCTCAGCCGTTTGATAGTTCGTGGACTACTCAAACTCTATAGGCTATGACAAACTTATACGATTACCTATATCAAGAGAAAGAGTTTTTATATGATTTTTATATTTTAATATGTTTTTCCCGGCTGCACTATAAGGGCAGCATATTTTCCTCCACTCAAACCCACACACCTGTGATAGCCTACGACTGATCATCCACCCTTGATAAACAAACCGCGATCACATTGTCACATCCAGCAATATGACGGATGTCCAGGTTATACTCCTGCAACATCAAAGACCACCAGGTCAGTCTCATATTGCGATTGTGAAATTGATTCAGGAATCTCAAAGGGTGATGATCAGTGTAGATAACCACGACTGGGCCATAGGCTGGAACATACACCTCGAAGTGCCTGAGCGACAGCACAATCACCAGTAATTCCTTTTCTATTGTAGAATAGTTCTTTTGTGCAGCATTGAACTTCTTAGAAAAGAAACTTACTGGGTGTTCCACACCTTCATTTTCTGTCTGTAGCAAGACGGCACCAGCCCCTACACCACTAGCATCTGTTGCCAGCTGAAAAGGCCTGTTAAAGTCTGGGGCCCTGAGTATCGGGTGAGTACATAGCAAATGTTTCACCAAAGTGAAAGCCTTTTCACACTCAGGTGCCCACAAAAACTGTTTGTCTTTAGATAACAAATCTGTGAGAGGTGCCAACACCGTTGAGTAACCTTTTATGAAGCATCTGTAGTAGCCTATCATACCCAAGAATCTCATAATCTGCTTCTTGATTGTTGGGTGCGGAAATTTATTGATAGCCTGTACCTTGTTCTGAGGAGGGCACACCTGTCCCCTTCCCACTACAAACCTAAGGTACTGCACAGTGGCTTTTACGAAGTCACACTTTGCCAAATTTACTACCAGACCTGCTTCACTAAGTTTCCGGAACAAGGTCTCAAGGTGCTCACAATGGCTCTCAAAGTCGTCATCATAAATGATTACATCGTCCAAATATACGGTGCAATTTGGAATGTCCTTTACAATTTCATTCATCAGGTTCTGAAACGTTGCTGGTGCATTCTTAAGTCCGTAAGGCATAACATTGCACCGGTAGGTACTCCCGTCCACAACAAAACCACATACCTCTTTAGCACGCTCGGACAAAGGTACTTGCCAGTAACCTTTTACTAAATCTACTTTAGACAAAAAACGAGCATTACCAATTTTGTCAACACTATCATCAACCCGAGGAAGAGGATATGGGTTAGTTGGAGTCAAACCGTTTAACCTACGGAAATCAATACAAAAGCGTACCTTGCCATCTGGCTTAGGCTGCAGTGTTACGGGGGAAGTCCACTTAACTGTGCCTTTCTCTATCAACCCTCTACCGAGCATATACTCCAACTCATCCCTCAGAGCTGGTAGTTTTATGGGGGGCACACGGTACGGGATTGACTTAAAGGGTAGATGGTCCCCCACGTCAACATCATGCATAGCCTGAGTAGTGAGGCCTGGGTGTTCAGCAAATACAGTGGGGTATGAACCGACCAACTGACGGATAGCATCAAACTGCGGCTCAGGCAAATGAGCTATAGCCTCGTCAGCCCTAAGGCTCGAGTTCCCCGCCCACTGATCCGCTGAAACATGTTGATCCCAGCTATCCTCCTCTGAAGCTTGACTGTCCCCCTCTCCTTCTCCACCACGGCCGCAACAAGCCAACACAGGGACAGTGAGAGGCTCAGAGGGGCGCCTCACATACTCTTTAATAAGGTTCACGAGACATAACTGGTTCTTTTTCCTCCTGTCTGGAGTGGCAACAAAGTAATCTAAGTCTGAAATTTTTTCTACAATTTTATAAGGTCCAGTGTACTTCGCAGAGAGGGGGTTACCAACCAAAGGCAACACAATTAATACCTCTTGTCCTACAGTGAACTTCCGGAGCCTCACTTTGCGATCATACCTGTCCTTCATCAAAGCTTGTGATTCTGTCAAATTTCTACCTGCCATCTCCAGACTCTTAAGCATGCGCTCACGGCTTTCAAGCACATACTTTAATAATGGACAAGGCTGCACAGTCCCCTCCCAAATTTCTTTCAGCATGTTAAGGGGGCCCCTGACACGGTGTCCAAAAATCAGCTCGTTTGGACTAAATCCCAGGCTCTCACCAGGTACCTCCCGAGCAGCAAACAGCACATAAGGCAATCCAAGATCCCAATCCATACCGTTGTCAGCACAATAACACCTGAGCATGTTTTTAAGTGTAGCATGCCACCGCTCAAGCTCCCCTTGACTCTCAGGGTGATACGCTGACGATACTACTGCTCGTATCCCATGCTGTTGCATTGTTTGCTTGAACATGTTGGAGGTGAAATTAGATCCCTGATCAGACTGAATCTCCTCCGGGTACCCGTACCTTGAGAAGTACCACAACAAGTTACTGACTACCGTCTTAGCCATTCCATTTTTCATAGGGTATGCATCGGGGTATCTAGTGGCAACATCCATTATGGTTAACACAAATTTATTTCCAGCCTTAGTGGGAGGGAGTGGACCAACCATGTCAACAATAATTTTACTAAAGGGTGGCCCAATCACAGGAATAGGGTGTAACGGAGCCTTAGGAATAACTTGGTTCGGTTTCCCGACACGTTGACAAATATCACATGAGTTTATCCATGGCTGCACATGAGACTTCATCCCCGGCCACCAAAACAATTTCCCCAAAGCCGCCACCGTTTTTCTCACCCCTAGATGTCCTGCCAGTGGTGTGTCATGCGCCAACCTCAGTAGGCTATCCCTGCACTCCCGTGGCACCACCAACTGGTCCACTACTCCGGACCCCTTTTGCCAACTATGTTTAGGGTCTTGAAAACGCCTATAGAGGATGCCTTCTAAATAAAAAAAATCTCCTGGCTGTGCATCGCCGTCCTCGTCGAGCTCTACAGCTCCATTAGCACACGTTTGGAGCTCAGGGTCCTCTAGTTGCAATCGACGTATATCTGAGGGTGCCAAGCGATCTAACTGCTCCCGGATCAATGCATGACCTTCCCCGATACTGGGCTGCTCCCTCTGTCTCTCTCGATGTACATAACGTTGCTGTCGTGGAGACTCGTCATGCCCAGCCTCGTCACTCTCGATGACAGGCCCAGGGGCTACTCCAGAATTAAGTAATGGTGCTAATACTGAATCACCCAGGAGAGCCGCCGAGTCAAAACTCTTAAAACCAACTCCAGCTTTAGCCTCCTCCTGTTGATCGTTCCTCCGCTGGTCTGAAGACGGAGGACTAGGCTGTGACACTTTAGCTGCCCGAGCTTGGGTGACAACACACGCCATGGGTTGTGTCTGGCACCGCTCGACCCACTCTTGCTCTTCCCTACTCACGTCGGCCGGCCTCTCGGCAACGACTAAGGGTAGAACCTCAGAAGCGGGCATTGCAAAGTCGTTGCCGAGAAGAAGGTCGACGCCCTCCACTGGCAGTTTCTCCACAATCCCGACATCCAATTCACGTGCCACACCATCCACCTCCAACTCCAACCGCACCAGCGGGTATGACCGAGTTGCATTAATACCCTGCACCACTACCACCCGAGCCGTGTTTATAGGGTAGCCAGTCAAGTTTTTCATCAGAGTCTGGGAAGCACCTGTATCACGCAAGACCTCTACTCCATGCTTGCGCCCCGCCCACATCATGCAACCCCGCTCTTAATGGTCGCAAAAAACATCCTGAGCAGGGTTCGAGCCTCCCAGGTGCTTCTGCATTGGCTGTGCCTCAGCCTCTGACGAACTGCCCCGGGCAAACTCAGATGACTTCGGAGACACACCAATGTTGCAGGCCAAAGACACAGCTGCTGTAGGTGGTTTGCTAGGACAGACTCTTGCAAAGTGCCCCTTTTTATGACAATGATAACACTCCAACTCCCCTTTGGGCTTCCCTTGGTACTGGGAAAGGTCCGGCCCCTTCTTAAAAGGGACGGTGCTAGTCTTGTGGTCAGTCTTGGTATCATGGCTCTTGTACTTGTTTGCATAAGATATATCACTAACTCGGGGGGGTGGGGCGTCACGCCCCTTGTTACCTGCCTCACTACGCTGGGCAAACCCGCACCCACGAATTAGTGATAGCCGGAGGTCAGCCATCTCAGCTGCCTCCTGTAGAGTTTTTGGGTTCTTTTCTTTAATAGTTAAAGTCATTTCTGCACCAGTACACTTATGAAACTGCTCGAGCAGAAACAGCTCAGTCAACTGTTCTGCCGTCTCAGCTTTCTCAGAACGTGTCCAGTTTTTAAGTGCATCTTTTAAGTCCCGGGCATGTTCAAGAAAGGTCGCCTCCCTAGTCTTTGTAACACCCCGAAACTTCAATCGATATGTTTCCGGTTGCAACTCGTATGCCCGTAGGACAGCTCTCTTCAATTCTGGGTAGTTTATGCAAGACTCTAAAGGCAGTGCATCATAAGCCTTCAGACCCTTACCCGTAAGTCTTGAGGAGACTAGAGCTGCCCACTTCTCTTCAGGCCAATTATGCTCCCTGCACTTCTTCTCAAAACAATTAAAAAATTCTGTGACTTCAGTTTCACTAAATACCGGCACCAATTTGACTAATTGGGCCAAGGACTGTTCTCTTACTTGGCCCTCACGGCCCATCCGAGTCCCTGTCGACTCTGCACGAGTCTTATCTAAATCTAATTTAGCACAATATTTCTCTGAGTCGTACCTAAGCTCAGCCTCATGCCTCCTGGTCTCATCCTCTTGCCTCCTAACCTCAATCTCATGCCTCCTAGTCTCATTCTCCTGCTTCCTAGCCTCAATCTCCTGCTTCCTAGCCTCAATCTTAGCAAGCTCAAGTCTAAATACCATATCTGGAGACAGGCAGGAAGAGGGAGCTGCCACTACTGAAGGAGGGGGGGCAAAAACTGGGGAACCACCATGTGCACCACCCGAGGGCACTCCAATCTGCCAATTCTCATCCCTCTGTGGGAGAGTGCTAACCTCCGGTAACTGAGTGGACGGCACTGTGGGAGTCGAGTGAGAGGGGATCTGGGGAGGAACCCCCCCAAACGCCCTCTCCTCCGAAACCCCATGTCGCCCACGCAACACCCAGGAAATCAGCTCCCCCTTGGACATCCCTACTACATTGAAAATGCCCAAAACCTTGGCTATCAGGTGCAAGCCACAAACATCCACCCCAGTCAGCCTCTCCTCAGTCACGTGGTACTGCTTACTCACAAAAACTCTAGCATCCTCCTCACTGGTTACTAACGGCACACCTTCAAATGACATCTCTCGCTCATCGTCAGTGCTAATGCACGACATACTGAAGTCCACAAACAAATTCTCGAGACAAAAGTGTTAAACTTCCTATGCAAGCACTAATTACTAAATTAACTGGAGTCTCTTAAATGCTTTACTAATTGCCATACAAAAAAAAAATCTTCAATATGCACGCTAAAATACAAACAAACAAATGTTGTACAACTCTGCAAAAATTTATACTGTTCACAAAATCCTAAGCAAGGTCGCCATTTGTTATGAACTGGCACTCGGGTACACAAGGGCTCTCAATCAGGACTCGAATACGGCTCGCTGCCACAACGGAAACACACGATCCCAACCCCTGAGTACTGCCAGCCGAACAAAAAACACCAATACCCTCCAGAGTTCAATCTGCTATAACGGGGTATACAAGAACTCGGTACTAGTGTTCCACAACAGACTAATAAAGAGACAGGAATTCTCTAGTCTGGTCAACAATCAAACAAAGAAGTAAGAAACAACAACACCAAAGAATAGTTTTGGCCGAAGCCGAAGTAATCCACCCTTGACTAAGAACTTAAGAAGTCCTCCACCCTCTACTTCGGATCGGCACTATTACGTTACGTTAATTAATAGTCCTTAAGCATCGAGCAAGGAATCTTCTGAAAAAAGTTAGATGCTTCTCGGATGCTCGTAAGAAGTACGTATCGGATTTTGAACAGTAATTCAATAAGCAAAAACACTGGCAATTAAATACTATTAAAGGTTTAAATTGGCACAAGAATAATTAAAAGAATATGCAATAGTAAATGGCAAACATTAAAAAGAAGTACTCCGCAAATGCAACGGCAATAGCCTACTCGGATTGTGCTCGTGGGCCACTAATCACTAAAGTAGCCAAGCTTGCAACACATGAAATCAATAGTGCATAAACAATGTCATACATAAGGAAAGCTTCAATACTATTCTGTATCTACTAATCGAGTAAAGTCTAGCTGGGGTAATGTGGGCAAAAGGTAGCAGTGACTGAGCAAAAACAGCTCGTAGCCTAGCGAAGTCCTCACAACTGTTTAAAGTATTACGTTAAAACTAACAAGTGCACTTTGAGAAATCCAGATCCCTTGTATCTGGTCTTCTCCCGGCTCCTTGACAAAGTAAAAACAAACTGTTAATAAAATACAGGGTGGTTAGGCTCTTGCCCTCACGCACTGTAAATTATTAACTCAACACAGTCAGCCGCGAAGACAACCTAGGCTTCACTGAACCGAAACGAGTATGCAGGTTTATCGCTTAACCACTGCATCAAACAACAACTCGTAACACAGAAAAGCCTTACCCCAGTCTAGCATTACCTAGACTAGCAGAAAACAGGAATAATAATAATAACACACAGGGAAATGCATATACAAGTGCAACAAACATAAATCAATCCTATTCTAAGTTAACCTTTCCAAAATAGGCTATCTAATAGGCAAGTATCTCGTGAGAACTCAAGCGATAATACGTTGGCTGACTAGCTCTGCACCAACGGGACCATGGAAGTTAAACAGGCAGGGAAAAGAGGAGATAAGAATGTAAGGTAGTAGAGAAAGTTCACATCAGTCAGAAGAATATATATAGTTAGCAAGGGAAATGAGAAGTCACTCTGCCTAATGAGTTCTGATGAAAAAATGGCTTGACTTCCCTTTTTATACCCGGCCCTCTAGTGAGCCCAACGTGAACTACTAAGGACCGCCCACTGACAACCATTACGTAATTTCTCTCTCTCCTCTGGGATAGACAAAGGCTCCCCTAGCACTGAGGGGAGGGGGGAGGGGGGAGTGCTAGTGAGTTAGGCCCACCTCCCGCCTGGCGCACCCACTGACCCCCAACTGTGGCTGCTTCTCTTCCCATCATTACAAATAAGCTCCACACACAACACTTATAACTAATGATATAAAATAGAACTCGTTGACTCAGATGAAAACAAAATACATATTCATAATACTTATAGTACAACGGCTCACATGAACTAAGTTAGGAAACTCTACATAGACTACAGCCAAAGTTCCTGCCCTGACGATCCTAGCGAGAGTGGGGCATGACTAGGCGTTCTGTACAGCATGCTCACACTGGACATGCGTCACACTGCCAAGAATCAAGAGCGAGTGAAGACATTAGGACTCTTATGGTTACCTGACTCTGATCTGTTGACATTCAATGCTAGTCTCCCAGAGACCAATAAGGCAACAAAGAGAGAGTGCTTAAGAGTGTGGCGGCACAACTGTTCGATCCACTCGGTGTACTACTGCCCATTACAATAAGGTCCAGAATTTTCTTACAGCAATTATGGAGACTGAAACTAGATTGGGACGATCCGCTACCTGACGACTGCGCTGCCGAATGGTCTACAGTTACCAAGGACCTGCACCTCTGCTGTGACTTTACTTATCCTCGGAGGACGGTATATGCTGATTCAGTGGAACTTCATGCGTTTAGCGATGCAAGTGGTGTCGCCTATGGCACTGCAATATATTTTGTGAGCCCGGAACATAGCTGTATGGTCATCGCTAAAGCAAAGGTCACTCCCATAAGATCCATAACAATACCAAGACTAGAGCTAACTGCTGCTTTGCTAGCCGCCTGATTAATAAAATTTGTGGAGGAAGCCTATCATAGTATAATAAAAGTCAACAAAATTGTATTATGGTGTGACAGCCAGGTTACATTGCATTGGTTGCATAGTATGAAGAAACTTCCAGTGTAATTTGCAAACCGCGTTGACGAAATCAAATCCCTTCTTCCGACTGTAGAATTCCGGTACGTGTCCTCTAAAGAAAACCCTAGTGACTTACTCTCTAGAGGTGTTTCGGAAAAGCATCTGAAATTTTCTGCGTTTTGGTGGGAGAGCCATGTGGCTCCGAAACAGAGACGAGTGGCCAGAAGATATAATACCAGATGACCCAACGCCCAAGGTAACTAGCCAAGTCATTGGGACCAATGATAAACAAGACACACAGTTATGGAACTGGGAAAAATATGGCAGTTATGATAAATTAATTCGGATAGTTGCATGGACTATTCGATACAAGAATAATTTGAAGGCAAAAATTAAAGGGACGTCTCCCACAGACAGTGCCCTCTTCAGCATAAAGGAGCTAAAAGTAGCAGAAAAGATTATAGCTCAAAGATGCCAGCAGGAATGCTTCCCAAAGGAGTACGAGATGCTGTCTGGTGACAAAGGTACTCGCACTAATTTGGTAAACCAATTAGGACTTGTCATGAAAGGAGGATAAATTGTATGTGAAGGTAGATTGAAGTTAGCGGCTCTTCTGGATTCAATGAAATATCCGATACTACTGCCTTCCAAACATCCTTTCACTACCATGCTCATCAATATGCGTCATCGTGTCTGTTGTCACTATGGAGTTAATCACGTGGTCGCATATATACGGCAAAGGTGGTGGATTCCTAAGATAAGACAAGCGGTAAAACAAGTAACCAGGAAGTGTATAACCTGTCGTAAAATACAGGGTAATACCTACGCGAAAGCTAGAGTACCTCCTCTACCAGACATCAGGATTACTCCTAGAGATCCCTTCGAGGTCACAGGGGTTGATTATACAGGAGCAATTCCTGTCCGGGGCTCACAAAACAAGGCTTATATGCTTTTATTTACGTGCGCTAGTACAAGAGCTATCCACATTGAAGTAGTTAGCAATATGACCTATGACAGCTTTATCCATGTGTTCCGGAGATTTTGTAGTAGGCAGGGATTTCCGCAGATAATGTTAAGCGACAATGCTGCTACATTTGTGGGAGCTTCCAGACACTTGGAAGACATCCAAAGCGATCCCAGTCTTCAGGCTCATCTTGCCGAAATTCGATGTGAATGGCGTTTTATCCCAGCACGTGCGCCTTGGTTCGGGTCTATTTGGGAGAGAGCCAAAGGTATTGTGAAGGCTGGGCTCAAAAAGGTACTAGGTCATGCTCTAGTCTCCTTTGAGGAACTAACTACTGTCCTATTGGAGCTGGAGGCTACCGTAAATGATCGCCCTTTAACATATGTCTCGGGTGATCTGGAGGACCCTTGCCCTATTACTCCATCCATGCTGGTTAAAGGTCGTAGACTTCGTGACTTCCCAAAGGAGCTACTTCAGCTAGATGAGCTGCAGGATCCTAGTTACGATAGTAAAGCAGCGATACACAGCAGGTACAATTACATCAATAAATTGATCCGGGACCTATGGAGGCATTGGTCTAGTGAATACTTGGCATCACTACGAGAAGCCTATAAGACTAAAAGAGGCTCATCAAGCAGTGTATGGCCAAGCATAAATGACATCGTGCTCATACATGACGAGGGACCTTGTGTCCTTTGGAAACTTGGTAGGGTAGTTTGACTCTATCCCGGACGAGATGATCTGGTTAGAGTGGTCCAGATTAGAACAAACACTGGCCTGACCACTCGACCCATCGTCAAGTTGTATCCATTGGAACAGGAAATCGAAAGCATTTCAATCCCTCGATCGGCGGTCACTGGTGATGGTGTTAGCTCTCACGACTCCACCCCTATGTCACCAGTGGTCGCTGAACCATCTGCCAGTACCGATCCTGTTGGAAGATTACCTCTTCGCCGAGCCGCTGTTAGCTCTTCACAGCTTTGGAGATCTAACATCGCTGCGGGATTATTGTAGACAATGTATATATTGGTGGTGGAAATTTGTCGAAACTCGTAAGTAACTCGACAGTTTTGGTTAAGTAAACATACTGGAAGTTCAAATTAGGCGCCAGTATTAGGCTAAGTTATATATCTATATAAAAGATATATACTATTTAGTATTAAGTCTTTATGGGTTTATTATCCATTATTATATCGGGTTGTCATTATAATAAATCCGGTATATCTTGTAGTTAGTTAAATGACGCATTGGTAGATAAGATAACTGCGCATGCGTCATATTCGGGAACCTGAGGGTCCCTCGCTCCAAGACAAAGGAGAATCGCTTTCGCTACGACCTCATCAAGATCTCCTTCTAGCCGCTCCAATACAACCACCTGTTCCTGCTAAGTCATCCTAATTCTTATATCTAAGTGGCCACTATATCTTCCATCTATTCCTACCACTATCATTGAGCTATCTATCCCTATCAACCAACAAAAGTAAGTTAACTCTTGTGAGTTTATAGGTAAATTCCGCTTTGTTTACTATCGAATTCTCACAGGCTGTGAATATTGCAAAAGTTGATAGAAGGAATGTCAGGCTTCGATAAAAGACATTTTGAGGGGCCTTTAGCCAAGGGTTGGTGTATGGGAGCATTTATGGTTCCCCCCTGTGGACTCTGAAGCCGAATTTAGGCTCATCATCATTTACTTATTTATTTTTGTTGTTGAAAGAAGAATAGCGTGGTTGTGTGGTGTAGTGTTAAGGAGAGAAAGAATTGGGAGACTTTGGGAGGTAAATGAAACAGAAGTTCCAGTAACTTCTTGTCACATGTCACATGCCTATAAAGCCTCCCCAAGATACTGTCTTGTTCGATTGGTGTCTACAATATCGCCCTGAGTGTCCAAACATTGAAGATTTGGTTGGAGTCACTTGGTGTAATGGTCCATGCTAGTGGAGCATGCTGGTAACCCAAAAGGGCCTTTCTTTGACTGAGGCTGTTATCCTGGTTAGCCGGGAGTCTGTGGGCTACCCTATATCCCCCTTTTCAATAAGAACATAAGAAACTGGGAGCCTGCAGAAAGCCGATTAGCCCTCACAAGGCAGATCCCTTTCACACCCCACCCATCTCGTCCATGTGCCTATCTAATTTCATTTTGACGCTCTCTATCGTTATTGGTACTGCTATAGCACTTGGTAGCCTATGTCACATATCTATGTGTTTGTCTATATCTTTTCTGAAACGAAATTTATCCAATTTGAAACCATTTGTTCGACTTCTCTCACTATTACTGAGTGTCAGTACATCTTTCATGTCCTCTTTATGTATTCCACTTACTCATTTCAACACCTCTATCATTATCCCCTATAACTCTACGCCTCTCTAATGATGGCAAGCCGAAATTCTTCAACCTTTCTCCATAAGGAAGATTTCTAATATTATGGATAATTTTTGTCATTCTTTGTTGTACTGCCTCCAAGGAATCAATGACTATTCTGTAATAATTAGACCAAAATTGAACAGCATCATCCAAATTTGGCCTCATAATGCCAGGTAAAGTTTCAAAGTTACGTCTGCTGTTCTGTTACTCACACTTCTAGGTATAATTATAGGTTAATTAGACAATCATTTGAAGCAATAGATTTGTCACCTTCATAAAATTAGTAAAACATTTGCAAGTCTTCACTCATCAGTGACTAGACCCTAATTAAGAAAATTATTAAACAGTTCTGTTAAAGGGTAAATACTTTCTCTTTACATTCGTTTAATACTATACCCCTACGGTTTCTTGATCTGTACAGAGGCACAGTGCGTCCATGTATTGAGTATTGTTCGCATGTTTGGGGAGAATACTCTCACACAGCACTTCTAGACAAAGTAGAAAAGAAAGCCTTTCGTCGCATTTGCTCACGTCCACTCACTGATTCTCTGTAATCTCTCTCTCTTCGCCACAATGTTGCATCTCTCTCGCTATTCTACCGTTATTACAATAATCAGTGTTCCTCAAAGCACTCTCAGTGTACTGTATACCACCTCCTCTACGTAGAACATGTAGCACCCAACTTGCAATACAATCCCAACCCTACTCTGTGCAACTCTCCAACCCAAGAGTGAAACAATATTCCCAATTTTTCTTCTATTGAACAGCTGAGCTCTGGAACTCTGTCTTTGAATTCATCTTTCCCTCATCCTATGACTTAAATTGCTTCAAACTCCGTGTGTCCAAGCATTTTGGCTCGTGCATTCCTAGATTTTGGCCTTGTTACTCTTTCAACTTTTGGGGAGGCACTCATCACTGGCAGTTTTGCTTTTTGTTTCCCTCATCCACATAGAATAAACAAAAAAATTATAAATGGAATCCGGTCCAGGTGATTTTTGTGGTTTTAGCTTGTCTAACTGTTCCAGCACATCGTTTCTACTTATGTTTACTCAATATATTACTTATGTTTACTCAATATATTACTTATGTTTACTCAATATATTACTTATACTTATGTTTACTCAATATATTACTTATACTTATGTTTACTCAATATATTACTTATACTTATGTTTACTCAATATATTACTTATACTTATGTTTACTCAATATATTACTTATACTTATGTTTACTCAATATATTACTTATACTTATGTTTACTCAATATATTACTTATACTTATGTTTACTCAATATATTACTTATACTTTCATTTTGTATCGGAAGAACATCCTGTATCTTTGTCTGTGACGACAGAGAAAATAGTTGTATAAGGTTTTACATAATTATCGACCTCACTAAAATACCACAAATGTTGTAGGTACTGTACGTAGTTAATGTTGTAGGTACTGTACGTAGTTAATGTTGCTGTATCTTTGTCTGTAGGTACTGTACGTAGTTAATGTTGTAGGTACTGTACGTATAATTGTCGAGGTACTGTACGTAGTTAATGTTGTAGGTACTGTACGTAGTTAATGTTGTAGGTACTGTACGTAGTTAATGTTGTAGGTACTGTACGTAGTTAATGTTGTAGGTACTGTACGTAGTTAATGTTGTAGGTACTGTACGTAGTTAATGTTGTAGGTACTGTACGTAGTTAATGTTGTAGGTACTGTACGTAGTTAATGTTGTAGGTACTGTACGTAGTTAATGTTGTAGGTACTGTACGTAGTTAATGTTGTAGGTACTGTACGTAGTTAATGTTGTAGGTACTGTACGTAGTTAATGTTGTAGGTACTGTACGTAGTTAATGTTGTAGGTACTGTACGTAGTTAATGTTGTAGGTACTGTACGTAGTTAATGTTGTAGGTACTGTACGTAGTTAATGTTGTAGGTACTGTACGTAGTTAATAACCTGTTAGTGAAGTAACCTCGAAACGGCACCATACTATTTTTGCCGACGTTACAATGACACACAATTAAAATTTTAAAATGTTATAATCACATCCGAACTGCGTCTGATGCGGAAATTCGCCCCAAATGTTTTAGGGCACGGCCCCGGCCGAGATTCGAGCTCGGGCCCGCCACGTGGGAGGCGAGCACTTTGCCCACTACACCAAGAGAAGTACTCCGCTTGGCGTTATAGCTCAAGCAGATTTCAGCATCGAATGCAGTTACAGATACTTTGCCACAATCCAGGCATTACATTAGGGGTGTAGTGTATCTTGTATAACTGGAGGATAAAGGCTAGGATAGAGTACACGGTCACAGGGTATAAGGGTTTATTTATAAATTACAAAAGATTTGCAAACAGGTATGCTGAAGGTGACTTGTCAAATTTTTGTAATTAATCAGAATGCAGTGGATACATAGATATACAATTCAGTAATAAGGTAGAACCTGAAAATGGCAGGACATAGAAATAGAAGGGAGAGTGGGGAGCATGGGAAGGCAGCTAATATGTGTTCTAGTGGTGTAAAATATGACCTTACGTTAAGGTAGGAATATATATCTTAAATATTAGAGATTGAGATATCTTATATCTATAGCATATATATTTGTGTCATTTTAGGCAAAACAATAGTTTGAAGTTTAGTCTCTAGTAGGGAGCTCAAAGACAGAATGGCAAAAGTGACTGAAGGTACAATGCTCTGCTATCTCAGGTAGATAGTCTTTTCAGGTGTCTTGGGTACCTACCTATGGTAGGGATCACCACTCTTCTAGTGGCACCGAGGAGCTGGGTGGTGATTTGGTGCAGTAGACTGTTCAAAGGGGCAGTATGGTCCCCTGCAAAGATGGGCTCATCTGGCACATTTTACAGTTCGATATCGAGGGCTCTCTTGAAGTTGCTAACGAGATGCCCCTCATGGTTCTTACACACCGTGGGAGTTTGTTGAAGAGACACTGTCTTCTATGTGATAACCATTCCTTTCGCGAGCCCATAGCACCCCAATTTTTCATCCACGGGAGATCGCATTCCCAACCTCTCCTATCACTAAACTTTATGACTATTGGGGTGTGCAGGTTTGGTACTAAGCCCTCTGTGATTTTCCATGGGTATATTATTAAGTAACGTTCTATTCTACTCTCCAATAAATACAGCTTCAGTGATCTTAAGTTCTTCCAATAGTGTAGCTGTTTTACTGAGATTATATGTTAGGTGAATTTCCTTCCTGCACTCTCTAAATAATTTATTTCATCTGCTTTGTATGGAGATGTTAATACATTACATAATTATTCTAGCTGCGGTAGCACTAGGGATTTGAAGAGAGTTATCATAGGCAATTCACTTTCTCGACTAGGAGTTTCGACCTTAGCCAGCTCACTGGGCAAGATTGTTGCGGGGTTTCGTTAAAAAAACCTGGGTGTGTAAGTAAAATACTGTCTCCATATGGAGCAGGTACTTCATGTGACAAACCAGTGAGTAAAATAGAAATAATCAGTCAAGATAGTGCGGATATAGTGATGTGTAATAGTAGTATCGATAACACTACACATGTAACTGATAGTAAAGATGAGAATACTGATAGAGTAGAATTTCCGTCTAGAGCTAGTAGTTCAACAGGAAATAATTAGTTAGCTAAATACAATAGAAAATTAGTTGCAAATAAAAGTAATAGGTTGAGGGTATATTATACAAATTGTAGGAGTTTATGTAACAAAATGAACGAACTTAGAGCACTCGTTAGCACAGAAAATATAGACATAATAGCGCTAACTGAAACGTGGATTAATACAGAATCTAGGCATTTTTTAGCAGAATTTGATATTCCAGGATATAGTTTGTTTAAATATGACCGAACAAGTAGGAGGGGCGGGGGTATAGCAGTGTTTGTCAGGAGTACATTAAAAAGCTGTATTAAATCAGGTATTAGACTAAATAATGATAATGAAAGTGTTTGGGTAGAGGTTAACGAAGGTAGTGAGACCATAGTTATTGGAGTTATATATAGACCGCCTAATATGAGTAGAAATGGCGGAGCATCGTTATGGAAGGAAATTAAAATAGCATCAAGGTTTAGCAATGTGTGCATTATGGGGATTTTAATTTTCCGAACATTGATTGGCAGCACCAAATAGGCGACTCCGATTCAGTAGAGTTTATTGAGGTAGTAAAAGATATTTTTTTTTTTCAATTCATAGATACGCCGACTAGAGGTATTAATATTCTTGATTTAGTTTTCAGTAACAATGAACATATGATAAATAATGTATAGATTGGTGACCACCTAGGAAATAGCGATCATAAATCTATTTATTTTAATATACAATGGACAGGGAATGCTAAAGAGAATACGACACTTATCCCAGATTTCAGAAAAGCCGATTATGGTGGGCTAAGAAGAGACTTAAGGGTGGACCCTATTGTTAAGCAATTAAAGGTGGGGGCTTATGGGTTGAGGTAAACATGGAAAAATAATCGCCAACCTGCATATAATTATCTTGTAAAATGCAATGTCACTTAAATTATTATTAACTATGGTATAAAGGATTTTGTGGATCGTCTATACCGGGCCTGTGACGTCATAGTGACGTCACACCAGTATCCTTAGCCTAGACTGGATAGTGGACTTACACTCTTGTGACGTCACAGGCCCGGTATAGACGATCCACAAAATCCTTTATACCATTGTTAATAATTATTTCAGTGCCATTGAATTTTGCAAGATAATTATGTACAGCTTGGCGATTATCATTCCATGTTTATCTCAACCCATGAGCCCCCACCTTTAAGTCAGGATATGCCAGAGTTAAACTTGCCACCTACATATAACCAGTTTATTGTTTCACTCCACAATGCTCAAAATAAATATATCCCTAAAAGAAGATTTAGATCGACGCAGAACCAACCAAAATGGATGACTAATAAGCTAATAGATCTTATAGGAAAAAAGAAAGGAATTATAGAAAAATAAAGAAAGGTGAAAATCATCTACATATACAGTATACTATCAGACTCTATCAAGACAGGTCAAAAAGGAAATCAAGAAAGCAAAAAGAAATTATGAAATAAGGATAGCCAGTGACTCAAAAAATAACCCTAAAGCTTTTTACCAACTATATAAATCTAAAGTTAGAGATGTAATAGGCCCCCTAAAAACTTCAATAGGAGAAATAACAGAAAATGATTTAGAAATGTGCAGTATATTAAATAGTCAGTTTCTTTCCGTTTTCACTAATGAAAATTTGGCACAGATTCCAGAAGTCAATATGGTATATAGTGATAGTATAGAAAATATGTTAAGTACAGTTAGTAAAAGTAGAAATGATGTGCTTAAGGAAATTGACAGATTGAAACCTCAAAAATCGCCTGGTCCTGACGAGGTATATGCTAGAGTATTAAAAGAATGCAGAGATGAGTTAAGTAGTCCATTAGCAGTTTTATTTAACAAGTCATTAGAAACAGATTTAGTTCCAGAAGCTTGGAAGCTTGCAAATGTAGTTCCGATCTTCAAAAAAGGTGATAAATCGATAGCATCCAATTACCGTCCCATTAGTCTCACATCAATCATAGGAAAGTTGCTAGAGTCTATTATTGCTAGGAAAATTAGAAGCCACTTAGAAAAATTTAACTTAATAAATTCTTCTCAGTATGGATTCACTCAGGGACGTTCTTGCCTTACTAATTTGCTTAACTTTTTCTCAGAGGTATATGAAGCAGTAGATAGTGACAAGTCATATGATATTATATATTTAGATTTCAGTAAAGCTTTCGACAGAGTCCCTCATGAGAGATTGATGAGAAAGGTTGAGGCACATGGAATAGGAGGGTCGTTGTTGGGATGGATTAGGTTATGGCTAATTGGTAGGAAACAGAGAGTCAGCATAAATGGTACCAAGTCAGAGTGGGGCGCAGTCAAAAGTGGTGTCCCCCAGGGATCGGTATTAGGTCCCCTGTTGTTTCTTATATACATAAATGACCTAGATTTAGGTATAACTAGTAGGATAAGTAAATTCGCAGACGATACTAAAATGGGGAGATCAATTGATTCAGATACCGATATAGAGTGCCTCCAAAGGGATCTAGATACCTTACACGAATGGTCAGTAAATTGGCAGATGAAGTTTAACATTGACAAATGCAAGGTATTAAAGATAGGGAAGATGCAAACAAATGTTAAATATAAACTAGCTAATTTAGAATTAGAAAATTCAGACTGCGAGAAAGATCTAGGTGTGTTTGTTAGCAATGATTTGAAGCCTAGAAAACAGTGTATAAGCGTTCGTAATAAGGCAAACAGGATTCTCGGGTTCATTTCTAGGAGTGTGAGTAACAGAACTGCTGATGTTATCTTAAAACTTTACTTGTCATTAGTGAGACCTCATATGGATTATGCTGTCCAATTTTGGTGTCCTTATTACAGAATGGACATAGATTCATTGGAGAGAGTACAGCGTAGAATGACAAAAATTATCCATAATATTAGAAATCTTCCGTATGAAGAAAGGTTGAAGAAATTAGGTTTACATTCGTTAGAGAGATGCAGAGTTACAGGGGATATGATAGAGGTGTTCAAGTGGGTTAGTGGGATTAACAAAGGGGACATGACAAATGTACTAAAGCTCAGTGATAGTGAAAGAACTCGTACCAATTGTTTCAAATTAGATACATTTCGTTTCAGAAAAAGATATAGGCAAATATTGGTTTGGTAACAGAGTTGTAGATGGGTGGAATGGAGTACCAAGTGGGATAAAAAACGGTAGGGAGCTTTAAGATAAAATTGGATAAGCATATGGACGAGAAGGGTTGGGTGTGAAGGGGGATCAGCCGGGTTGGGCCAATCAGCGCTCTGCAGACCCCCGTAATCCTGCGTTAATTTCTCTAACCGTTTTGGTGTGTGAAGGAAGGAAGGTTTTCGGAGCAATGGGAAGTATGTGGAAGACAAGAAATCTCGGAGTGAAAGTAAAAAGTGCACTGTATCAAGGAATTGTTGTGCCAACAGTGATGTATGGGGCTGAGACATGGGCTCTGAAGAAAAAGGAGAAAAGAGGGCTGGATGTGATGGAGATGAGCTGCTTGAGGAGTATGTGTGGAGTTACTCGTAGAGACAGATTGAGGAATGAAGAGATACGTAGGAGAGTGGGGCAGCAGGAACATTTGTCAGCCAGAGTGGACAGAAGGGTGATGAGCTGGTATGGTCATGTTGAACGAATGGGAGATGAAAGGCTTACAAAGAGAATATGTGAGTCAGGTACAAGGGGAGATAGAAGGGCAGGAAGACCCCCATTGAGATGGAGAGACTGTGTAAGAAAGGCTTTGGATGATAGAGGAATGACTATAGATCAGGCAGGGGAAGTGGTGGTGGACAGGAGTGAATGGAGAATGCTTGTGAATAGTTGAGTGAACACATGGTCATTTGGAGTAAGGGGTCGGGCGCAAGTTCGACTAGATAATAGTCCATCAGGCGCCTGGCCTGGGGGGACGATTAATATGAAGGGTGTGCCTGGAAGTGTGGTGGGAGGGCTTGTGGCTTTGGCTCCGCTGCATGTCTGGCTGCCGAGATCGGAACCTCTCCGGGTGGTCAGGGGCCGGGGGAGTGCTGGAGCGACCTTGGTAACCTTGGTCTCTGGGTCTTCTCCTGGGTGACCTGGATGTGTGTGAGTTTGTGTTTTTTATCTGTGTTTATTTTATTTTTTATGTTGTTTTTGTGTTTTCCCTGTTCTTGCTCTGTCTTGAGTCGGCTACCCCCAAAATGGGGATTGGGCCTGAGCATATAGATAGATAGATAGATAGATAGTTTTGGTAAGATGATCCTCAGGGTATTAGAGTGTTGAGCCTATAATTGGGCTTTGTAATTGGGGTTGTGGGGGACAGGGATCTGCCTTGCTTAGGCCAATCCGCTTTCTGCAGACTCCTATTTTCTTATGTTATGTTCTTATATGTAGAATCTAACCTGTTGGCCATTGCGCAGCTGTAGCTTTGACCTTGTTATGTTCTTTGAATCCCAGATTTTCAGACATTAACACCCCGAGGTCTTTCACACTGTCTTTACGTTCTATTGTGTGGTTAGATTCTGTTATGTAATTTGTGTTCCCTTTAACGACATTATCATCTCCATATCATATTAGTTGGAATTTTGCTTTATTAAATTGCATGTTGTTTTCCCTGGTCCAATGGAACATCACATTTATGTCTGCCTGCAGCCTGCCCGTGTCTTCCTGTGTGTTTACTGTCATACTTATGCTTAGTGTTGTGTCATCTGCAAAGAAAGAAACTGTACTGTGTCTTGTGTTGGCATGTATGTCATAAATTTGAAATGAGGAAAACAGGGGTGCTAGCACTTTTTTGGGGGGGAACTGAGCTTTTGGCATCCGTAGACTCTGGCCCTCTTGCCTTCTTCCTTTTCGCTGTTTCTCTGGTGTCGTCAGGGTTGGTAGTCATGGCAACTGGTCCTTGCTTTCTCTCTGCTGGGCTGATGGCTGGCTTAGTGAAGATGTTGTGTGTTTAGAAGGTAATAAAGTCGCAGTAACCTGGGTAAGCGTTACTGTGCCAGTGTCCTGGGTAAGTGGCAAAGGTTGCTACACCTGTGTAATAAAAAAAATGGAGAACCCGGGTAAACGTTCTCCTTCCAGCCTGGGTAAGAGCTTGAGGTGAACTGCCGAACAATTTCTGCCTCCTGGCCTCTAGCCTTTTTCGGTGCAGGTTAGTAGGGGCTGGCTTTCGGGGAAGAAGAGCAGAGGTGGTAGGCATGATAGGGCCAAAGGTGAGCCCCTCTATCATGGAGGTGTTAATTGTTGGCCTAGTATGGTGTGGGGTGTGGGGCAGGTAGTGGAGACTCTTTATCTGTTGGCTGGAGGGGAGACTGTCTGCTTCCGTTCTCTTTGATGAGAGCGGTTGGGGGAAACTCTTATATATCTGGCGTGACATAAGCCCTTCTTCCTTGGTGTCTTTGGCAGGGGGGATATTAGGGGCAGGATATCCACCAAGGGCATAATAAGTGGCAAGGGCACCAGCACTACTGGTACTGGTGGGCCAGGTTGCTTGGTGGCAATCGTTGCAATCCTGCATCCTGGCATTGTTGCAACTTGGCATTCTGTCATCTCACTCTTCTTCTTTGGTGTATATGGCAGAAGAGATTTTAGGGTCAGGGTATCCACCAAGGGCGTGATAACTGGCAAGGGCACCGGTAATACTGGTAGTAGTGGGCTGAGTTGTTTGGTGGCAATCGCTGAAATCATGCATTCGGGCCTCATTGCAACCGTTTTAAAAGGGCCTATTTTGTTTCTTATTATTTGTTCATATAACTGGAAGAACCCCTTCAGGTTTACTTTCGATTCCCTAGTGATTTTGATTTTGTAATTACGCTTAGCTCTCCTAATATCAGCTTTATCTTTTCTACTATGATTTGCATAATTACGCTTAGCTATCCTAATATCAGCTTTATCTTTTCTACTATGATTTGCATAATTACGCTTAGCTATCCTAATATCAGCTTTATCTTTTCTACTATGATTTGCATAATATTTTCTACTATGATTTGCATAATATTTTCTACTATGATTTGCATAATATTTTCTACTATGATTTGCATAATATTTTCTACTATGATTTGCATAATATTTTCTACTATGATTTGCATAATATTTTCTACTATGATTTGCATAATATTTTCTTAAATGTTCTTCACTTTTCTTTATTTTCCTACATGCCCTTTTCTTTAAACTTAGTTTATGTTTGATGCTATTATTTATCCATCTAGGGTCGCTATCTTTGGATCTGAAGCGCTTTTTAGGGATCTATTTACCTTGGGCATCACTAATGATCTTATGAAACTTACCTGAAGGGAAATTATATTTCTGGGCTGCCTCATTTCTTTCATCATGGAGGTCCTTTCTTGTAGTAGGATTAGTAGTAGCACTACTACTAGTAGTAGTCGAAGTAGTAGTAGTAGTAGTAGTATCAGCATTATTATTACTACACACAACAGCACACACAAACCTATACTACACACACTTCAACACACACACACTACAACACACACACACTCGTGCACGCACGCACATCCTCCCTTTAGTGCACACGCAGTAATTATCTGTGGAGGGCAGTAATGAAGAGTTAGGGTAATTGGTAAACTAGTAGCCAACACAGGAAACCCCCCCCCCCCCCTTCCCCTCTCCCACCTCGATACCAGACGGGGGAAAGGCAGGATGAGGCCGCTAGATGGCCTTGTAAGATCCTTATCCTTAGAATACACTGGAAAATTATCGTTTTCAATGTGGAACACATAGACTGTCAAACTACCAGTACGAATCATGAGTAAATAATTGGCTAATCTTTTCCTATAGTAATTCAAACTACCCTTTCAGAATTGTTCAGGTCATTTGCATTGATGTTATAAATTTTAATCTGCAAGTAATGACACATATATAAAGCTTTCTGAAATGCATTATATTCCTACTCTTGTACCACGTACCAGTTTTGTTACAGCATGTTATTCACGATGCACCCATTGTACAGTGTAACTAAAACCATAGTGTACAGCTACCAAGACCTGAACCTGGACCAATACTGGGGGGAGGAGCTGGCTGTTTGTAATCACCGTAACAGGTTCATGGTAAGGGATGAGCTATTTGATTTGAATGGACACCCTTCTCCCTCATGTTCAGCCCCATTAGTTACGAAATTTTAAGACGTTCGCCCCATTAGTTTGTCGGTTAAGACCTTTTGCCCTATTTCTTGGGCAATATTAAGACCTTTCGTGCCATTTAGGTGTCGATTTTTTCCTGGTGAGAGGTAGAGAGCCTGTAATTTAACCCTTTCAAGCACAGGACACGATTTGCGCCCTTTCTGGGATACTAAAAAAACTTTGTGACCATCAGGGGTGTTCAGAACCCTTTAATTTAGTTACTTCAACCTCTGCAGTTGTCTTTGAGTGAGCTGTGGGCAGAAAACTCATTTTGGAGAGGTAATTATGAGATTGAGATAACTCTATTTCTGTATGCTAAACGGCAACCCCCGGGTCCACAGGATAGCTAGAAGGTTAAGGGAAATCCGCCTGCGGCCGGGACATTTTTCTACCGAAATAGTTTCGAATTTATCTGGAACGAGGGTCTTGGGACACCCTGTATAGCTGACAAACTACAATTGCCTGGAAAGTGATGTAAAACGTGCTCGTGTGACACTGATCATGCCCTTACAGCATCACCTTCATATGGTCACCTTTCTTTGATTTTTTTATATTTTTTTCTATGTGTATGAAGGAGACAAAAGGCAAAGCTACCTGTAACAAGTATCACCCCAAATGGTGAAAGAGTGAAGGAGAGCCAAATACCAGGTACGTTAGAGTCAAAATGCTTGGACAATCAGAGCTTAAATCAGTTAAACTCAGGATGAAGGAGAGATTTCCAGAGCCTACTTGTTGAGTAGAAGAAAGACTGGGAAAATCAGATCACTCTTGGGTTAGAGAGTTGGAAAGTATAGGGTTGGGAATGTGTTGAAAGGTGGGTGCCCCTAACTCTCCATAAGGGAGGAGGTATACACTGAAAATGCTCTGAAGAACAATGATTATTGCAATAGCGGTAGAAGAGTGAGAGAGATACAGCATTGTGGCGTGTAGAGAAAGATTGTAGAGAATTAGTAAGAGGAGGTGAATTGATGAGACAAAATGCTTTTATCTCTACCCTATCGAGAAGTGCGGTATGGGTGGAACTTCCCCACACCTGCGAACAATATTTGATACATGTGCGCACTTTGTTCCTGTACAGAGCTAGAAGATGTGCGGGATGGAGAACCCACCGAGACGGTTGGGCAAACCTAACATCTGGGAAGTTGTTTTAGCAAGTGGGGTAATATGATCTTTCCAAGAAAGGTCACAAGAAAAAGAAACACTAAGAATATTGAGAGAAGATGAGGGTTGATTTGTATATTGTTGAAGAGTATAAGATAGTCATGTGGAACATTGTGACGGGTAGATAGATTGAGAAATTTGGTTTTGGAATCATTGAAAGTTACAAGATTCTCGCTGCCCCAATTGGAAATAGTTGATAAATCAAAAGATAGGCGTGCTATAGCCTTATCACATGAGTTTTGGAGTATTTGCATGGTTGATCGTTGTGGAAAACAAGTTGAATGGTGTAAGGTAGAGTCCTGAGTATATGAGTAGACAGGACTAGAGGTACAGCTGAGAAGATCGCTAATGAATATTAGAGAGAGAACTGGGGACAGGACAGAACCCTTAGGAATACTGGAGTTGATAGGTTGAGGAAGTGAGCGATGGCCGTCCACAACTGCATCGGTGGAACGGCCAACAAGGAAATTGGAGATAAAGGCACAGATAGAGAGATAGAAACCGAAGAATAGTTTAGAAATTAAAGATTTGTGCAAGACTCTATAGAAGGTTGTTTTATATATCTAGCTCAATAGAAAAGGTCTCACCGAAGTCCTGAAAGGAGGATGACCAAGAGTTAGTAAGATAAGGAAGGAGATCACCAGTAGAGTGGCCGCTAAGGAAGCCTTACTAGCAATCTGAAAGTAGATCATGGAAGGACTATTCTTAAGACATTTTGAATTAAGAATAGATTAGAAAACTTTAGAGAGGCAAGAAATGAGAACGATTACACGATAGTTAGAGGGTTGAGAGCGGTCACCCTTCTTTGGGACTGGATGAATCAAGGCAAATTTCCTGGAAGAAGGGAAGATGTTAAAGGAAAGACAGAGATGGTAGAATTTACCTAGGCAGGGAGTCAGCACTGAAGAACAGTTTTTTAGTACACCAGGAAGAACACCACCTGGTCCATATACTTTCATAGTGTTAAACCCAGAAAGGGAAGAAATTACATCCTTAGAAGAGATTATGATATTAGTCATAAGTAAGAGAGAGGGGGGTGGAGAGGGAGGAATAGTGCTGAAATCATCCAAGGTGGAGTTTTTAACGAAAGTTTAGGAGAAGAGTTCTGCTTTGTTCGAGGAAGAGGTGACGGTGGTGCTATCAGAGTGGAAAAGAGGAGGGATAGACAGGGAAGTGAAATTGTTGTAGAGGTTTTCCCAACCCCATGCATTCTTTTCCCAACCCCATACCATCCTTTCCTAATTTCTTACCTTCCTTCCCCAATCCCTTACCTTCTTTCCCAGTTCCTTTTCGAATCCCTAACCTTTAAAGAGCACAGCTCATGAAATATCCCTTTTCATTTTACCACTGTCCAAAACATCTTAAAGCATGATTAAAACTGCACAGTTGTCTTGGTTTACCATACATTTTATCTAAAATAGTAAACAGAGCCATGTAAGATATTTTAAGCTTAGAAAGTTGATGGCAATCCCTGTCGCCTCTCTCTTCTTGTAGTGATAAAGTAAATATACCTCGGAATTTGAATCTATTTTGATATTGCCTTTATCTAGCTTACCCTGCTATATTTCGTAAATGATGTAGTAATGTGAAAGAAGTATTTGATATTTGTATCACATGAGTTATATCATTTGTCTATCCTTAAGTGTCTATCAATATAATTATTCATATTTTGGTCTAGTTAATCATAAAAAATATGTATAGGCAGCTCAATCCATGTTGCAACACTAGTCGTACCAGCTCTAACGGAAAAAAAGTAATATTGTAAAATAGTGTACGGTCAATGTATCAATATATTCCATCTTGATTTTCTCTTTCACAGTGTATTATTCTAAAGCATGCCATTATTTCTACAATTCATTGTTAAGCTTATGCTGCTCATACAATTACTCATACCTCTCTTTAAATATTTGTCCATCTTTTTATAACTGCTTTCACAGCATGGAGAGATACTGAGAATAAAAATGGTGGCCAGTGACCTGACTCATGAAACTCTGTGACCGATTATGTTATGCTATGGGTACCCAAGACAGTTCTGATATGCCTCTCACTACCACCATCCAAAACACTTATTTATTTATATTTTGCATTTATAAGAAACTTGGATTACTATTATTGCACATAGGAGGTATATTGTACACTAACATTTATGATAATGATGATAGCTGACCTCGTGAGCTATGCTCTTTAACAAGCAGCCACGTAAAACTCAGTAAAATTTTGTTGCTTGCTTTCCATTGTACTCCTTCGTAATTATCACCACCTCCATCATTACCAAGGTCTGGGTTGAAAGTGCGAATGTGATTGAAAGTGTGTGTGCATGTCCTATTCGTTTTGTTCTCCATAGTTTCATTATTCGCATTATTAGGGGTTTGACCCCTACGGGGAACCCCTATTGTAATCATTAAACCCGGTTTTTCATCCAAATTCTTTCATCCAAATTAAAAAAAACAGATCGAGTCCTTACGAATTCCAGCAATTCTTTAGCCAACCTACCTACCTATACATACCTACCCTACCAAATAATAATGATAATTCAAATTTATTTTTGGTGAATGACAGAGTATTGGCTAAGGTTTTTAACAATTCCTCCCTTTGCCAAATGCTTAGTTTAATAACAATGATATGGACCTTTAAAGTTTTGGCAATTGCCTGTGTGACTTACCCTGCCCTTCCTTCCTACCTCCCTCCTCCCTCATATCTAGCAAATGTATCAACAACCACTCTAGTGAACTTTCGGTATTTAGTTTATTCAGCTTAATACTATTTATCCACATAAAATAGAAACCTATCACGATTTTTGTCTAATACAACCATAGGCAGTGCTATTACATATTATTTGAACATGATGTCGAATTTAGCAGTTGCTATTTACCTTGAACAGTAATGACAGAACCGAAAGCTTCTCTTGCCGTGTAGTACTCAAAGAAAGCAGGGTTACTTAAGCCGGCCCATACCAAACTGTTACCAAGTCAGAGATTCAGAGGTAACTTTCACAATGCATTATAACCCTAGACAGACACCAATATACCACTAAATCATACAAATATCACTACAAAAACGATAGGAAAATATTATATTAATGTCCTAGGTATTTGAAATTATTCAAATGAGTAAAATCCATTGATATAATGATAATGGAATTGATTAGCATCTGGCAACAGTGTTGCACTATAATTTTCTGAACGTGTTTATCCCATTAATATACACATCTATCACTATTTAAACAGTTCCTCGAAGTCCTCCACACCCAGCACCAAAATTCCACCCACGTATACACAGATGGATCACGCATCAGTACCAGTAATAACAACAGCAAATCTGTGTCTTCAGCATTATGGATCCCAAAATTTCACCTTACCTTGGGATGGAAGCTACCCAAACAAACCACAGTGTGAAACACTCCATCATCGACACCTGCCCGGGTTGTAACACAGCACCCCAAACCATAAAACACATCATAGAAGACTGCATTTCACACAATCACTTACGCCAACAACACAATTTACACTAATTGAAAGCTCTGTGGGAAAGGCCGACCGTGGCCATGGCCTTCCTTAAGAACTCGGGGCTGTTCGGCCAGGCAGCTTAGGGAACAACAACAACAACAACCACAGTGTTTACAGCAGAGCTCTATGGACTCCTCCGTGCACTTGAGATCATCAACACCCTCCCAGTAAGTGCCTACACCATTTGCTGTGACTCCAAAAGTGCCATACAAGCCATCAACTATAACACCAAGACAAACAAGGAAATACCCTATGATCCAACTCCTCACCACCCTCCACTCTCAAGGATATACAATATCCCTCCAATGGGTACCCAGCCACATTGACATCCTCCATAATGAAATAGTGGATGGACTAGCCAAAGGGATGCACTCCTTCCACCTAACAACAGTCATACCCTACACCACAACCGACCGGACAAACATCCCCAGAGAAGATGTCCTCCAAGACTTCAAGGAAGAGTGGAAAATAACCATAGCTGGCACACAATACAGTAACATCAAGTCAGAGTGGTCAGTGTGGAAACACTCCATCTACAAGAACAAAGCCTTAAACACCGCCGCTCTCCACCTCAGAACAAAACACACCAGACTGGGAGGGCATATGTACAGGATGGGACTGCAAGAAAATTTAAATTGTCCGTACTGCCTCACACCTGAGACAGTGGAGCATTATCTACTCCACTGCCACAGACACTACAGTGCCCGCACCCATCTCAGAAGTGTAGTAACCCAACAAGGAGGAACATTCAACATCAAGCATATCCTAGGTGGAGGAGACCTACCACAGCACAGTAAACATGTCATCGCATCAGCCCTAGGAACCTACATCAGAACAACAAACAAAATCACAAGCATATAAAATTACCATCCAACTGAATCTGTACTATACCACCACTGATCATCATCATCATCATCCCTGACCTCACCCTCACCTTGACTTAAATCACACAGTACACATAGAGCAGTACTGTACTGTAGGCTACCACCACTAATCATCATCATCATCTCTGACCTCACCCTCACCTTGACTTGAATCACACAGTACACATAGAGCAGTACTGTACTGTACTACAACTGATCATCATCATCATCTCTGACCTCAACCTCACCTTGACTTAAATCACCCTGACCTCAAACGACAACGACAAACTTACCCCCCATATACAGTAGTATAAAATCCACCTTTACTATCTCTCCTAACCCCTATTATACTAACAATTGTTCTTTTCACCCCTCCTAAAACGCCTGTGCAGTAATCTGGAGACACCACAACCCTCCAAGCAAACTGCACATTTAAACAATAAGAAGAAGAAGAAGAAATTTAATACAACCATACACAGTGCTATTACATATTATTTGAACATAATATAGGATGGTCTTTCCTTTAAACCATTTTCTATATCTATTCACGAAAAATATAGGCCTAGCCTAGGCAGCTCTACCGGTAGGTACGAATTTATCAGTTCGAATTTTGATTGAGAGTGGGATTAGGCCTAGTCCTAGCCTAGGGCTTAACATGGGATACTGTTTGGGGGTTGGGAATAGGTTCAGTCTGCTTTAGGCCTAATTAGGTAAAAAATAGTCAAATCGAGACAATTGCACAGCTAACATAGCCTAGGCCTATTAAGCAAATATTTTACCAATCTACAATAGGTCTAGTAAATAGGCAAGAAATCATGACCTATAACCTCTGTAACTAAAAAACAACTAGAGTGATCAAGCTAATATGTCTACCATTTGGGAAGAGTCAGTCAAGGAATAGCCTAGATGTGGAAATTTGCAGCCAATTTCCTCTAGCCCTTTTTGAGATACAGAGATTAGAGGTCATTGTTGAGGCCCCCCCTCACCTCCCCCATGACATATTATCATCATCTTATATATTGCCAGCAGGGGGCAAATAACCGAAAAAAAATCGCCGTCAAAATAGACCCGAACTTAACCACGGCGATCGACACATGTAAACATGGCGGTGGCAGGGGAGGTGTCGGACGTTTGCAATGAAGTTTCTGTCTATTTTGAATGCCATTGGATACAATAATATGTTGAGGTTGGGCTTTGACCCCCTCACCCCCCCCCCCCCCCCATGACATATTGTCACCATCATATATATTGCCAGCAGGGGGCAAATAACCGAAAAAATCGCCGTCAAAATAGACACTTTTATGAATAGGTTAGCCTTTAGGCTAGGCCTATCGGCAAGAGTTGCGTTATCGGGCGTATTACCTGACCGGGTATAGGCTATCCTAGTGTTTACTAATTTATAGGCTACCCCTTTGAAAGGACATTAGTCGGGTAGGATGTAGTTACCAGGTGTATCGCCAGCCTTGTTTACACTACGCGTACGCGTAGTGGCGTCGGACGCTTGCCATCCTTTTCCTGTCTATTTCCAGCAGGGGGCAAATAACCAAAATAAATCGCCGTCAAAATTGACGCGAACTTAACAACGGCGATCGACAAATGTATACATGACGGAGGCGGCGGACGTTTGCAATCATGTTCCCGTCTATTTTGAATGCCAATGGATACAATAATATGTTGAGGGGTGGCTTTGCCACTCCTCACTCTCCCATGTCATGTCATCGTCATATTGCCAGCAGGGGGCAAATAACCAAAAAAATCACCGTCAAAATGGACGCGAAGTTAACCGCGGCGATCGCCCTATATAAACATGACGACCGTACACCCGGAAACTACATCTATCCCCATTAGCCTAACCTAACAACCTTACCTAACCTATCCTAGTATTATGGGTGGGGGCTGCCGCCCCCTAGACCCAGTACGTTGGATACAAAACTAACCCTCACCTAACACCTAGTATATGTCCCTAGTACCTAGTATTTGGGATACAATACTAACCCTTACATAACACCTAGTATATGTCCCTAGTACCCAGTACGTGGGATACAAAACTAACCTTCACCTAGCATATGTCCCTCACTCAGTACACCTTTCACCCTCACTACCGTTCGTGAGTCCTCATACATCTTCATTATCACACGCACCAGCCACTCCTCTACACCAAATTTTCTCCTAGCCTGCTGCACAACTTCTTACTTTCAGTAGATATCTTTCCTGCAGCTGCCTGACTATGAAGTTGTCGATTGTGTCACGTCCTGGCATGAAACCAAACTGCATATCGTCGATAGAATGCTTTCCCTTATCATACCTTCAAATCTCTCTCACAGACCTTCATCACTTGGCCAAGCATTTTCAGGCCTCTTATAGCAGTTGCAAGGGGAGCCTAACTCTGAAATCACTAGATAGTGCCTCCAGAACCATAAAGAAGAGGAGAGGGCTTAATTAACACACTTCCCTGTTGGACTCCGACGCGAACTGAAAACTCATCACTCAGTACCCTCACGTAACACCTAGTATATATCCCTAGTACCCAGTACCCAGTACTTTGGATACAAAACTAACGTGGGATACAAAAGCTAACCTCCACCTAACACCTAGTATATGTCCCTAGTAACCAGTACGTGGGATATAAAGCTAACCCTCACCAAATATCTAGTATATGTCCCTCACTCAGCTGTACACCTTTAACCCTCACTACCGTTCGGGAGTCCTCGTACATCTTCATTATCACATGCACCAGCCACTCCTCAATGCCAAGTTTTCTCCTAGCCTACTGCACAACTTCTCTGGCCACCTTATCAAAGGCCTTCTCCCGGTCTGCAAACACAACATCAGATCCCTATCTTTTAAGTACATACAGTATCTTTCCCTTATCATACCTTCTAAGACTCTCTCACAGACCTTCCGGACTTAGTCAAGCATTTTCAGGACCCTTATAGCAGTTCCCAGGGGAGCCCAACTCTGAAATCACCAGATAGTGCCTCCAGAACCATAAAAAAAAAGAGGAGAGGGCTTCATTAACACAGAGCCCCGGTAGACTCCGACGCGAACTGAAAACTCATCACTCAGTACCGGTACACCTTTCACCCTCACTGCCGTTTGTGAGTCCTCATACATCTTCATTATCACACAAATACCTTAATGACTTGGATTGTGCCGTGTCCTAGCATGAAACCAAACTGCATATCGTCAACATCATACCTTCAAAGACTTTCTCACAGACCTTCATGACTTGATCAAGTATTTTCAGGCCCCTATAATTTTCCCTATCCAATGAGTCCCCTTTGCTCTTATGCAGTATATACGGAAATGTACTTTTGTGCCATTCATCAGAGATTACTTCCTCTCTGATGATGAAGTTAATTAGCTCATTGAACACACCAACTCCTTTCTCACCTGAGGCCTTAATCATCTCAGCTAGAATGCCAGAGCTTCCTGCAGCTTTTCTGTCCTTCATTAAGTTATTGCACTGCTTACAAAAGCTGGCACAATTACAGGGAGGGGGGAGTATTGGCTTTTCGTTCCTAAGCTGCTCTATTCCATTCAAATTCCATGTTGAATAATCTTTCGTAGTGTACGGTATCTTCCAAGAGTCTATAATTTCTTTGTCAGCGGAAACAATTGTTCAAGTATATATTTTCCCTGTGAAACCAATTTAACTTCATAATGACAATTTTATATATAAAGACAAAACAATATATTTTATATAATTTATTGCATATCTTACATATTTAAAAATATATTTATTAAAATAGTTTAACCAGACCACTGAGTTCCCCCAAAAAACTCTTATAGGGCTGGCCTGAAGGATTAGATCAAGATGGACAACCAATCAAGATAAGATAGGTAGGGAAGGGCAAGAGGTGAACAAATCTAGGAAGGTGAAGATACCCAGACATTTCTCACCATTTCACCAATTCAGCCGCACCACATGAGTTCCATAGCAGAACTCTTATAGGGTAGGGCCGAAGGGTGAGTCAAGAACTGCTACACTGCAGCACCAATTAAGAAGTGATCAAGGGCGAAGAATGAAAAATCAGGTCTAAGGAAGAAATAAATCACACCAGATGCACACATAATACACCACTGAGGGGAATCGAGTCAGCTTAACCGCACCAGCGACCATAGACACAAATAAAGTCAGGAGCCAATAAACTAGCCAGGCCAGGGTGTCATATGATATAGGCCGTCCGGAGGATAACCGAATTAGACAGAATAAGAATAGAAGGGAAAACATACAAAAAGGGGCATTCAAATTTCAATGAAAATTCACTATGATAACTGTAATATGTGGGAATAACTTTCACCTTCATATTTCCTAATCTCTTAGCATAAACATGATCAATTAGTGTGCCATTTTCAGTTGTTGGTTGTGTTACATGTTGAGATTATCCACGCTTTTCCATTAAATTTGCAATAGAAGAGTTAGTTTGGATGTTTTCACAATGCAACCAATTGGGTATTTGTCTAGTTCATTTAGCAAATTACTTAAATTTACTCTAAAATAATTAAGTCCATATGAAATAGGTCTGTATATAGGGACAGGTTTGTCCTATAGAAGAGTATAGCCAACACTGTTCTCTACCCACTAAAAGCTGAAACAGTGGAAGGTATTACCCGTGTTTGCATACTTTCCCTCAATTTCAGTCAGGCTATATTTGGATGATAATTTGAACTCAATTTGACCTATCTCAGAATAGTAGTATGGGAATTTCATTCTTTTCCTTATTGTGAAGGCAAGCATTATTCTATAAATACACTTACCTTAATAATACATGTACAAGGTTATTCTCTATATTTTAAGATTATACTCTTTATATAAAAGGCTTGCATGGCTGCATGATAAATGTTTTTCTTTGGTTCACTCTTCTTGACTTTTTCTATATTGCAGGCCATGCTTTTGTTCCTCCTAATTCCTTTTCTATTATTTCCATTCCTCAAGTGAGGTACTGAAGAGGTGATTCTCTTGGTCCCATCTGTAGAGGTATTGTAAATGGTGGCCAGACACCCGTGGCAGCCTTTCACACCCAACCCATCTTGTCCTATCTAATTTTATGTTGAACTCTATTGTTCTTGATCCCACTATAGGACTTGGTAGCCTATTCCACATATCTACAACTCTGTTACTAAACGAATAGAGGCAGATCCCTTACACACCCAGTTTCTCCCTGTCGCTCGTTTGCTTGCACATCGGTACAAATGAAGCAGATCTCTTACACATGCAACTAAGATGAACATGGGAATCTGCAGACAAGTGGCCCACAAAAGGCAGATCCCTTTCACATCCAACCCATTTCGTCCATATATCTATCTGATTTTATCTTGAAATTCTTTATTGTTCTTGATCCCACTATAGCACTAGGTAGCCTATTTCACATATCTACGACTCTGTTACGAGAGAGGCAGATCCCTTACACAGCCAATCTCTCTCTCTCTCTTATTTGCACACTGGTACAAATGAGGCAGATCCCTTACACATGCTACCAAGATGAAAATGGGAGTCTGCAGAAAGCCGATTGGCCCACACACGGCAGATCCCTTTCACACCCAACCCATCCCGTCCTATCAAATTTTATGTTGAAGCTCTATTGTTATTGATCCCACTATAGCACTTGGTAGCCTATTCCACATATCTACAACTCTTTTACCAAGCGAATAGAGGCAGATCCTTTACACAGTCAATCTCTTTCTCTCTCGCTCTTGTTTGTTTTGCACACCGGTACAAATGAGGCAGATCCCTCACACATGCAACCAAGATGAAAATGGGAGTCTGCAGAGAGCCAAGTGGCCCACATAAGGCAGATCCCTTTCACACCCAACCCATCTCATAAACGTTACCTGTTATTTACACTACTTACTATACACCCATGTTATCATATACCTGCAACCAAAACACAATTGTAAGAAATAGGAACATAGGAAAATGGGAGTCTGTAGAGAGCCAATTGGCCCATACAAGACAGATCCTTTTCACACCCAACCCATCTCATAACAACTCTCTCTCATTTATCTGTCTTCCTTACATTTATGACATCCTAGTCTCTCTCTCTCTCTCACAAATTATAATATAAGAAAACAGGAGTCTGCAGAGAGCCGATTGGCCCACACATGTCAGATCCCTTTCACACCCAACCCATCCCGTGCTCTCTCTCTCTCTCTCATATTTATCGCTATCTTCCTTACGTTTATGACATCCTATTCTCTCTTGCCATACTCTCTCACTCTCACAAATGAGAACATAAACAAAATAAGAAAACGGGAGTCTGCAGAGAGCCGATTGACCTACACATGACAGATCCCTTTCACACCCAACCCATCTCGTTCTATCTAATTTCAAGTTGAAGCACTATTGTTCTTGATCCCATTATAGCACTCGGTAGCCTATTCCACATATCTACAACTCTGTTACTAAACGAATAGAGGCAGATCCCTTACACAGCCAATCTCTCTCTCTCTCTCTCTTATTTGCACACTGGTACAAATGAGGCAGATCCCTTACACATGCTACCAAGATGAAAATGGGAGTCTGCAGAGAGCCGATTGGCCCACACACGGCAGATCCCTTTCACACCCAACCCTTCTCGTCTTACCAAATTTTATGTTGAAGCTCTATTGTTATTGATCCCACTATAGCACTTGGTAGCCTATTCCACATATCTACAACTCTTTTACCAAGCGAATAGAGGCAGATCCTTTACACAGCCAATCTCTTTCTCTCTCGCTCTTGTTTGTTTTGCACACCGGTACAAATGAGGCAGATCCCTCACACATGCAACCAAGATGAAAATGGGAGTCTGCAGAGAGCCAAGTGGCCCACATAAGGCAGATCCCTTTCACACCCAACCCATCTCATAAACGTTACCTGTTATTTACACTACTTACTATGCACCCATGTTGTCATATACCTGCAACCAAAACACAATTGTAAGAAATAGGAAAATGGGAGTCTGTAGAGAGCCAATTGGCCCACACAAGACAGATCCTTTTCACACCCAACCCATCTCATAACAAATCTCTCTCATTTATCTCTGTCTTCCTTACATTTATGACATCCTAGTCTCTCTCTCTCTCTCTCTCTCTCTCACAAATGAGAATATAAGAAAACCGGAGTCTGCAGAGAGCCGATTGGCCCACACATGTCAGATCCCTTTCACACCCAACCCATCCCGCGCTCTCTCTCTCTCTCATATTTATCGCTATCTTCCTTACGTTTATGACATCCTATTCTCTCTTGCCATACTCTCTCACTCTCACAAATGAGAACATAAACAAAATAAGAAAACGGGAGTCTGCAGAGAGCCGATTGACCTACACATGGCAGATCCCTTTCACACCCAACCCCTCTCGTTCTATCTAATTTCAAGTTGAAGCTCTATTGTTCTTGATCCCATTACAGCACTCGGTAGCCTATTCCACATATCTACAACTCTGTTACTAAACGAATAGAGGCAGATCCCTTATACAGGCAATCTCTCCCTCTCTCGCTCTTGTTTGTTTGCACAATCTGTTCCTTCTGTAGTTTCTCCATGCCCGATAAGTTAAATGATCTTTTGATATCTGTGACACAACTTTTGTATCCAACACAATACCCTGCTTGCAAAACCCCTCGAACCCCGGACAACGTTGCTTGCAACTTTAATTACTATTATTATTATTATTATTATTATTATTAGTATAATTATTATTATTATTATTAATTATTATTATTATCGTCGTCGTGTTCATCCTTATCCTCTGTATTATTATTTTTCCTGTATTTTTTGTATGTGGTACGTCTCTCATCCGGAAAACGGCACATTTTAGATACTATATATACATGAATAAATAACTAGAATAATCATCAGCACCAACACCACCATCACTTACTTTTTATTGTGGTACTCTTATGAGTCATTATTGTCAAACTCAAACAAACGAAGAAATAAAAGATATCAGCACAAATAAACAGCCCATGACGTCTTTATTCTTTGTTAATGTTCTCGTGTTGTTTTGGTGACTTGAGCTGGTTACACACGAGAGCTTTTATAGTCAACATTCGATGATCAAAATTTGTCTGGCAACATTTCTGGAATATTTTGCAACAGTATCGGAAACTAGACTGATGATAGATAAACTTAGGCAACCGAAATATTTTATATGTTGTTGTTGTTGTTGTTGCTGTTCCCCAAGCTGCCTGGCCGAACAGCCCCAAGGCCCCGAGCAAGGCCAAGGCCATAACCGAGCGCCTCCACAGAACCCTCCCTGCCGACCACAATAAAGCCTGGGTGACCGAAGCCACTCCATGGCGGGGAGCTGAGGAGGGTGCAGAAACGCCCGGGAAACCAAAGCCCAACCCAGGGCCCTGTGCCCCTCAGCAATTATGAAGAGAAAGTTGAGGGGCAAAGGAAAAATGTGACGCTTTGGCTTCCAATCTTGGTAGATTAGGAGGTCAATCCACGGAAGAGACGCCGTCACTCGAGATATAAAAAATATATAAGTAAAAGGAACAGTCAGAGTAAGCTATGGGTATGGCAGAGATCGCTCAGTTCTCACTCTGATAGACCAGCCCATCACCACATGACTAGAACCCAATCCTCTTAGCATCAGCTAGGAAAGGCCCTAGAAAGCCACCTTTGGCGGGGGGATAGCTCCCCTATTTCAACCCCTTTCGGGGTTGGGCACCCGCCCAATATATTTATATGTTGACCTCATAAGCTGCCAGACCAGTGTTTAGGATAAATGTTGAGTGAAAAAGCGCTCGTGTGATACCGCCTTGAGGACCCGTTCCTTGGGCAGTTATTTCGGGGTTTGATCCCACAAAGTAAACTCTAATTGTCTTTACTCCACTATTTGTATTGCATTTGTGTTTGTATCCTAGGTTCGAGTCCTTGGACTGCCACATGTATTTGTTGATTTCATTAATTGAGTTTAGAGGTGAAGTTGGTTAGTGGAAAAAAAACATAATAATTACATAGTCAGTTTGAAATACACTGTAGCAACTGAACGCAAACAGATACCCGTATTTAGTACTTCAGTCGTTTGTGTGTGATCATTTGAACATGCAAACTATATAAAACGTTTATCATGAGTAATATTTGGTTACAATAAAGAGTTCATATATACATACTATAGTCACGGTCATCATTGCTCAAACATACATTTTCCAAACTGTGTCTGGCTGACGTGAATCTCCTTCCTAATTCTTCAGCAGATATTATAATTACGGAGGTTCGTTTATGGGGAGGTATTTGTTTTATTCTGAACCCCCTTCTTTTTCATGTTTAGCCCCAATAGTTTCAAATTTTAAAACTTTCGCCCATTTTTTTGTAATTTTTTCGTGCCGTTTAGGCGAGCGATAGCGAGCCTGTAATTGAAGAGGAACCGACCTTCATTCGGGACGTTTTTCTACCGAAAAATTTACAATTTTATCTCTGAAAAAAAAAAAAAAAAAAAAATACAGTATATATATATATATATATATATATATATATATATATACAGTATATATATATATATATATATACTGTTTATATATAGGCACTTACCATACTCACAGGCACCCTATACAACCAATGGATTATAAACAAAGTCATTCATATTGCCAGGGTTAAGGCGGCCACAAGAGGGTGTTTGCCGGCAGCTCTGATCTGCCTAGTTCGGGATACACTTTATAGGCGGAATTCTGCCTCACCAAACAGTATAGATTTAAGGGGGGGATTGGTGGGTTTAAGGGGGGGATTGGTGGGTTTAAGGGGGGGATTGCTGGGTTTAAGGGGGGGATTGGTGGGTTTAGGGGGGGGTTTGGTGGGTTTAAGGGGGGGATTGGTGGGTTTAAGGGGGGATTGGTGGGTTTAAGGGGGGGATTGGTGGGTTTAAGGGGGGGATTGGTGGATTTACGGGGGGGATTGGTGGGTTTAAGGGGGGGATTGGTGGGTTTTCAGGACCCCTTTCTCCCTCATGTTTAGACTCGTTAGTTTTGAAATTTTAAGACGTTCGGCCCATTAGGTTGGTAATTTTAAGACCTTTCGCCCCATTTCTTTGTCAATATTAAGACCATTCGTGCCATTTAGGTGTCATTTTGTTTTCCTGGCGAGCGATAGCGAGTCTGTAATTTATGAGGAACTGGCCTTTGGCCGGTACATTTTTCTACCAAAAAATGTACAAATATATCTCGAAGCTTTTTTGGGGGGTGTTTTATTAGCTTGATAGAGGTCTAGGGAGCAAACTAAAATCCTCCCTTAAGATGGGGATGTGTCAATTCCTCGCTAGCTTAAAATAACGTGCTATAGATCCCTTAAAGAATGGTCGGTGATACTATTGCAGAGGAACACCGAATTATTGCAGCATAACCGTTGGCAATCCATAATTATCGAACAAAATCCCTCATTTAACATAATTAGTGTTGAACAAATATTAGATCCTCGATACCAATGCAAAAAAAAAAAAAAAAAAAAAAAATTGCTAGAAAAAATGTACTTGCCTATACAAAATGACTGGAAAAGTCCTTCCTGCGCCTTAGCCTTAGAATGTTAAGTTAGTCGCGTTGGTTGTCTGTGTGAAGTGTTTTGTTATATACACTTGGGGGTATGGCACGTGACACGTTTAGTACATAAGAACATAAGAAAATGGGAGTCTGCAAAAAGCCGATTGGCCCATACAAGGCAGATCCCTGTCACACCCAACCCCAATTACAAGGCCCAATTATAGGCCCAACTCACTAATACCTTGAGTACTGACCCCACCAAAACGGTCAGAGATTAACACAAGATAACGGGGGTCTGCTGAGCGCCGATTGGCCCACACCTGGTAGATCCCCCTCACACCCAACCCATCTCGTCCATATGCCTATCTAATTTTATCTTAAAGCTCCCTATCGTTCTTGATCCCACTATATCACTTGGTAGCCTATTCCACCCATCTACAACTCTGTTACCAAACCAATATTTGCCTATATCTTTTCTGAAACGAAATTTATCTAATTTATTTAGTTCTTTCGCTATCACTGAGCTTCAGTACATTTTTCATGTCTCCTTTATTTACCCCACTGAACCACTTGAACACTTCTATCATATCCCCTCTAACTCTGCGTCTTTCTAACGAATGTAAGCCTAATTTGTTCAACCTTTCATCATATGGTAGATTTCTAATATTATGAATCATTTTTGTCATTCTTTGCTGTACTGTCTCCAAGGAATCTATATCCATTCTGTAATAAGGACACCAAAATTGGACAGCATAATCCATATGAGGTCTCACTAATGACAAGTAAAGTTTCAAGATAACATCGGCAGTTCTGTTACTCACACTCCTTGTGATGAACCCCAGAATCTCCAGTGTGTGACTGGGGGCGTGACGTTAGAAATTACATAGATGTACATAGATACACTGACCACACAGATCTTACGACCCCAGAGAGGTGGCCAGGACTTAATCCTAGTAGAGATAGCAACCTCGAGAGTAAGGGAAAGTGGAAGAGGGGGATAGTAAAGTTGAAGGCTATTTCCACACCTTCTGACAATTTGCCATACATAAAAACAGTTGAAAGCAAATAACCTTGCAGAATATGTTCGCCTGAAGGAATTTATAGTATAGTTAGAAATTAAAATGTAATGTCATGCAAACCTTCACTCCTCCCCCCCTCCCCCTTCAAGCCCCTTTCAACAGAAAATAGTGTTAATATCTTCCAGGTTGTTTTATCAGTAATCATTATTTACTCCAGACCAACCTCTCTATGGTGTGAGTCTAACCTATTTTTAAGGGGACGTTATTTGTATTGATGTATTTAGTTTATATTATTACCGGTATGTATATATTTGTTTTAGTTTGCTTCATAAACATCACTCAAGCCTAATTAAAAACATCCCTAAGACCCCCCTTCGAGATAGATTTGTACATATTTTGGTAGAGAAATATCCCGGCCGCCGAAGGTCGGTTCCTCCTGAATTATAGGCTTGCTATCGCTTGCCAGGAAACAAATGACACCTAAATGGCACGACAGGTCTTAATATTGACAAAGAAATGGGCGAAAGTCTTAACATTTGAAAATTAATGGGCTAGACATGAAGGAGAAGGGGGTTCAGGAAAAAACAAATAATTGCCAAAGACTGAGGAACGGAAAGAGAAAAAGCACGGGCAGTAATGAAGGAAACACAGGCACTCACCTGCCCCAAATTGACAGCTCGCGACCTGACCCAAGGAGCCCTGTGATTGGCTGGCGAAGGAATCCAGCACCCAACACCAGGCCTTATAAAGACCCTCTTTCCATTTATTTGGTTCAGATCAACCTAGACCTGCCACCACAACAATGGACTCAGACACTTCCACCATCCATTCTGGGACCGTTAAGTGGTTTAACAACAAGCAGGGCTACGGATTTATCACCTTCAATAATACACAAAGGGATATATTCGTTCACAGAATCAACATAAACAGCCCAAACCCCCGCCAATCAATTTCTTTCTCAACGGTGAGAAAGTAACATTCACCACCAAAACGGGGAAGAAAGGAGAAGAGGCTACCAATGTCACCGTACCTTTGGGAGTCACTCTAAAAGACTCCAGACACACCAGGGACAAGAGGACAGACAAAGGAAGATCTGAACAAATCCAAATCATTGTCACCACCGCTGTAACACTCGCTGATGGGGACCCAAATCTCCTCAGGGAGCTGCTACCAAGACTCCTGACAGCTAATAATCTTCCCACAATCATCATCCCTCGTCTGGAGCCCAACAAGAAGACTCCACGAGTCAGCACTCGGTACCAAGACCCACACCACGCCCTCAACTCCTTCTGTCCCGCCCATTAAGCAGACAGAAATCTCCTCCTGACATAATATGTCAAATCAACAACAACAATCAGCAACTCCAACACCAAGCTCAAGGAAAACTGAAGATGTCTCACATATTAACGTCTTCGAGCAAAACCTAGAAGAGGACTTTACTCCAACAACATCAAAGGAGTTCGAGGAAGCCCTCTCACCACCACCAGCTCTCCCCACTACCAAGCCTACGCCAGCCAGACCATCTGAAGAGATTCTCAGGACCACTCCTTCCCCTCCTGTTCTGACCCCACAAGCTGTGAAAAAGAAGAATAGGAAGAACCCCGTAGGATATACAACACCCAAGTCACAGAAGATACAACCAGTAAGTGACTACGAAATGAGGGACCTCCTCGAAGACATCAACAACTTCCATTCGAACTGGTGAAGCAAAAATACCCTTCAGCAAACATAGATTTTTTATCAGACCCTAATCTAGTCAAATTCCTCGACAATACCATACCACAAAAGTATAGACAAATAAAATAACATCCTTATCCTCAACTTTTAAATGAATAAAAATTTACCCAAACCTAACAAAGCAAGGTGGTATGCCCGCCTACTTTTAATCTTCTACTTTCTTTCATATTTCCTCCTTTTGCCCTCTTCCTCCCCAAACCTCTTCCTTCCCCTCTTAGACCCACCTTGGGTCAAAAAAAAAAAAAAAAAAAAAAAAAAAAGAAAAAAGACAGAGTTTGACAAATAGATAGCTCCGCTATTCCCAAGAACCCAGTCCTCCTCGCCCAACAACCCCCAGCTCCCCCTTCTGCAGCACCCGGCACGGTGAAAAGCTCATCAGGAGGCGATGAAAAGGAAATGTTTTATAAACCAAGATAAATGGGATCCAGAGGCACATCCTAGGGATCCCAGACCAGTACTTCCAGGAGCTAACCACCACTGAGAAACGTAGCTTTCCCGGGTCCGAAGGGAAGGGCTTAGGTGGGAAACGTAGATGCCTGTACCCTACTACCGAGGCCGCCCCACTTCTTGATGCCTCCCATTCCCAGTCCAGTGGAGGAGAACCTGCCGCCAACGCCCCTTGTAGTGAGAGAAGCAGATGAAGGCGCAGCTGACCACGAGGTGATAAGCAGACGAGACGCTCTGGCCCTGAATGACCAGCCCCATCACCTATTTGAAAGTTGTAATATGTAACTATAGGGCCATTAGACGGTTGATAGAGCACTTCTAGCAGTACCGATAGAATTGCAAGGCCTTGAGGGTGCATCGAGGACCTTTTAATCAATTGCCTGTAAGCTTGCTCAATTAACATCGGGATTAGCTCCCAAGTAATCATCAACTGATTAGTTAAATGTCTCTAAGTCTTGTAGATTTCAGACATTAGTTAGCTAGAGCTCTCGTTTGCGGAACTTGCAATGAGATTGATGAGCTAGGCGGTTAGGAGTCATCAGCTTAGTAAATGAGTTAGCTTTGCCAGTAATTGAAGAAGTCAAAGTTAGTATCCGTTAGGCCCTCAGCAACGGGTAGTAGGAATTGCCAACCAAGATATACAGTATGTGCCTAGACTTGCAGATACCTTGTTATTGTTAGCTTCCCACATTCAGGCATATTAAGGCTCACTAATGAGAATTACATAACAGGTTCTTCGGAACACACATTACACAACTTCATCATACGTAACCGCGAAGGACTCGCGAAGATTCCATTACGAAATTGATATAAGATTTCATTGTTGTTACTGTTAAGATATTGACTGCTGCCACACGAGCACAGCTGGTATACACTTATACCAGGCACCATAATGTTTATTTTTGTACTACCATTCTGTGTTTTACCTATAATTGTCTCCATGATATTTATGTTAATAAACTAATTGTATATACAGTATATTATGTAATCATGTGTTTGTGTTATCCAGATAAGCATGCAGTAGACCCCACCATTATTATAATTGTATACTAATAATAATAATAGAAATAATACAAATAATAATAATGTCTACTCAGATTTAATTATTTCAATATTGGTTCAGCGTAAAATAAGTTTTAATATAACATGCACCAGCTTGACGTAATTCTAACTCAGTATAGCCCCATAAGGGCTATCGCTCGATGACTGCTGATTGTGATTACTTTCCTCTTCTTAATTGTTCGTTTTCTTTTCTCATATTTATATGCACTTATGCCCTCAAATGTTTATTATATTGACGTCAGTGACAACCATACAGTAGCTATTTAATTAATAGTCTCTGGATGTGCAAACCCTCCTGGATCCGTGAGGTCCCCGTCTGCCATCTTGTGGGGAACGTTGATGTGCATAAACCATAACTACAGTCATTATCTTTGCAACATTTTTACTAAAGTTCACACAATGGGATACATCTATAGGCTAAGGAAGGCCGTTTTTACATATCAAATATAAATGGCAAAGAACATAGAACATAACATAAGAACATAAGAAAATGGGAGTCTGCAGAAAGCCGATTGGCCTAAGCAAGGCAGATCCCTGTCCCACACAACCCCAGTTCAATTACAAAGCCCAATTATAGGCTCAACACTCTAATACCCTGAGGATCATCTTACCAAAACGGTTAGAGATTAACGCAGGATTATGGGGGTATGCAGAGTGCTGATTGGCCCAACCCGGCTGATCCCCCTACACACCCAACCCTTCTCGTCCATATGCTTATCCAATTTTATCTTAAAGCTCCCTACCGTTTTAGACCCCACTATAGCACTTGGTAGTCTATTCCACCCATCTACAACTCTGTTACCAAACCAATATTTGCCTATATCTTTTCTGAAACGAAATTTATCTAATTTGAAACCATTGGTACGAGTTCTTTCGCTATGTAACTGTTTTGTTACTCCGTATAACAAAGTGTAATTGCACTGACATGATTGTTTGTGTATTATGTATTTAAATCCACTAATACGAAAACAAAAATAATAATAATAATAATAATAAATAAATAAATAAATAAATAAAAAATTGTAATTTCAAATATTGTACATGTTTATATATATTGTTATAACAACTGAGTCATACTATTCACTTGAGCATGTACCCCACAAGATGGCGGCGGCAGCCACAAGTCTTGAGTTCTGAAATTTGCAGATGCCCTATCCAGAGAGAGTATACATATAAATGGTTGGGACCATATTTTTCTTTATGTATATATCAATGGTCACAATACACAAAACCGGATAAAACTGTTGTGCGCCCGTTTGCATGGTTAATAGTATCGACACTGTTTCCTGGACATTTCCATGGATAACTTATTTGACTGTTCTGGGTGACAACGTTGAGTTCGGGCATAGCACTTGTTGTTATATTCGCTGTCTATCACTCAATGGGTAAATATCCATGTTGAAGTGATATATTCAATACTTATGAGAGAGAGAGAGAGAGAGAGAGAGAGAGAGAGAGAGAGAGAGAGAGAGAGAGAGAGTGAGAGAGAGAGAGAGAGAGAGAGAGAGAGAGAGAGAGAGAGAGAGAGAGAGAGAGAGAGAGAAGGGAAGGGAAGGGAAGGGAGGGCAGGAGACAAGAAAGCCTACTAATTACGGTACAAGACTTTGGGTTTGGTAAGTGACATATTTAACAGTGATTGATGGGGATCGTGACTTTAAAAAAGAGAGTTACAAGGAATAGCTAGTATCTCAGAGACCTTGCGGTCCATTCAGGTAGATACGAAAACTGGAAGGAGAGAGATTGTTTAGTGCACTACACTCATTACAGTGTGCAAAATACTATCTGCTGTCTTCTTAAATGGCTCTACTGAAGAACTGTTTACTACTTCTGAGGGAAGTTTGTGTGTGTGTGTGTGTGTGTGTGTGTGTGTGTGTGTGTGTGTGTGTGTGTGAGAGAGAGAGAGAGAGAGAGCGAGACAGAGAGAGAGAGAAGAGGGGAGAGGGAAGAAAGCCAAATGCAGAGGGACTAGTTACACTTGGGGTATAGCACGTGACATGTTTAGCAGCGTGTGACTGAACAGGGGGTATCACACTGGGCCAATTCTCGCCATCCTACCGCATAAAATGGAGCTACCGCCATTCTCCAGCACAAATCTCACCGTTTGACGGAGCTTGGATGCTTCCCGCACTGTAGACCAGTCAAAGTAGGGCTGGACTTAGAACAAATTGCAATAGAAGGTTTTTTGGCTTTAACTTGTTTATTAGGTCCCTCTGATGAACATATAAAAAGTCTCCATCTTTTGGACACCGGGAAAGTGGTTAATTTGCATAAATTCAAGATGGCCACCGTCCAAAGCTTCAATTTACAGATAACTTTTTTCTGGTTGCTCCTAGACCCTATAAATGTATTACAAACAACGTTTTTTGGCTTTAACTTGTTTATTAGGTCCCTCTGATGAACATATAAAAAGTCTCCAACTTTTGGACACCTGGAAAGTGGTTAATTTACAGCCAAAAAACCTTACAGCCAAAAAACCTTCTATTGCAATTTGTTCTAGGTCAAGCCCTACCTTTACTGCACATTATTGTCTATTACATTTTGCCTAGGCCTATACTAATCCCATCATCTTGTTTGGACCCTACGGACATGAGTTGTATTTACTCAACACTTCACTTCGTTGCTGCGGAAAGCCATCGCCAGGGAACGACGCCAATGCTGACATTCGACCAACCGCTTTATTGGAAAGCGAAGACGATCATTGTTCATGAGAAGGAAGGAAGCGAACTGAAACCCATTGTTTTGAACCTTGGTGGCTTTCACTCTGTGATGAGCTTTTTGGGATGCATGGGCCATGTTATGGAAGCATCTGGGCTTAAGGAGGTTTTGGAACTTATATACGCTGAAAATGCTGTGACCCAAATGCTGAGTGGGAAAGCCTATGCACGAGCAATCAGAGGCCACTTCTTGGTTGACACAGCCTTGAGTTCGATTGTGTTAGGCAGGGCATACGGTGTCAACCTCTCAATGGTAGATGAGGAAAGTGATGCATGAAAGGACTTCCAGGAGGCTGCAGATCTTTTGGATAAGCTGTTGCGTGAAGACGTTTCACCGGATGAAGTCTGCAGTAAAGACGTTTTCAACAGAATTTCTGAAAAACTTAAAGCTGAGAAGAGCTCCTTAGCAGAGCATAAGATGGGAAAGCTATGGATTCAATACATGGACATGATTGACCTGCTGCGTCGCTTCCTGAGGGCACTGAGAATGGGCGATTTCCTACTGTACCTCGGAACACTCCAGGAGATGTTGCCGTACTTTGCAGCGTGTGGTCATAACAATTATGCCAAGTCAGCCCATGTGTACATTCAAGACATGATTGAACTTGAGCAGCTCAACCCAGACATGTTCTGTCAATTGAACTCCGGTCTATTTGTGATCCGCCGAAGTGATCGGCTGTGGGCAGGACTGCCAAGCGACTTGGTTATAGAGCAGGTTTTGATGCGCTCTTTGAAAACGAATGGTGGATTGACACGTGGTAGGGGCATGGAGGAAACGCAACGCCTGCGCTGGTTACTTGCTATGCCAGCCTGCGCTGAGGTGAGTGAAGTTATGCAAGAACTGACAGAGAAGCATTTCCACACCTCTGAGCAGCACAAAGAAATGACTGAAGCAAGGCGTGAATGAGATAGGAAGGACACAGAGAAGGTTCTCGCATTCTTCAAGGATTATGATCCATTTCAAGAATCAAATGAACTCAGGAATATTGCCAACGGTGTGACAGGACCAGCCTCGGCCAATCCTCATTTACTGTATGAGGTTGGTATGAACATTGTGCAGAAGATGGAAGGTAGCAATGCTTTTGACTTTTCATTTAGGAAGAAAGATCAAGTTGAGTCGTTGGGTGCAAAGGTTACAATCAGTGCTGAAAAAGTACCAATCGACCCACAGCTCCTTTTCCAGAGGCTCCTCATCTTTGCTAATAACAGGGACTTAGGTGTTGAAGAGGTCTTTGCGTATGAGTTGCCTAGCTACCCTACTGCTCTGTTCGATAAGTGGGGGAGGCTCAGGGAAGCCAATAAACCACAGCTAGGAGATGAGATAGCTGCTGTTGTTCCCAAGTCGTCATTGGAATCATTTGAGGAAGAAAGGACTGTGACCCATGTTCTGGATGGTGGTTCCTTATTGCAAAGGATTCCATGGAAGAAGGGTGACACATTTGAGGACATTGCAAGCATGTACATGAAGCATGTTTCCAAAAACTTTCTCAACCCGGTGGTTGTATTCGACGGTTATAAATCAGGACCTACTACCAAGGACATGACACACAATCGACGATCAAAAGGAGTCTTTGGTCAAAAGGTGATGTTCACTCCAACCATGCCCCTTCGGTCAAAAAAGGAAAACTTCTTGTCAAACTCGGACAATAAGCAAAACTTCATTGACTTATTGTGTGAAACATTCAAGGCAAATGGAATTGACTGTGTCAATGCGCCAGCAGATGCAGATGTCATGATTACGAAGAAGGGAATTGAGTATGCAAGGGAAACCGTGACATATGTGATAGGTGAGGACACAGACTTGTTGGTGCTGTTGTGTCATTATGCGGAACGAGGGATGAATGATTTGTACTTCAAGTCGAGCAAGGAAGGTGGGAAATGTTGGCATATTAACTCAGTAGCAGAAGCTCTCGGTGAAAGCATCTGTCGTGTCCTGCCAGTTGTCCATGCACTCTGTGGATGTGACACAACCTCACGACTGTATGGTATTGGTAAAGGGGCTGCCTTGAGGAAAGTGAGGGAAGACAACGGTTTCTTGAAATGTATAGAAGCATTCTGTTGCCAAAGTGGAAGTAAAGACGCGATATCATCAGCTGGTGAAAAGGCCTTGGTTTATTTGTACGGGGGAAAAGGAAATGACACCCTTGACGGACTGCGAAAGACAAAGTTTTGCAACAAGGTGGCAAAAAGTTCAACTACCGTTGAAGTTCACAGCCTTCCCCCAACAACCGATGCAGCCAAATACCACTCGTTCCGAGTTTATTGTCAGGTCCAGGAATGGATGGGGAACTGTGTGGACCCCGAGAAATGGGGCTGGTGTCTGCGGAAGGGACAGCTTGAACCGAAGACGATGGATTCGCCAGTGGCTCCTGATTCACTACTGAAATTGGTCAGATGTCAGTGTAAGGGCAACTGTGACACTCAACACTGTAGTTGCAAACGGAATGAGCTTGAATGTTCCAGTGCATGTGGTCAATGTAAAGGACTCTGTCAAAATAGCAACTTTGATGCAAGCACCGATGATCCAAGTGAATACGAACTCCTATCATGAATTACATAATTGGCTCTGAATGACGTCATACTACGTCATGTTTTTTTTTTTTTTTTTTTTTTATAAAAAAGAGGGACAACAGGTCAAAAAACCCATACAAGCACAAAGTGCCTGTGTCACCCCTTGTGAAAGAGACAGTTCAGCCTGTCTGTAAGGTTTTTCGGCTGTAAATTAACCACTTTCCAGGTGTCCAAAAGTTGGAGACTTTTTATATGTTCATCAGAGGGACCTAATAAACAAGTTAAAGCCAAAAAACGTTGTTTGTAATACATTTATAGGGTCTAGGAGCAACCAGAAAAAAGTTATCTGTAAATTGAAGCTTTGGACGGCGGCCATCTTGAATTTATGCAAATTAACCACTTTCCCAGTGTCCAAAAGTTGGAGACTTTTTATATGTTCATCAGAGGGACCTAATAAACAAGTTAAAGCCAAAAAACCTTCTATTGCAATTTGTTCTAGGTCCAGTTAAATGATTGCTAGATTTACTGGACTACTGGGTGGGAAGCACCGTTTTTTTGACGGAGGTAAATTGTCAGCCTCTTTACAGCTCGCATTTAATCTCGTTGATATCTCAAGTATATGACGTCGAAATATATATTTTGCTACATAATTGTGTGTGTTGATTGTGAGAAGGGCTGCGGATAGACATAAACTAAGTGAATTAATGCTAAAATAGCTACACCACTTGCAGCTAGATAAGCACTTCCTACCTACGCCACGGCGATTGTTATGAAGCGAAAACATTCGGTGAAAGATCCTGTGGTTAAGGAAATTGACAGACTGAAACCTCATAAATCGCCTGGTCCTGATGAGGTATATGCTAGAGTATTAAAAGAATGCAGAGATGAGTTAAGTTATCCATTAACATTTCAATTTAACAAGTCATTAGAAACAGGTATAGTTCCAGAAGCTTGGAAGCTTGCAAATGTAGTTCCGATCTTCAAAAAAGGTGATAAATCAATAGCATCCAATTACCGTCCCATTAGTCTCACTTCAATCATAGGAAAACTACTAGAGTCAATTATTGCTAGGAAAATGAGAAACCACTTCGAAACATTTAACTTAATCAATTCTTCTCAGCATGGATTCACTCAGGGACGGTCTTGCCTTACTAATTTGCTTAGTTTTTTCTCAGAGGTATATGAAGCAGTAGATAATGACAAGTCATATGATATTATATATTTAGATTTCAGTAAAGCTTTCGACAGAGTCCCTCATGAGAGATTGATGAGAAAGGTTGAGGCACATGGAATAGGTGGGGCGTTGTTAGGATGGATTAGGTCATGGCTAATTGGTAGGAAGCAGAGAGTCAGCATAAATGGTACCAAGTCAGAATGAGGAGCAGTCAAAAGTGGTGTCCCCCAGGGATCGGTATTAGGTCCCCTGTTGTTTCTTATATACATAAATGACCTAGATTTAGGTATAACTAGTAGGATAAGTAAATTCGCAGACGATACTAAAATAGGGAGATCAATTGATTCAGATAGCGATATAGAGTGCCTCCAAAGGGATCTAGATACCTTACATGAATGGTCAGTAAATTGGCAGATGAAGTTTAACATTGACAAATGCAAGGTATTAAAGATAGGGAAGATGCAAACAAATGTTAAATATAAACTAGCTAATTTAGAATTAGAAAATTCAGACTGCGAGAAAGATCTAGGTGTGTTTGTTAGCAATGATTTGAAGCCTAGAAAACAGTGTATAAGCGTTCGTAATAAGGCAAACAGGATTCTCGGGTTCATCTCTAGGAGTGTGAGTAACAGAACTGCTGATGTTATCTTAAAACTTTACTTGTCATTAGTGAGACCCCATATGGATTATGCTGTCCAATTTTGGTGTCCTTATTACAGAATGGACATAGATTCATTGGAGAGAGTACAGCGTAGAATGACAAAAATGATCCATAATATTAGAAATCTTTCGTATGAAGAAAGGTTGAAGAAATTAGGTTTACATTCGTTAGAGAGACACAGAGTTAGAGGGGATATGATAGAGGTGTTCAAGTGGGTTAGTGGGATTAACAAAGGGGACATGGCAAATGTACTAAAGCTCAGTGATAGCGAAAGAACTCGTACCAATGGTTTCAAATTAGATAAATTTCGTTTCAGAAAAGATATAGGCAAGTATTGGTTTGGTAACAGAGTTGTAGATGGGTGGAATGGACTACCAAGTGCTATAGTGGGATCTAAAACTGTAGGGAGCTTTAAGATAAAATTGGATAAGCATATGGACGAGAAGGGTTGGGTGTGAAGGGGGATCAGCCGGGTTGGGCCAATCAGCGCTCTGCAGACCTCCATAATCCTGCGTTAATCTCTAACCGTTTTGGTAAGATGATCCTCAGGGTATTAGAGTGTGAAGCCTATAATTGTGCTTTGTAATGAATTGGGATTGTGTGGGACAGGGATCTGCCTTGCTTAGGCCAATCGGCTTTCTGCAGACTCCCATTTTCTTATGTTCTTATGTTCTTATGTTCTTATGTTCTATGTAGCTGCTACATAGGATCTTTGTACATTGTAGCAGGAGGAACTGTTTTTCAGATGCCTATTTACTAAGAATCATTGAACAATATATTTAACCTAGCCTAACCTAACCTAACCTAGTATATCAGTGGACCATTTAATGTAAAATGTAAAAATATATTGTAACAACCAAATTATTGAGATAAATACAGGTCTACCCGCTACACAGGATTATACCAGGCATTATACAACCTCCGAAAAGTTCAAAATATATCCTCATATATGCTCCAAATATACAAAAATAATAACGCAAACTTGTAGATTGAGTCATATTGATATATAATTGTCGATATAAATCCATATTACTCTAAATTATAGGTGAAACAGCACAATATAAACGATCGCTTAGTGCCGAGGTAACGACAGGGGCGCCGTCAGGCTATAGCCTATAGATTGTGAAAACACTTTCTCATAGCTACTTATATAAGCTTCAAACGCAAAACATAGCAACATTAACATATAGATTGGGTCCTATTACACAAAGTTTGTCAATATCAATCCATATTATTCTACAGTTTAAGTGAAACACCACAATATAACGATCGAAATATATATTTTGCTACAAAATTAAGTGTTTTGATTGTGAGAAGGGCTGCTGGTAGACATAAACAATTTGCAAGGAGAATTAATGCTAAAATAGCTACACCACTTGCAGCTAAATAACCACTGTTCTATAGCCTACGCCACGGCGATTGGTATGAATAGAAAACATTCGAAAACCGAAAAGTTCAAAATATTTCCTTAATCATATAAGCTTCAAATTATTAAAACAAAATCACTAACGTGTAGATTGAGTCATATTGCATTATAATTGTAGATGTAAATCCATATTACTATACATTACAGTATACTGTTGAATCCATATTACTATACATTACAGTATACTGTAGGTGAAACGGACCAATATAGGCTAAGGTCGGACGTTGTTATTGTTGTGTCAGAGACCCCCGCACTTGTGAAGCCAGGACGCTTGGCGTGTGTGATAGGATTTGCCGGCGCTACTGGCCGAAAACGGGTTAAGGCCGTGACGCTACCACTATTACTACCAAGGTTACTGATGGGGGGGGGGGGAGAGAGAGAGAGAGAGAGAGACACACAGACAGACAAACATACATACAGACAGACAGAGGTAGATAGATGGATGGATAGATAGATAGATAGATGGATGGATGGATAAATAGATAGATAGATAGATAGATAGTCAGTCAGTCAGTCATAGTTTTATTTCATAAAAGATACATTGTACATCTTTTACACAATACTAAAATAAAAAATGTAATACATAGACATATTGTTTAACATAATGTGGGATCTGTATTCTGCACATAATACATTCTTGATTTTATTGCTTCAATATCATTTAATATTAAGTTCTGAAATCCATATTCATTCAATAGCGTCCTCTCCACATCCTTTACAATAGCGTCCTCTCCACATCCTTTACAATAGCGTCCTCTCCACATCCTTTACAATAGCGTCCTCTCCACATCCTTTACAATAGCGTCCTCTCCACATCCTTTACAATAGCGTCCTCTCCACATCCTTTACAATAGCGTCCTCTCCACATCCTTTACAATAGCGTCCTCTCCACATCCTTTACAATAGCGTCCTCTCCACATCCTTTACAATAGCGTCCTCTCCACATCCTTTACAATAGCGTCCTCTCCACATCCTTTACAATAGCGTCCTCTCCACATCCTTTACAATAGCGTCCTCTCCACATCCTTTACAATAGCGTCCTCTCCACATCCTTTACAATAGCGTCCTCTCCACATCCTTTACAATAGCGTCCTCTCCACATCCTTTACAATAGCGTCCTCTCCACATCCTTTACAATAGCGTCCTCTCCACATCCTTTACAATAGCGTCCTCTCCACATCCTTTACAATAGCGTCCTCTCCACATCCTTTACAATAGCGTCCTCTCCACATCCTTTACAATAGCGTCCTCTCCACATCCTTTACAATAGCGTCCTCTCCACATCCTTTACAATAGCGTCCTCTCCACATCCTTTACAATAGCGTCCTCTCCACATCCTTTACAATAGCGTCCCCTCCACATCCTTTACAATAGCGTCCTCTCCACATCCTTTACAATAGCGTCCTCTCCACATCCTTTACAATAGCGTCCTCTCCACATCCTTTACAATAGCGTCCTCTCCACATCCTTTACAATAGCGTCCTCTCCACATCCTTTACAATAGCGTCCTCTCCACATCCTTTACAATAGCGTCCTCTCCACATCCTTTACAATAGCGTCCTCTCCACATCCTTTACAATAGCGTCCTCTCCACATCCTTTACAATAGCGTCCTCTCCACATCCTTTACAATAGCGTCCTCTCCACATCCTTTACAATAGCGTCCTCTCCACATCCTTTACAATAGCGTCCTCTCCACATCCTTTACAATAGCGTCCTCTCCACATCCTTTACAATAGCGTCCTCTCCACATCCTTTACAATAGCGTCCTCTCCACATCCTTTACAATATAAGATTTATTAAACAAATAATGTAAACCCTTTTCAATGTATGCACATGGTTTCAATAGTATCCTATGCAAAAATATAATTTTGATCCAATTGATAAAATGCTTAAAAATAATGTGTCCACCTCTACTACATGCAGCGTGATTACTCTCCCAGTATCTCATATTTAACATTTTCTTTATTGCTTTATGGTAACCAACACCAACTTGTTTCATTGGTACATAGCATTTCTTATTGTTAAACCATAACTCAGCCCCATACAAATTCAAACAAAAAGATTGAAATAAATAAAGTAGCACATTTGTATTCGCGTTATATAAACTTCCTCAGAATACAATTAAATTCATGATAGAACTTGTTTCTGCATCGTATTATATCAAGATCATTATTTAGATTGCAATCAATTATATATCCAAGATATTTATAATCAGTTACCAAATTTATATATATATATATATATATATATATATATCATTTAAAATCATATTCGGGTTTTCTGACTTGTCATCCTTGCATTTAAAGAACATACATACTGATTTAGTCAAATTAATGGATAAATAAATTTTTCTTATTTCACATTCTAGAATATTTAATAAGTATTGCAAGCTCTTAGCAGAAGGAGCCATTAAAACTATGTCATCCGCATAGGCAATTATATTACTAGATTGTAAACCAAGTCTACAGCCCTGTTTACACGATATTAATTAATTTAACATATTATTTATATAAATTGAAAATAGAAGTGGCGACAATACCCCACCCTGCCTTACTCCATTTTTTAATTTTCCATTCCTGCGATAAAGTGTCCTTATATTTTACAACTACATGTTGATGTCTATACAAATTAAATAAAACATTTACAATATAATTAGGGATTCCTTGCCTTAAAAGACTATCTTCAAGCTTAAAATGATTAACTTTATCAAATGCTTTTGTGAGATCAATAAAACATGAATATACGTTTGATCCTTCACTGTTATATTTCAGAATGGTTTCCTTCAACATCGTGCATGCGATAGAAGTAGAATACTTCTCTCTAAAACCATGCTGATTGTCATTTAAATTTACATATTTTATAATTTTAAATTGTACACAATATTCAAACAATTTAAGCAAAACTGGAGATAATATTATTGACCTATAATTATCAATTGATGAAATATCCTTATGTCTCTCCTTAACCAAGGGCATTATTACACCTGAGCTCATTTTATAAGGAACATAGCCATGCACGATACAAGGTGAGAACAGTTTTGCAATTACACCTATCATATAATTTGAGCAATATTTCAGATGATTTGAATGGACATTGTCAGGGCCAATGCCACATTTCAGGTTCGATATTGCTGCCAACACATCTGCAGCATTGATTTTGCCATATATTTCACCTTTGCGTACAGTGGTCTCTAAATATTCATGTCTAAAATTACAATCACTCTGGCACTTACTGTCATCAAATATAGTTTTAAACTTACTTGAAAACTTTTCCACGATACGGCTAGCATCACTATCTCCCTCAATTTCCATACTAAGTAGAACTCTATTATTTTTTACTTTTCTAACCTCTTTCCAAAATAATTTGTAATTCTTGTTGCACAGCGAGTTTGCTAATTTATCTTTCCTGATCTGTGCCTCGTTACGTTTTACTAATCTCAAAACATTCTTAAATTCCTTCCTAGCCTTTTTTATTTCTTCTAACTCTAAACCAGACCTTGGACACCCCATGCGCTTCCATGTTAAAAATGTTACTCCTGCTGTTTTGTAGAAACTTTTAACATTATCATTCCACCCAGGTGTAATCTTATATCTTAGTACTGGTTCATTCTTAAATTGAGATGATGACACCAATAATACACTTACAAAACTATTATAAATGCTATTTAATTAATTTGTATGTTGAGCATCATTACACCTGTAAGTACAACAATCAAGGCTGCTAAATCCTGCTATATCTAATTTGTCAAGGCAATTATTTACATCCAACTTATATTTCTGTACATTGTCTAAGCTTAAAAAATGATTCCAGTTGGCAAACTCTGATGGTCCATTCTTTTCAACTGATATATATTCACTATGATATATATATATATATATATATATATATATATATATATTGTCGGTTAATTTAAATGCCAGAGGAAAGTGATCGTAGAGAGCAAGGTCATATCTTATAACAATATCTTCTATATTATCTTTTAGACTTTAACTCACTGCGACATAGTCAAGCCAACTATAGTAGTGTTTTTGGCAGGACATAAATACGTAAAAGAATTACTTTGAAGGTGTAAATGATCCGCAAGAATCAACCTTTTGTCATTAAGTAAACGAGACATATCTGTCCAAAACCTACCCTTAGTTGGGTTAGCATTATAATCACCTGCAATCAATACTATACTTTAGATAGCTAGATAGATAGGTCGATAGATAGATAGATAGAATATGGATGGATGGATGGATGGATAGATAAATAGATAGATAGATAGATAGAATGAATGAATGGGTTAAATCTGATAACACAATTAATATAACATTTTGGTTGCTTTGTGTGAACTTTATTCTGGCATCTTAATTGTACAGTTGGTCACATAAGTTATATTCCTCGTCGTAGTCTAATATAAGAATAGTAAAATAGTATGAATGAATTGTGAGTGTGGTTTCTTTTAATTATCAGTTAACAAATCAGCTAAGTTAACCACTGCATAAGGTACTACAGGCGTAATAAATGTATACGTATTATATTTCCAGGTATAAGATTCCTTAGAGGAACAGACCTTATTAGGCCAACTGTAGCCTACACGTAAACTTAAGCATTTTACTCTTTCTATAAAAAAATTGACGTATGTATCTGCATGTTGTATATCTTCAATGTTTTTTTGTTCTTTTGTATTATATAAGTACAGGAGTTTCTTGACCTCTCTACTCTCTCTAGTTTACATGATTAACAATTTGCATTTGATATTTCATTGAACATGGACTACGGAAATCCACCTAATATATTTGTAAGGATAATTATACTGCATACGTGTTTTATCTGTCCGATTGGTGGTGTTTATACTGCATACGTGTTTTATCTGTCCGATTGGTGGTGTTTATACTGCATACGTGTTTTATCTGTCCGATTGGTGGTGTTTATACTGCATACGTGTATTATCTGTCCGATTGGTGGTGTTTATACTGCATACGTGTTTTATCTGTCCGATTGGTGGTGTTTATACTGCATACGTGTTTTATCTGTCCGATTGGTGGTGTTTATACTGCATACGTGTTTATCTGTCCGATTGGTGGTGTTTATACTGCATACGTGTATTATCTGTCCGATTGGTGGTGTTTATACTGCATACGTGTTTTATCTGTCCGATTGGTGGTGTTTATACTGCATATGTGTTTTATCTGTCCGATTGGTGGTGTTTATACTGCATACGTGTTTTATCTGTCCGATTGGTGGTGTTTATACTGCATACGTGTTTTATCTGTCCGATTGGTGGTGTTTATACTGCATACGTGTTTTATCTGTCCGATTGGTGGTGTTTATACTGCATACGTGTTTTATTTGTCCGATTGGTGGTGTTTATACTGCATACGTGTATTATCTGTCCGATTGGTGGTGTTTATACTGCATACGTGTTTTATCTGTCCGATTGGTGGTGTTTATACTGCATACGTGTTTTATTTGTCCGATTGGTGGTGTTTATACTGCATACGTGTTTTATCTGTCCGATTGGTGGTGTTTATACTGCATACGTGTATTATCTGTCCGATTGGTGGTGTTTATACTGCATACGTGTTTTATCTGTCCGATTGGTGGTGTTTATACTGCATACGTGTTTTATCTGTCCGATTGGTGGTGTTTTTCGTGAAATGTTTGTGCAGGAGAGAAAACAAGATGATTATACAATATTTTCATTTGATTTTTAATAATCCTATTTTGTGTGGATTAATAAATCGTAGCATTCTTATAGTTTAGCTTTCTGTTTATATTATTTTTGCACACACGGAATCATGTTCTTCTATTCGTACCCACACTGAATTATAAATATGCATGTGTTCACACTATCAAGCAGTAAGGCGCACAACACACATACACACACTCAAGCGTACATGAAATCATACACATAATTTTGCACAGGCCATTATTTACACACGCACATACGATCAAGTATAAACATCAGAGAGAGAGAGAGAGAGAGAGAGAGAGAGAGAGAGAGAGAGAGAGAGAGAGAATCAGTAACCCCAAACTCTGAATATACTGCATTTGTAATAATAACGAACAATCAGCACTGTTAGTACTATTATTTGTAATAATAACGAACAATCAGCACTGTTAGTACTATTATTTGTAATAATAACGAACAATCAGCACTGTTAGTACTATTATTTGTAATAATAACGAACAATCAGCACTGTTAGTACTATTATTTTTCAAAAGCATTATTCGTGTTTAGTGATTACAACAATTCATATCATGCAATATATTTTTGTCTATATGTATTTTTAGACAGTCTGAATTGTAATGCTTATGTTTGCTCACAAAATATCAAATACAGTCATTCATAGCTGAATCCAAGATAACTGACGCAATAGAATGTGATGATAAGTTGTACTAAGAGTTGTTTTGTGGCATATAATCCAAAAATATATGGCATCAAAATGGCTCAAAATAATGTTCAATTATATTTGGAAATAATCACCGGTTTATGTATACAATATGAAATTGAAGTAAAAATATAGCCGAGATTGATTCACACAAGACAGTCGTGATTGTTGTCCAGCATTTACATGAGGACAAATCCTTCCTGAACTTATATATATATATATATTTTTGTTTTAACGGAGGAAGGAAAAACACAGATAAAACATAAAGGTCCATGTGCCTAAAGGCATCCTCCATTCATAAAATGGTTGTAACAACTGGATTTAAACTTTTGTAGATTGTAAGTTTGTGGAAAGCAACTCGAGGGAAGTGAATTCCAAAGAGTTGTAGTTCTAGGGATTAATTAATTTTGATAAGCAGAAGTTCTGCATTGTGGAGGAGAAAGTGTAAATTCATGGGCGCTCTCAGCTGCCCTAGTTCTACGGGGAAAGATGTGGAGAGGCGGCACAATTGAAGCAAGTTCCTCGGAACAATTGCTGTGAAAATATCTGTAGAATAATGCAAGGGATGCAACGTTTCTTTGTATGGATAATGTAGGAAGGTCCTGTGTGATTGCAGGGTTATTGATTAATCTAATAGCTTTATTTTAAATTTTGTCCAACTGCCTCAATGCAACCACTCCACTTCCACTCCGCAGAGGTGAACAGTAATCCATCTGAGAACGCACATGACTTTTATATATTACGGCCAACTGCTCGTCAGTGAAGAATTCTCGAACTCTGTACAGGAGTCCCAGTTTTTTAGAGGCATTCTTAGCAATGCTTCTAACATAATGTGTCCAGCTCAAGTTAGTAGTTAATGTTACACCGAGAATGTCAATACTAGGGGAAGTGGGAATATTTACATCATTAAAAAATATATGGGAGTCAATGAGATTCTGTCGGTTAGAAAATTGAATGTACTTGGTTTTCTGTGCATTAAAGGAAACTAGATTCTTTTGTCCCCATTCATTAATTCTAGAAAGGTCCTGGTTCAGAGAAATTGCAGTATTTATTTTTGAATTTATAAGATCGGGTTGGGTGAAAGAATTGGTAAATTGGTGGTAGCGTTATACTCTTATCATAAGAACGGAAGAAATGGAAAAAGACATTAAATAACTTCAACAAAATAAAATAAACAATCACCCGAAGGTGTCCTTAATTCATGATTTTTTGGTGTCAATATTATTGTTTGAAATGTGATGTTGCTGATACAGTCAAAATATTAAATGGGACCTAAATAATTGTTTATTGGAAACATAACCAAATGCATACAGCTCACTTATAGACAAAATCCACACTAATCCTATATTACATGCAATCAAATAAATATCTTAATTTCTTTCAGTAACACGATCCCCGGTTTAACCCTCAAACTTAAGTTGAATATCTCGCGTCAGATCTATTGTAAAAACTGCCTCAAGAAAACTTGGACTTCTTTATAGAATTCGTGAATTCTTCAGAGGCGAGCAGCTAGCTGTTATGTACAAAAGTCATGTGCGTTCACAGTTGGAGTATAGCTAGCCTTTGTGGGGTAGATGTGGAGAGGTGGTGAGAATAATAAATATTTAATCGATTACAGATGGATATTCCACCATATACGTATGAAGATATGTTGCATCCCTTGCGTTGCCCAAATAAATTGTCGAAATTTGTTCATATGAACTTGCATCTATTGTGCCACCTCTTCGAAACTTTCTTCTTGGTGTTAGGCCTCTGCCAGCGCCCATGGCTGGACAATCACTCCTTCACAGTGCAGAACTACTTTTCAAAATTCGTTTATACTTCGAACCACCTCAGTTGGCTTCCACTGTTATTCGATCAAGAGCAGTTGAAAACTAATTGTTCCAAATTCCTCATGAATAGAGGACACCATTAGGTGTGAACTTGTTTGTATTAGCTTCTTGTATTTCCTTTCTCTATTATGTTATGTAAACATAAAATAATAGTAATAATTGACTGATTGATTGTTTATTTATACCCACAAATGGGCTAAGACTTTACAGTAATTGTTCAATACAGCAAAATAATGTTACTTAAGCATTAATAGGAGAGGAAATATCATTCAAGGAAGTTGAATGACGAATATGAGGTACTGTACTTGATTCTTTCAATCAGAAGATACATAACTTTGCACAATTTGCCATCTCTTGAAGACTTAGTTCAAGTTAGGGAGAGCATTTACAAATATTGATACTACTACTACTACTACTACTAATAATAATAATAATAATAATAGTAATAATAATATATAAAATATAAAACTACGTGAGCGAATAGCAGGAATCTTGAAGTCAACTGTACGGCCACATTGGTAATGGTACTCTCTCCAAGCATGTAAACGTTCGGACCGCTTGTGCTAATATTATCATAGGCAGATACGCCCATGGGGCTAGATAAACTCGGAAGTACACACACATGTGTATGCAGACATAAAAATAGATGTGTACACACTCTCTGACACACACACGCATATGCACGCAATACTTAATTTAATAGTGGCCCCTCCATCATTGACGATGTTGCCTATTAGTATAATAGTCTCCATTCAAGACCCACGTCAGCCGTTTGAATCGACTGCCCGCGGGGAAGAAAAAGAATTATCTTCATAAGTGCAACGCTACTTCTCTTATGGTGTCGTCATAGATCGGGTACCCACTACGAAAAAACTTTCGTAAAATAAGAGAAGAAAAAAGGAAAACTTTAATACTTAAATACTGTTATAAACAAGCTTCCCATATTCGGTGGATTTCTTGCGTTGTGGCTCATTGCCGCTTCTCGCCAAGCGCATCATTCTTCCTTCTCTTCCCCGCGGGCAAACGGTCAACACGTGTGCCCCGCGCTCGGCTTCATTCGACGTTCGCTCTATTCTAGTGAGTCTTTACTCATTTGTATTTATCTGAGTGGTAGTGAACAAGGTTTAGATTAGCTAGCACGGGTTGTGTTATTGTTTGCCCGCAGGAAGTGTTGAAATTAGGGTACTATTCAGGCGCTAACGTGTTGTGTTCAGGTCTGACGCCACTGCTGGGTGTCCTCTTGTCTCTATGCGCCTTAGTTTTTTGCTTTTCCTTAGTTAGGAGGCTTTATCTTCACGAGCAGCTGTTTCTACAGTCCAGTGTTTGGGCCTACGGGCCTTGTCTTTTTCATTTTAGCAGACGCGCCAGTTCAAGGATTGTCACATGTGGTGTGGGATCTGCTGGCGTTCGAGCCTGCTTAGAGGCCCTGTGCGGGGGCTTCACCTGCTTTGTGCTGCTCGAGATTTTCTTCAAGCGTTTGTTTCATCCTGCGGGAAGATACTTTTCCTCGTGATAAGCCTTAGGGACTCTGTTTTGTTAGGGGTATATGTTTTTATCTGTTTGTAATATTTTATGTGCCTCCCTTTTCTTGTGCTCCCCTTGTGTTAGTGTTGCCCACTTTCCAGGAGCTCAAGGAGATGTCCTTGTTTCAGGGGTTTTGTTTTGGAGGAGTGGTTTCACTCAGGCAGGTGCCAGTTGCCGAGTGTTTTCCTATGTTTGTGTTTTGACCCGCCGGTCCTTAGTTCTGCAGCCTGAGATCTGGGGCCGCCGTGCCGGCATGTGGTCTAGTTCCTCTTGTTTTCCCCTGTTCTTGTTTTGTGTGTGGTAGTGTGCCACTACCCCTCCTTACGGCGGTCTTGCATAGCCGGCGGAAGGAGACGTATCTCTTTGATACAGTTTCGGCGAGCCTGTTGGCCTACCAGTTTACCCCGTCAAGCGGCGGCTCAGTGCGTAGACTTACCGGCGGCTGCTAGCGATTGTATGTAATAGCATGCAGATACCCGCTGAGTTTTTGGGCTTATGAACCTATTACCCATGTCACAGGTGGGCAACCTGATGTGAAGCCCCTCCTCATGATTGAAAAGAGCGTGAGGAGAGAAACTTTCACAACCTCTTAGGGGTCAGAACAAAGGTTGAGGTTGTCGCCTACCATTTTTCTGGCTCCGGGGGGATAGGATGTTTAAACCTTTCAGGTTATCCTTATGAGCATTGATTCCTGGAAATTTTCTATTTCCAGATCCCTTCTACAGTCCTGACAGCGACGGACAAGTGGTTCCCGCCGGGGAGGGGAGACTCTGTAATATACCTCTGTTTTCAATTTGTTCTACACCAACATGCCTCCTAGTACCTGTCGCAGCGCACAGACTGTGTATACGGTGTGTCAAGTGTTTAGACAGATCCTCCTTTTTATGGTCATCTCGCCAATGCCCAGTATGTTCTGACTTATATGAGGAATGGCTAACGAGCCAAGATATGTCTTGCCTGTTAACACTCATTGAGATAAGGAACAAATTTGCAGCTTACGCTTCTAGAGTAGAAGACGTAGAGTTATGCTGCGATAACGCGAACTTATTGAGGACAGTTAAACTATATTCTTTTGACGACACCTCAGTCTCTCAGACACAGACCCTCCCAGTACCATGCATGACCCTGGCTTCTCCCCAATCGTCTATGACCTCCGCACAGAGCTCCCCTCCCCATTACAAGAGGAGTCGCTCAGTATCACCGGAATGCCTTTCTCCATCCCAACCGGAAGCACCTGAAGGCCTTGGTCGGAGATCTTCCAGCCTGGAGTTCCTGCCGGACAAGATACGCAAACTATCTAGCCCCCGGCGTGTGGAGAGTGTAGCACTAGATAGCCTTAAATCTAGCTCCCAGGTGTGTCAAACCGAGGTGCAGCCAGTAGCATCGACATCCGCCTCGGAGATGCCGGGGGTTTTCCCCGGTCTCCTCGAGATGGATGCCGGGCGATCACAGTCTGCGATGAGGCTTAGGAAGTCAGTTAAGGTTAGACTCCAAGGTTCTAAGCTTGTATTGAATAATAGTAACTTTCCGGTTAACAGACTGGGCCAAGAGTTGTCTCCGACGCCGGAGGCCCAGAGCTCTAATAGCAATGAAAGTTTTAATCCTCAGGCAGGGGTTATAGAGACAAGTGTACCTCATTCTTATACCACACTAGAGGCGGTCACAACAAATAGGGCTGACGCCGAAATAGGTCAAGTTCCAAAGGGTCAGCCCTTACGGCCGACTAATATGAACACAGTCCCAAGAGGCACAGGTCTTCAACCTTCTAAGGTAGCGGATAACCCGTCGGGGTCACAAGACCGGGAGCCTCCGGCACATAGTCAGAGCTTAGCATCTCAACCTAGTGGGAGTCAGGGCCTAGACACAAGTTCCAAGCTACAAGTAGAGGACAAACAGTTGGGGGAGAAACGGCCGAAACCTCTGAAACGGCCAAAACCTCCATGTTTTACGTCCAAACAATTGGACGATTTACTGCATAGGGTTATGCAACAATGTGCCATAAGACGCCACGAAGTCCCTCCGTGAGCAATGGGACCTCCGCCGGGGAATCCTGTGACCAACCTCTCTAAAGATAGCTGGTTGGTGCCTAGTACCTCTGTTTCCACAGCTGGGTCATGGCCAGAACAAGTGTCCGTCTGCCCTTTGTCTCCCGCCAAAATTAATGTTATAACAGAACCCGATGTTATCTTGATTCCAACGTCTTCTAACGTAGCTTTCGCCGCCGCTGGTAAGCATGGACAAGGCTTGCCAATGGACGGTCAGTTGCAATCCCGGCGAGGGAATGAATCTCTGTCAACAGTGTCTAGGAGTTCTTTACAATCAAATAAGCTCGTATCTGGCACTTCGGTGTCTTCCGGGGGTAGGAAGGACACTGGTTCTGGCTCACTGTCTCATGGGCAAGGAAAGGATGATAGAATGAGTTCTGGCCAACAGCCTCCATCTCAGTTTCCGCACAAGGGTCATCGACAGCCGGCGGCTTGTCCGCCGGTTCTAGACGAACAAACAGCCTCTCACTCAAGCTCTACCGCAGCGGGTTCGGGCAGAATTAAGTAACCAGTCTCAAGCTCAGAAGGTACCAGGGAGGCTTTGGCTCCCGGTTACCGCGGTAACTAGAGGCGATGGGCACAGATCAACACAGGGGGAGGTCCCGGTGCCCCAGGAGTGGTCGATCGAAGTAAACAGGCGCAAAGTCTTTAGGGCAAAAGATGCACAAGGGAAAGTGTTAGACATACTAGTTCAGGCAATACCAGACCCTACTAATTTTCAATACTTTGTGTATAACCCTGGCCAGATGACTCCTCTCCTTACGGATGCCCATAGTCAGGCCCCTCCTGATCCAGATGTCGCTATTTGCCCTGATTGCTCTCAACGTTGCGGCATCAATGGATGCCATTCCCTTAAGTATGATGAACCGAGTCTAAAGTTTCATAGATGTAATTCTCATCAGGACCAGAGGGAATTGAATCTGGGTGAGGAGGGACATGGCCCTTGGGTGACGTGGGATCAGGAGCTCCAACAATTTTCTATTGATGTTACTTCTAATACCTCGTTGCCAGTTCCCCCGCCGCCAATTTCTGAGTTTGACTTGCTTAAGCAAGAACCCGGCGGAGTGCCCAGAGCTATTTTTAAATTTCTCATAGCCCCCCAATTAGTAGCGACGGATTTTCCGGCTCCTTTTCAAATCCCTGACCCCATTGACTATCAGAGAGAGTTCCTAGCTAGGGATAACGCCCATAGAAAATAATTAGCTTTCTCCTAACCAGAGATACAGACCAGGCCATTGCCAAGCCTATTCCTAATCCCCCTTGTCAAAGGGTGGAGATAGTAAAAGCTTTTCAACAGTACCTTCTCCCTTATCCGGCAAAATCGTTGACAGATATCAGAGCAGCCTTATTTGAGGTGGTCAGAGCAAGACAGCTACTCAGACTCAGTATGGGTCAAGGGTTACCGGAGAACGCTTATTATAGAGTTCTTTTCTCTCCGGTATTGATGGCAACTCCAGTTAATGAGCAAACACAGAGGGATGTTAAGGTGATGCTTCAGGCTACCATTGGTACATCCCATTAGATATTCCTAAGTTTACAAGCACTGGATGGCCGGCGATCGGCGGACGTGTTAATGGAGCCTCGCCAAAAGTTAATGATTAGATCCAATGTTTTGTTCTAGTACGGCTTCTTCGTGTAATCTCTTGCTTCCTCCTCTTCCCCTTACGCCGCGCTGATGCACAGGGGTCCGAGGTCGGAGACGTGTTTTTACCGCGCCTTGGCCGTGCCAAAGTTTTTTCTTCTGCACGTTCGGACTGCATCTGGGTGTGCAATCACATAACGGTCGGACTATGGGAGGCTACGCTATGCCCTCCCCGGCGCTCAGGGGGACGGTAAGCACCCCCCCCTGATGACCGGACTTTAAATTAAGCGGAACACTAATGAGAACGTTTTCAACCGTCACCGGCGCATGCTAAACGCCGCGTCCCTCATGGCTGTCCCAACTAAAACGACTTCCTTCAGAGGCTGATACCTCTATAACATGGACCGGGTTAGAGGTCCCCCGTGGCTGGTCATCCTCTATGTTTTTTACCAATAAGTTTGGGATTAGTCAGAAGAAGTATTCTCTATCCTAACCGTTTATTACCTCACTAGGGGAAGTTATTGTTTGAGTTTATAAGCTGGTAAGGCAACAACTCCTCCGTTCAATTCGCCAGAAAGGAGTTATTCTGCCAAGGCACTTAGGTATTATCCCACTAGGTAAAAGAGTCAGTCCCCTCTTTTACGCGGATCACAACTCAAACAGGTGGTTTTCCCATGGAAACGGGTTTTTTCTTTTCAAAAGTTTTGTATGTTGTCATAATTTCACATCTTTCCCTGAAATCTTTGCCGGTCCACTGCCGATGTGGACCTGCATAGAGTAAGTTTTCCCTGACAAGGGTTGGAGTTCCGCCGAGACAGGGAGTCGGCTGGGCGTCAGGAAAAAGGTTTTCAAAACCCTTTTCCCTCATTTTTTCTCTATAACCTCCCTGTTTGAGTTGTGTGCATCGGTACATCGGTACATTGGAAGCTAGCCAACGTAACAGGAAGCTAGCCAACGTAACACCGATATTCAAAAAAGGCAGCAAATCCCTACCCAGTAACTATCGTCCAATTAGCTTAACCTCAGTTGTATGTAAAATGCTAGAAACGGTCATACGAGACAGACTCGTAAATCACTTGGAGGAAAATAACATACTTAAAGATACTCAACACGGCTTTCGTAAAAAACGTTCCTGTTTAACAAACCTCTTAGACTTCTTCCACGATATCCTCAACCTCTACGATGAGAGTAAAGCTGTAGATATTATATACCTTGATTTTCAAAAGGCCTTTGACAAAGTTCCCCACAAACGTTTACTGCTAAAACTAAAAGCGCATGGAATACAAGACGGTGTGTTGAAATGGATAGAAAATTGGCTCAGCAACAGAAAGCAAAGGGTAGTCATAAACGGTAAGGCATCTAAATGGACCAATGTAAGTAGCGGGGTACCCCAGGGATCGGTACTAGGACCAATTCTCTTTCTAATTTACATCAACGACATAGATGAGGGTCTCACCTGCACAATCTCAAAATTTGCTGACGATACAAAAATTGCAAATAGCGTACTCTCAAAAGAACAAGTTGACGATATGCAACACAATCTAGATAAATTGTCATGTTGGGCCCAAATTTGGCAAATGAGTTTCAATGCAGATAAATGTAAAGTACTACATGTCGGATACCTAAATGAGAAAGCAAACTATTCGATGAATGGCACTCAGCTTAAGAATGTAAACAGAGAAACTGATCTGGGAGTAACAATATCGAGTAACCTAAAACCGAGTCAACAATGTTCAGAAGTTGTTAAGAAGGCAAACAAAATAATTGGCTTTATAGGCAGGTCATTTGAGCATAAATCCAAAGAAGTTATCCTAACCCTTTACAATTCCTTAGTCCGCCCTCTTCTGGAATACTGCGTTCAATCCTGGTGCCCTTATTACCAAAAAGATATAAACAAGCTAGAACGAGTTCAACGTAGAGTTACCAAAATGATACCTAGCCTAAAGAACAAACCATACGAAGAGCGTCTTAGAGAATTAAATCTATTTCCTTTAACCCAGCGCAGATTAAGAGGCGACTTAATTCAAGTGTTCAAAATCATCAAAGGCATCGACAATATGAACTGTAGTAAGTACTTCACTATCGACCAATCTAATTACACGCGGGGAAACGGTTGCAAAATTATTGGTAAATCTTTTAACTCGCACGAATCTAAGAATTTCTTCTTCAATCGAGTTGTCAACTTGTGGAATGGGCTTCCCCGAGACGTTATAGACTGCAGCACCGTTGATTCATTTAAATTCCGCCTAGACAAATATCTCGCATCAAACCTGCGACTGACTGCGTTTGTAAATGAATAACTTTATCCTCCCCTCAGTTACTAACCCATATGTCCCCTACTAACTTCCTAGTCCTGCCACGTTAGTGGCAGGGCAGTAGTTCCCTTTCCAATGTTCCCTTACCCACTCTAAACCACTGTTTGGACACTTGATCCTCAGTGTTTTGGAGGACAAGCAACCTAGAAGGGTCACTAGATCTGTTGTTGCTTGATTTCCTTTGTACTGACATTATTTTCTTCCGATCACCAGAGGCAGGCGTAGCTTCCGCCCCGGAATTTGGTTTCTAAGCTTTCAAAATTTGTCGTAATATTAAATTACAGCCAATTGATAATTTTTTCTTTTTGGGTTTAAGAACCCCCCCCCCCCTCTTGTTGGCCAGGAGCAAGCGGGATTTTATTTCTGCTCTCTCCCACTGTTGGTTTAACGTAATGAGAGGGGGACCCCTTAACGATCGGCGATAAATTTGTCCGGTTCCGGTCCTTTTACCCATTGATAAATAGCTTCAGCCACCTACTAGCTCAAATCTCAAGTAAGTTACCTCTGTCAGACTGGAGTCTTAAAGGTGGGGGTGCATGGGTTGAGGTAAATATGGAAATATAATCGCCAACCTGCATATAATTATCTTGTAAAATGAAATGTCACTGAAATAATTATTAACAAGGGTATAAAGGATTTTGCGGATCGTCTATACCGGGCCTGTGACGTCATAGTGACGTCACACCAGTATCCTTATCCTAGACTGGATGGTGGAGTTCACTCTTGTGATGTCACAGGCCCGGTATAGACAATCCACAAAATCCTTTATACCATTGTTAATAATTATTTCAGTGCCATTGCATTTTGCAAGATAATTATGTACAGCTTGGCGATTATCATTCCATGTTTATCTCAACCCCTGCGCCCCCACCTTTAAGTCCACTCTTCCAGCCTAGGGTAGGCATGCTTTCCTCCCTGGTTGCCGGTGAGGGCTACTAAACAAAGTAGGGTCCACTATCGCTTCACCCTCGATCGGCCGTAAGGAATGAACTCTGCCTAATCAGTGTTCTTCCTTTACCGGTCGACTCAAGTTCCGGCCTAGGCCAGGCGATCGGAAACTGATCCCGCCGGGGGGATTACGGGTGGAGGCTTGCAAGACCCCATCAGGTTAACTCCATCAGAGTATAAAGGCACCAATTAAAGTTTTCTCTACTCGCAACACTTAAGTCACACTCAGGTTACTCCGGAAAATCCCTGAGCTACGCATGCCGCTACAGTTCGGCTTACTAAGTTTTTCTTTTTGTTCAAAGAACAAGGGTATATATTGTCAGAAACTCAAACAGTTCTATACATAAATAGTTGGCTCAAGGTTTTTGGTGTTACGCCGAGGGAGCTCACCCCACACCGGCTAGGTCTTCCGGCGGGTTGGGACTAAGGCTCTGACATACTCAAGTTCAACCAGTAACTTATCAAAGCTCCCCCGGCGTATTACCTAGCATAGCATGCTGATCCTTCGGTACTATTGGAGGACTAAAATATAAGTTAAGTTATCTTATCTTTGTCAGTTTTTGTTTTCACACCATGCCTAAAGAGCTGTTGTTTTTTTCCGTGAAAAGAGAGTCGCCCTCGATCCCTAAATACAATTGAGTTTTTTCATTTTGTCATTAGATTTTCGAGTAAGTTGTCGTTTTCCCCCCGTTTTTACTTGCACAACGGATCCGCTCACTCTCTCTTCAAGAATATTTGTTATAAGGTATTCACGGCTTTAGGGTTTTTTGTACTGAGATAAGTTACGCCTGTTCTGGGCTAAAAGAAAGTAGGGGGGGGGGAGGATATGTGTATCCCAGTACACTGAAAGGTATAACCTCCTCCGCCGGAATACACGGTATATCCCAGTACACCGGGAGGTATAGCTCCCTCCGCCGGAATACACGGTCAAGCAAGGCAGGCCAGGCGCGGCTTTCACCAAGGCAGAGCCCGGACATGTTTTACGAGGTAGAAGCTCAAGATTTAATTTTATGTTCAAGTGAATCTATCATTTTTTTTTAAAGAAAGCTTGGTTAAGCTCAATTAAGTTAAGAAACAAGCTATGTAAAGCTTGTAAAATTTGTTTTTTATATGTATGTAAAAGTTTTCTATCTTAGTTGCAACTGGATAGTTAGGTGAGTGTACAACTGGTCAAGAGACACAGTGGTGTTGCCAGAGGATAAACTGTGAATAGTTTAAAGTCTGGAGAGAGTGATAAAAGAGTTTTGTATTGGTTTTGTATTATCACATGGCACAACAGGTACCTCATGTAGAGGCCCTAGTACTTGAGCAGATCTTCTTCGAAGCGACGCACTAGCTGCTCACACTCTTTCAATTTTATATATTTTTCTATATTGTATGCAAACAATAAAATAACTTATTTTGTTATACGAATTCTTGGCTCTACCCTACAGTAACGGAGGTTCCGATATTGTTGCGAATGTCCCCCTCCAGTCTTGGGAATTCAGGCAACATCGTCAATGATATACCGTATATGTGTGTGTGTGTGTGTGTTTATTATATGTCATGTAATGTTTTAGGCAATACAAAATAGAGGTTTGATTCCCGGAGGGAAGTAGAGAAAACCTAATATTTAGTAGGGGCCCGGAATCATTGACGATGAGGGCCCTCCCAGCCATCCCCTTCCCATTCGCTTGATATCTTGAGTTTATCTTGATATATCAGTGAAGGAAGAATGATGCGCTTGGCGAGAAGCGGCAATGAGCCACAACGCAAGAAATCCACCGAATATGGGAAGCTTGTTTATAACAGTATTAAAGTATTAAAGTTTTCCTTTTTACTTCTCTTATTTTACGAAAGTTTTTTCGTAGTGGGTACCGAATCTATGACGACACCATAAGAGAAGTAGCGTTGCACTTATGAAGATGACTCTTTTTCTTCCCCGCGGGCGGTCGATTCAAACGGCTGACGTGGGTGTTGAATGGAGATTATTATACTAATAGGCAACATCGTCAATGATTCCGGGGCCCCTACTAAATATTAGGTTTTCTCTACTTCCCTCCGGGAATCAAACCTCTATTTTGTATTGCCTAAAACATTATATGACATATAATAAACACACACACACACACACACACACACACATATACGGTATATATATATATGGGAGTGATCATGCCACTGGACTGGTAATCCAAATGTCCCATGTTCGAATCCCGATGTATCAATGTGAAGATATTATTGGGATGGAATTACCACAAAGTTCACCGAAACGCCAAAAAATTACCCTCATTGTTCCCTGCTTAAATATCACTGTATAAATATTCCCATATTCAAAATAGGCTACCGGGGGGGGGGGGGGGGGGGCAATGCTTAGTGAGTTAGTTGCTCAATAGGTCGCGTTCTGAGTCTAGGGGGTGCAACAGTGAAGCGCATAAGGCGAAGCAGCTTCAGAGATGGGGCTGCTTCGAGCTGTGGGTGGGCAACCGGGCCCCATGCATCCTGCGAAGGCAAGATGGCGGGGGCTGGTTGCAGCTCAAAACGCTTCACATGTCTCACTCCCTAGACTGGAACGAGCCCTCACGGGCTTTACCGTTGAATGTACGGTTGAATGTACAGGCTCTCAGCCTATGCCCAAGAGGGAGTAGGCCTATTGGAAAAAATAAATAAATATATATATATATATATATATATATACAGTATATATATATATATATATCAATTTCGGCCAGAGTTGCGTCGGGACACTAAGAAATCCTTGTATGGTATTCTGGAATATGGATCCTACGACTAGGTATGAATAATTGAAATTACATTTGCCTAGTGGGTTTCCCTTCTCCTTAACATAAATAGGATAGAAGGTTGAGTGTTTTTAGACTGCCGTGGTGGAGTTGGTTAAAGCGTCGGCTATCGTCTTGACAGTCGGCGGTTCAAACCCCATTGAGAGATTAAAACATTTAGTGGCTCACGTGTATTTGTGATATATACTTAATATTTATGACTCATGTTTGGTGGGTTAGAATTAAATGAAATCAATTTCGGCCCTGACTTACGGAAGCGAAGCATGGACGTTGGTTGAGAGACTCAGACCAAGAGTGAGAGCAGTGGAAATGAATTACTTAAGAAGTGCGTGCAGAGTTACATGGAGGGATAGATAGACTAATGAGGAAGTAAGAAGGAGGTGTGGTGTGGAGGTAGATGTGCTGGAAAGTGTGAAAAGGAACAACTTGAGATGGTTCGGCCATATGGAACGTATGGAAAATGAAAGAATGACTAAGAGGGTGTACGAGAGCGAGGTGGAGGGACAGAGAGGGAGAGGTAGACCGATGGTGAGGTGGAAGGATGGAGTGAGGAAGTATATGAACGAAGGCGGTGCTGGTTGGGGGGAGGGGCGTCGACTGACTGGGGACAGAGGTGCATGGGGGCGGTTCGTTCGTGGCCACCCCTTCGGGGATCACGGCGTCAGGCAATAGATAGATAGATAGATAGAATTTCGGCCCGAGTTGCGTCGGGACACTTAGAAATCCTTGTATGGTATTCTGGAATATGGATCCTACGACTAGGATGAATTGAAATCACATTCGCCTAGTGGGTTTCCCTTCTCCTTAATATATATATATATATATATATATATATATATATATATATATATATATATATATATATATATATATATATATATATATACATACAGTATACGTATATACATCTTGGGATTCGAACTCAAGCCCCAACAGGTTGCCAGGCCAAGGACTTAGCGATCCCAAATCCGCACTCATAAAATAGAGAGACATTAGATATCAAGTGTTGGAACATTTGTTTTCGGGTATAAATCGATAATATTTTAACTCCTTTGACCCCTATATACTGCGTATATTAAACGATTAATTCTTCCCTTCCTTTCAGGTGTAGTAGCTCAATTGTTTTTCCACCCAAAACATTTTCGAAATGCGGAAATATTTTTAAACACAGAATGGTTCCCTGTTATTTTATACTATAAACCTCTCCCAACATGTTACCAGGCCAAGGCCTTAGTCACCCAACCACCACTGGCTTAAAAGGCCTTGGCCTGGCAACCTGGTGGGCCTGAGTTCGAATCTCAAGAGAGGTGTATAGTATACTTTAATTGAGGAGCAGACTGTGTTTATATATATACATATATATATATATATATATATATATATATATATATATATATATATATATATATATATATATATATATACTGTACAGTATATCGTAATATTGTTTCACACGATGCATACGTTGAGTCAGTAAGATACCGTCGATATAGATTTTTATCACGTTTTTTCAATTTGTGTGGTTCAATCCTTTAATGAAGGGGTTTGTTCTGCGTTACGTACACTGAATTTATATGATTTAACTAATATCGTCTATCTATCTATCTATTACCTGACGCCGTGATCCCCGAAGGGGTGGCCACGAACGAACCGCCCCCATGCACCTCTGTCCCCAGTCAGTCGACGCCCCTCCCCCCAACCAGCACCGCCCTCGTTCATGTAGTTCCTCACTCCATCCTTTCACCTCATATTCGGTCTACCTCTCCCTCTCTGTCCCTCCACCTCGCTCTCGTACACCCTCTTAGTCATTCTCTCGCTTTCCATACGTTCCATATGGCCGAACCATCTCAAGTTGTTCCTTTTCACACTTTCCAGCACATCTACCTCCACACCACACCTCCTTCTTACTTCCTCATTAGTCTGTCTATCCCTCCATGTAACTCCGCACGCACTCCTTAAGTAATTCATTTCCACTGCTCTCACTCTTGGTCTGAGTCTCTCAACCAACGTCCATGCTTCGCTTCCGTAAGTCAGTGTCGGGATTACCACACTGTCATGCAAGGACTTCTTCACTTCCATACTGACCACCCTATTTTTTGTTACTGCTTTTAGCGTTCCTATAACCCTCTTCCCCTGTTGTACCCTCTCCCGCACTTCTTCATCCATAGTCCCATCTTTACTCAACACACTGCCCAGATACTTAAAAGAGTTGACGATCTCCATAGCCTGACCGTTCAGCTTCACCTCATACTCTGTGACTTCACCCCTTTCGAAGACCATAACCTTGCTCTTCCCCGTATTTACCTTCAAATTCCGTTTTTCGCACACTGTTCCAAACTCATTTACCAGACCCTGCAACTCTCATTCATTATCACTCATCAGAACTGTATCATCCGCAAACAGCAGTATAGGTAGCTTCCACTCAATTCCCTCCCTTTTCAGCGATACACCAACATCCACTGCTCTTGATAGTATTTCTTTCATGACTCCATATCTAATATCGTCAATATCATGACTAATATCGTACGGTGTAAATATTTTTTTCAACTAATTGTTTCAACTTTACATTCTGAAATATTCGAAACACCATTGCTTCGTAAGATTATCATGTACATTCAGGGGTTATCTAAACTTTCGATATTCTATTTTCGTCACGTTTTCGAGTTCTCTGTATAAATGAGTATTATTTGACCTATCCTCAGTAGCACTCGAGGATAGCTTGAGGATGATAGCTAAGGTATGTCAGATTTATTATTTTATAATGCAATATTTTCGTGCTTATTAAATGCAAATATACATTGTACGTTTCCTTTTTGGATTTTTTGTTTTTTGTTGTTCAGTATTATATTTGTACACTTAGGTATATTTATATTTTTTACAATTATATCCATCTAATAATATCCAGAATACTATAACATTTAAGAATGAAATCTATAGGTTAATGGTAGGGGAGTAGATGGTGATGGTGATGAATGTGGATTATGGTGATGATGATGGTGCTATAGAGTAGTGGCGATGATGGTGGTTTAGCTCTGGTGATGATGGTAATGTTTGTAGTAGTGGTGGCGATGATGGTAGTGATTGTAATAGCTTGTAAAATGTTGATACAGCTGGCTCGGACCTCCTCTACCACCATCATCGTTACTACCACCACCCAGAACTGGACCACAACTACCAATATTACTACCACTACCACCATCGTTCTCAACTACCACCACCCAGTACTGGCCCACAACTACCAACATTACTACCACTACCACCATCGTTCACAACTACCACCACCCAGTATTGGACCATAACTACCAATATTACTACCACTATCACCATCGGTCACAACTACAACCACCAAGTACTGGACCACAACTACCAATATTACTACCACTACCACCATTGTTCACAACTACCACCACCCAGTATTGGACCACAACTACCAATATTACTACCACTACCACCATCGTTCACAACTATCACCACCCAGTACTGGCCCACAACTACCAATATTACTACCACCACCACCATCGATCACAACTACCACCACCCAGTACTGGACCACAACCACCACCACCCAGGACTGGACTACAACCACCACCACCCAGTACTGGACCACAACTACCACCACCCAGTACTGGACCACAACTACCACCACCCAGTACTGGACCACAACTACCACCACCCAGTACTGGACCACAACTACCACCACCCAGTACTGGACCACAACCACCACCACCCAGTACTGGACCACAACCACTACCACCTAGTACTGGACCACAACCACCACCACCCAGTACTGGACCACAACCACCACCTCCCAGTACTGGACCACAACTACCACCACCCAGTACTGGACCACAACCACCACCACCCAGTAATGGACCACAACCACCACCACCCAGTACTGGACCACAACCACCACCACCCAGTACTGGACAACAACTACCACCACCCAGTACTGGACCACAACCACCACCACCCAGTACTGGACCACAACTACCACCACCCAGTACTGGACCACAACTACCACCACCCAGTACTGGACCACAACCACCACCACCCAGTACTGGACCACAACCACCACCACCCAGTAATGGACCACAACTACCACCACCCAGTACTGGACCACAACCACCACCCCCCAGTACTGGACCACAACCACCACCACCCAGTACTGGACCACAAGCACCACCAGCCAGTACTGGACCACAACCACCACCACCACCCAGTACTGGACCACCACCACCCAGTACTGGACCACAACCACCACCACTCAGTACTGGACCACAACTACCTCCACCCAGTACTGGACCACAACCACCACCACCCAGTACTGGACCACAACTACCACCACCCAGTACTGGACCACAACCACCACCACCCAGTACTGGACCACAACTACCACCACCCAGTACTGGACCACAACCACCACCACCCAGTATTGGACCACAACTACCACCACCCAGTACTGGACCACAACCACCACCACCCAGTACTGGACCACAACTACCACCACCTAGTACTGGACTACAACCACCACCACCCAGTACTTGACCACAACCACCACCACCCAGTACTTGACCACAACCACCACCACCCAGTACTGGACCACAACTACCACCACCCAGTACTGGACCACAACTACCACCACCCAGTACTGGACCACAACTACCACCACCCAGTACTGGACCACAACCACCACCACCCAGTACTGGACCACAACTACCACCACCCAGTACTGGACCACAACTACCACCACCCAGTACTGGACCACAACCACCACCACCCAGTACTGGACCACAACCACCACCACCCAGTACTGGACCACAACCACCACCACCCAGTACTGGACCACAACCACCACCACCCAGTACTGGACCACAACCACCACCACCCAGTACTGGACCACAACTACCACCACCCAGTACTGGACCACAACTACCACCACCCAGTACTGGACCACGTCTACCACCACCCAGTACTGGACCACGTCTACCACCACCCAGTACTGGACCACAACTACCAATATTACTACCACCATCGTTCACAACTATCACCACCAAGTACTGGACCACAACTACCAATATTACTACCACTACAACCATCGTTCACAACTACCACCACCCAGTACCACCTAGGACAAATTTTCTTTCTAATTTACATCAACGACATAGATGAGGGTCTCACCTGTACAATCTCAAAATTTGCTGACGATAAAAAAATAGCAAATAGCGTACTCTGAAAAGAACAAGTTGACGATATGCAACACAATCTAGATAAATTGTCATGTTGGGCCCAAATTTGGCAAATGAGTTTCAATGCGGATAAATGTAAAGTACTACATATCGGATACCTAAATGAGAGAGCAAACTATTCGATGAATGGCACTCAGCTTAAGAATGTAAACAAAGAAACCGATCTGGGAGTAACAATATCGAGTAACCTAAAACCGAGTCAACAATGTTCAGAAGTTGTTAAGAAGGCAAACAAAAGAATTGGCTTTATAGGCAGGTCATTTGAGCATAAATCCAAAGACATTATCCTAACCCTTTACAATTCCTTAGTCCGCCCTCTTCTGGAATACTGCGTTCAATCCTCGTGCCCTTATTACCAAAAAGATATAAACAAGCTAGAACGAGTTCAACGTAGAGTTACCAAAATGATACCTAGCCTAAAGAACAAACCATACGAAGAGCGTCTTAGAGAAATAAATATAATTCCTTTAACCCAGCGCAGATTAAGAGGTGACTTAATTCAAGTGTTCAAAATCATCAAAGGCATCGACAATATGAACTGAAGTAAGTACTTCACTATCGACCAATCTAATTACACGAGGGGAAACGGTTGCAAAATTATTGGTAAATCTTTTAACTCACACGAATCTAAGAATTTCTTCTTCAATCGAGTTGTCAACTTGTGGAATGGGCTTCCCCGAGACATTATAGACTGCAGCAACATTGATTCATTTAAACTCCGCTTAGACAAATATCTTGCATCAAACCCGTGACTGACTGCGTTTGTAAATGAATAACTTTATTTTATCCCCCCCTCAGTTACTAACCCCTCTGTCCCCTACTAACAGCCTAATCCTGCCACGGACATTAGTTCTAGGGTAGTAGTTCCCTTTCCAATGTTCCCTTACCCACTCTAAACCACTCTTTGGACACTTGATCCTCAGTGTTTTGGAGGACAAGCAGCCTAGAAGGGTCACTAGACCTGTTGTTGCTTGATTTCCTTTGTACTCCTTTGTACTGGACCCGAACTACCAATAATACTACCACTATCACCATCGTTCACAACTACAACCACCAAGTACTGGACCACAACTACCACTATTACTACCACTACCACCATCGTTCACAACTACCACCACCCAGTACTGGACCACAACTACCAATATTACTACCACTGCCACCATCGTTCACAACTACAACCACCAAGTACTGAACCACAACTACCAATATTACTACCACTACCACCAACGTTCACAACTACCACCACCCAGTATTGGACCACAACTACCAATATTACTACCACTACCACCATCGTTTACAACTACCACCACCCAGTACTGGCCCACAACTACCAATATTACGACCACTACCACCATCGATCTCAATTAACTACCACCACCCAGTACTGGACCACAACAATCACCACCCAGTACTGGACCACAACCACCACCACCCAGTACTGGACCACAACTACCACCACCCAGTACTGGACCACAACTACCACCACCCAGTACTGGACCACAACTACCACCACCCAGTACTGGACCATAACTACCACCACCCAGTACTGGACCACAACCACCACCACCCAGTACTGGACCACAACCACCACCACCCAGTACTGGACCACAACCACCACCACCCAGTACTGGACAACAACCACCACCACCCAGTACTGGACCACAACCACCACCACCCAGTACTGGACCACAACCACCACCACCCAGTACTGGACCACAACCACCACCACCCAGTACTGGACCACAACTACCACCACCCAGTACTGGACCACAACTACCACCACCCAGTACTGGACCACAACCACCACCACCCAGTACTGGACCACAACCACCACCACCCAGTACTGGACCACAACCACCACCACCCAGTACTGGACCACAACCACCACCACCCAGTACTGGACCACAACCACCACCACCCAGTACTGGACCACAACTACCACCCCCCAGTACTGGACCACAACCACCACCACCCAGTACTGGACCACAACTACCTCCACCCAGTATTGGACCACAACCACCACCACCTACAACTGGACCACAACTACCACCACCCAGTACTGGACCACAACTACCACCACCCAGTACTGGACCACAACCACCACCACCCAGTACTGGACCACAACCACTACCACCCAGTACTGGACCACAACCACCACCACCCAGTACTGGACCACAACCACCACCTCCCAGTACTGGACCACAACTACCACCACCCAGTACTGGATCACAACCACCACCACCCAGTACTGGACCACAACCACCACCACCCAGTACTGGACCACAACCACCACCACCCAGTACTGGACCACAACCACCACCATTCAGTACTGGACCACAACTACCACCACCCAGTACTGGCCCACAACTACCACCACACAGTACTGGACCACAACCACCACCACCCAGTACTGGACCACAACCACCACCACCCAGTACTCAACCACAACCACCACCACCCAGTACTGGACCACAACTACCACCACCCAGTACTGGACCACAACTACCACCACCCAGTACTGGACCACAACCACCACCACCCAGTACTGGACCACAACCACCACCACCCAGTACTGGACCACAACCACCACCACCCAGTACTGGACCACAACTACCACCACCCAATACTGGACCACAAATACCACCACCCAGTACTGGACCACAACCACCACCACCCAGTACTGGACCACAACCACCACCACCCAGTACTGGACCACAACCACCACCACCCAGTACTGGACCACAACCACCACCACCACCCAGTACTGGACCACAACCACCACCACCCATTACTGGACCACAACCACCACCACCCAGTACTGGACCACAACTACCTCCACCCAGTACTGGACCACAACCACCACCACCCAGTACTGGACCACAACTACCACCACCCAGTACTGGACCACAACCACCACCACCCAGTACTGGACCTCAACTACCACCACCCAGTACTGGACCACAACCACCACCACCCAGTACTGGACCACAACTACCACCACCCAGTACTGGACCACAACTACCACAACCCAGTACTGGACCACAACCACCACCACCCAGTACTGGACCACAACCACCACCACCCAGTACTGGACCACAACCACCACCACCCAGTACTGGACCACAACTACCACCACCCAATACTGGACCACAAATACCACCACCCAGTACTGGACCACAACCACCACCACCCAGTACTGGACCACAACCACCACCACCCAGTACTGGACCACAACCACCACCACCCAGTACTGGACCACAACCACCACCACCCAGTACTGGACCACAACTACCTCCACCCAGTACTGGACCACAACCACCACCACCCAGTACTGGACCACAACTACCACCACCCAGTACTGGACCACAACCACCACTACCCAGTACTGGACCACAACCACCACCACCCAGTACTGGACCACAACTACCACCACCCAGTACTGGACTACGACCACCACCACCCAGTACTTGACCAATACCACCACTACCCAGTACTGGACCACAACCACCACCACCCAGTACTGGACCACAACTATCACCACCCAGTACTGGACCACAACTACCACCACCCAGTACTGGACCACAACTACCACCACCCAGTACTGTACCACAACCACCACCACCCAGTACTGGACCACAACCACCACCACCCAGTACTGGACCACAACTATCACCACCCAGTACTGGACCACAACCCAATACTGGACCACAACCACCACCACCCAGTACTGGACCACAACCACCACCACCCAGTACTGGACCACAACCACCACCACCCAGTACTGGACCACAACCACCACCACCCAACACTGGACCACAACCACCACCACCCAGTACTGGACCACAACTACCACTACCCAGTACTGGACCACAACTACCACCACCCAGTACTGGACCACATCTACCACCACCCAGTACTGGACCACGTCTAGCACCACCCAGTACTGGACCACAACTACCAATATTACTACCACCATTGTTCACAACTACCACCACTAAGTACTGGACCACAACTACCAATATTATTACCACTACCACCATCGTTCACAACTACCACCACCTAGTATTGGACCACAACTACCAATATTACTACCACTACCACCATCGTTCAAAACTACCACCACCCAGTACTGCACCATAACTACCAATATTACTACCACTATCACCATCGTTCACAACTACAACCACCAAGTACTGGACCACAATTACCAATATTACTACCACTACCACCATCGTTCACAACTACCACCACCCAGTACTGGACCACAACTACCAATATTACTACCACTGCCACCATCGTTCACAACTACAACCACCAAGTACTGGACCACAACTACCAATATTACTACCACTACCACCATCGTTCACAACTACCACCACCCAGTACTGGCCCACAACTACCAATATTACTACCACTACCACCATCGATCACAATTAACTACCACCACCCAGTAATGGACCACAACCACCACCACCCAGTACTGGACCACAACCACCACCACCCAGTACTGGACCACAACTACCACCACCCAGTACTGGACCACAACTACCACCACCCAGTACTGGACCACAACAACCACCGCCCCGTACTGGACCACAACTACCACCACCCAGTACTGGACCACAACCACCACCACCCAGTACTGGACCACAACCACCACCACCCAGTACTGGACCACAACCACCACCGCCCAGTACTGGACCACAACTACCACCACCCAGTACTGGACCACAACCACCACCACCCAGTACTGGACCACAACCACCACCACCCAGTACTGGACCACAACCACCACCACCCAGTACTGGACCACAACTACCACCACCCAGTACTGGACCACAACCACCACCACCCAGTACTGGACCACAACTACCACCACCCAGTACTGGACCATAACTGCCACCACCCAGAACTGGACCACAACCACCACCACCCAGTACTGGACCACAACCACCACCACCCAGTACTGGACCACAACCACCACCACCCAGTACTGGACCACAACCACCACCACCCAGTACTGGACCACAACCACCACCACCCAGTACTGGACCACGACTACCACCACCCAGTACTGGACCACAACTACCACCACCCAGTACTGGACCACAACCACCACCACCCAGTACTGGACCACAACTACCACCACCCAGTACTGGACCACAACCACCACCACCTAGTACTGGACCACAACTACCACCACCCAGTACTGGACCACAACTACCACCACCCAGTACTGGACCACAACTACCGGTACCACCACCCAGTACTGGACCACAACTACCACCACCCAGTACTGGACCACAACTACCACAACCCAGTACTGGACCACAACTACCACCACCCAGTACTGGACCACAACCCCCACCACCCAGTACTGGACCACATGTGGTGATGGGCTGGTCTATCAGAGTGAGAGCTGAGCAATCTCTGCCATACCCATAGCTTACTCTGACTGTCCCTTTAATTTATTTATTTTCTAGATCTCAAGTGACGGCGTCTCTTCCGTGGATTGACCTCCCAATCTACCAAGATTGGAAGCCAAAGCGTCACATTTTTCCCTTGCCCCTCAACTTTATCTTCGTAATTGCTGAGGGGCACAGGGCCCTGGATGGGGCTTTGGTTTCCCGGGCGTTTCCGCACCCTCCTCAGCTCCCCGCCATGGAGTGGCTTCAGTCACCCAGGCTTTATTGTGGTCGGCGGGGAGGGTTCTGTGGGGGCGCTCGGTTATGGCCTTGGAATTGCTATGGGCCTTGGGGCTGTTCGGCCAGGCAGCTTGGGGAACAACAACAACAACAACCACAACCACCACCACCCAGTACTGGACCACAACTACCTCCACCCAGTATTGGACCACAACCACCACCACCCAGTACTGGACCACAACCACCACCACCCAGTACTGGACCACAACTACCACCACCCAGTACTGGACCACAACTACCACCACCCAGTACTGGACCACAACCACCACCACCCAGTACTGGACCACAACCACCACCACCCATTACTGGACCACAACCACCACCACCCAGTACATGACCACAACTACCACCACTCAGTACTGGACCACAACTACCACCACCCAGCACTGGACCACAACTACCACCATCCAGTACTGGACCACAACCACCACCACCCAGTACTGGACCACAACCACCACCACCCAGTACTGGACCACAACTACCACCACCCAGTACTGGTCCACAACACCACCATTCTTGCCAGTATTGTAATTATCCAGTACTATGTCACAAGTACACTCGGATGCCATAGTCCCCAGCCACTGGTACACTCGGATGCCATAGTCCCCAGCCACTGGTACACTCGGATGCCATAGTCCCCAGCCACTGGTACACTCGGATGCCATAGTCCCCAGCCACTGGTACACTCGGATGCCATAGTCCCCAGCCACTGGTACACTCGGATGCCATAGTCCCCAGCCACTGGTACACTCGGATGCCATAGTCCCCAGCCACTGGTACACTCGGATGTCATAGTCCCCAGCCACTGGTACACTCGGATGCCATAGTCCCCAGCCACTGGTACACTTGGATGCCATAGTCCCCAGCCACTGGTACACTCGGATGCCATAGTCCCCAGCCACTGGTACACTCGGATGCCATAGTCCCCAGCCACTGGTACACTCGGATGCCATAGTCCCCAGCCACTGGTACACTCGGATGCCATAGTCCCCCAGCCAATCATAAATATTCGTGGACTTCACCTATTTTTAATTATGGAAGTACAGTATATCTCTGGAAACCAAATTTTTAGTATAATTTTATATTCATCAATTACAAAACTATATATGTTATTTATTGGAAAGCAAGTTCTATTGACCCCCTGGGGGTCAGGGAATAGAATATATGCCCCACGTGCCTCCTGCGTGTTGTAAGAGGCGACTATAGAGGTTGGGTTGGTGGGCTTGCGACCTCCCACCCGTGAAACGATGAACGAACGAACAGCCTCGGTTGGGGGCGTTTCGTTCATGTCCACCCCTTCGGGGATCACGGCGTCAGGCAATAGATAGATAGAAGTTATATCCAAATATCAATTCAGATAGTTATTATTGCATAAGGCATAAATACATAGGGGTCCACGAATTGTTATGTGTGGGTTAGAGACTATGGCATCCGATTGTTATGAGTAGGTTAGAGACTATGGCATCCGATTGTTATGAGTGGGTTTGAGACTATGGCATCCGATTGTTATGAGTGGGTTAGAGACTATGGCATCCGATTGTTATGAGTGGGTTTGAGACTATGGCATCCGATTGTTATGAGTGGGTTAGAGACTATGGCATCCGATTGTTATGAGTGGGTTAGAGACTATGGCATCCGATTGTTATGAGTGGGTTAGAGACTATGGCATCCGATTGTTATGAGTGGGTTAGAGACTATGGCATCCGATTGTTATGAGTGGGTTAGAGACTATGGCATCCGATTGTTATGAGTGGGTTAGAGACTATGGTATCCGATTGTTATGAGTAGGTTAGAGACTATGGCATCCGATTGTTATGAGTGGGTTTGAGACTATGGCATCCGATTGTTATGAGTGGGTTAGAGACTATGGCATCCGATTGTTATGAGTGGGTTAGAGACTATGGCATCCGATTGTTATGAGTGGGTTAGAGACTATGGCATCCGATTGTTATGAGTGGGTTAGAGACTATGGCATCCGATTGTACCACTACCACCGTCACCACTCCATTCAGTGCTATACTATCATCACAAATACTATCACCACATCAACTATTTAGTGCTATGCCACGAATGACATTACTATCACCATTATACCATCACCACTTTCACCACAGTCCACTAGTATATCACTATTAACGATAAGGCTGTCACTCCCCTGCCCCAAAACTATCTTACATTACCACAAATAACTATCGCCACAACTACTGATTTTAATACCGCAACTGCCAATATCCAGCACTCTACCAATAGCTGTCACAGAATCGAGCTTTCAATGCGCCGAGTGTTCAATTAGGCTGAGCGGTCAATTTGAGGCAAGCTTTAGAATTGAGCGAAATGGTCGATTAGGGCCAAGTGATTGAATGGTTCGATGGGTCAAATTGGGCCATGTAGTTGAACTGGCCAACAATAGGTTGGTGTCCACTAAAGGCAGCCATCCAATTTCATTCCATTCCCCATTCATGTATTTTGGAGATAGCGGCGTGATAAATGTCATGGGATTCCTAAACCTTCCATTGTGGTGCTACAAGCATCACCAATTGATGTGTGCGACATCCGTAGCTAACCATTATGTTTCACGGTGATTGGTTAGGTTAAGAAGTTTATATCATGAATGCCAATCAAGATTTGGTTAGAATAGTTAAGTTACTTGGGTGTGGCTAGATTGGGGATAAGAGAAAAAGAATAAACGGAAGACGAATGTATAATCGCTTGCACAAATAACTGGTACACTATGCAGTATAACCGGGGAATTTTTTCCGTAGCACTAAATGTAAACATATTTAAGTATCCAGATTATATATATATAATATATATATATATATATATATATATATATATATATATATATATATATATATATATATATATATATTATATATTTATTTATTTATTTATTGATTGATTGATTAATTTATTTTGGTAAGAGGGGAGAGGCTTACAAAAACTAAAAACAACATTAACACCTTTGAAGTACTGTGAATCCTTTAAATGTCCAATACAATATTCTTGACTTCATAATTATATAATCACCTCGCCACCAAAATTATGAGAACAAAAATCGAGGCATATCTAAAGGAACAATTATGATTACTGCTTCCTCGTTGTAGGAAATTGACCCGATTATATTACAATTGATCACGCAAAGTTTTCGGTGGAACATTGAGTGATAACCTTTGTTAACCCTCTCAGTATTAGGATGCCTTTTTTAACTTTATTCAGGCTATCAGTAGACGATTATATGCGGCTTTGGAAGGCCCGCTAAGAATCAAAGAAGTGATAAATATCTCAATTAACCATCTAACTTCTAAGATTACTTCATATATTAAATATCTCAATTAACCATCTAACTTATAAGATTACTTCATATATTAAATCAAATCGTCTTCAGATAGCCAGAATATAAGAAAACACGCGTCCTCAACTGTTGAAGAGGTTAAGGGGAGACTGGCCGTTTGTTTGGTCTATTAATTCATTTATTTATATATTGTTTTAGTTTCCTCCCTAGACCTCCACCAAGCTTAGAAAAACACCCCCAAGACCCCCCTTTAAGATAAATTTGTACATTTTTCGGTAGAAAAATGTCCCGGCCGAAGGCTGGTTCCTCTTAAAATTGCAGGCTCGCCAGGAAAAAATCGACACCTAAATGGCACGAAAGGTCTTAAAATTGACAACGAAATGGGGCGAAAGGTGTTAAAATCGCCAAACTAATGGGCCGAACGTCTTACATAATCTCAAAACTAGTGGGGCTAAGCATTAGGGAAGAAGGGGGTCCAGGAAAACGGTCTTCCTCCCCTTAAGTGTAAACAGAGTCAATGGGTTACTTACTGCACATATCCAGATACATCTGCTTGTTGAAGAATGGTATTGAAGGACACCGGGGCAAGAGGAGGAAAAAGTTTGTCACACGAATAAGTCATCGGCGAATGGGCGTGCCCACACGTATCATATGTCTGCAATATTTTGTCCGATTATTGGCTATATATTGGCCTTAATGTGCAATCCAATAATCTTGCCAGGTATCACCAATGTCATATATAATGATTGCTGTTTCTACCTGTTAATCTTGGACGACGTCATTGAGCATATGTAATATTTTGATGGAGGTCAACAATCTTCGGTTCCACATTGTAAGCCACTATCACATGTCATGAACACAAATTCCGCTTGTGTGAGCTCGCCCATTGTATCGGAATCTGGAATCAACACCAATTAATTTTATTTATGTTGTTCGTTGACTTCCACAAATCCCCTTCAGTACGATCATGTAATTTTATTTCCATTTTGGCTAACATTGGACAATTTTTATTAAGCCTAAATTAGGAACAGCAGAGGGCCTAAAACAGATCCTTGTGGGACTCCACCCTTAACTACACCCCAGTCTGATTGTATACCATGTGCGTTAACTCTTTGTTTCTTACCAATTAACTATGACCTAATACATCTTACGAGAGGTCCCTCTATTCCGTGAACTTTTATTTCCCTCAGCAATCTTTCGTGGGGACTTCATCAAATGCCTTACTGAAATCTAAATAAATTATATCATATTCTTTGTCATCGTTTACTGCTTCGAATACTTTGGAAAAGCACGTCAATAAACTAGTGAGGCTGGACCGACCCTTCATGAATCCATGCTTTGAGTCTTTCATTAGTTGCTGATGTTCCAGATGTTCTCTGATTTCGTGTGCAATGTATAATTATTATAATAATGTGCCCATAACTGATGTCAAACTAATTGGATGATCATTTCAAGCTATAGATTCGTCACCCAATTGGTTTATATGCTTTTGTTATGCTCTTGAGTTATTACAGTGTTTATTTCCACAGATCCCATTCAATGCGGCGCCGTTATATTAATGTTCTTCTGGTTAACGTTAGACGATTTTTATTAGATTCAGGAATTATGTATATCGGAATTAATGGGCTACAAACGCCTTCAGTGTTAACACTTTGACTTCCGCAGATCCTTCCTTAACTGAATAAAATCGTCTGAATCTAGCCAGAATAAAACGGAGGTTCACGCTATCGTTCCGAATGGGTTAAAATCAAAAGAACGCAACATATAGAAGAGAAAGAGAGTAAGACAATAAGAAAACACAAATAAACATAGAAAAGAACAACACCATTAAGAAGCTAGAAGATGAAGAATTACAAGACAAATATGAAGAAGCATAATATAAACACGGCTACTGTACCTCCACTTCAATCCGTCTTCTCTCTTATCTACTCATTTATCCACCCTTACTCTTCTGCTTCTCTTTGTCTCTTCCTATTTACATTCTTTTCCTAATGCTTATCTTATTATTTCATGGTTTTCGTTACCGGTACTATCCTATACCTGTATTCCTACCTCTTGCTTCTAATTAGTTTCGATTTTCTTTCTTAACCCTTCAGTGCAAGCTCCAACACTCTGGGAAGCGTTGTTGATAAGGCGGTGTGTGTTTGTGACTGTACATATCAGTGTGTGCGTGTGTGCGTAAAATTCTACATGTGCATCTTGTGAGTATAATTGCATATGTATTTCCTTTTCAATTCATATTTACCCTGCGCGTCGTCGTACGATTGAAGGGCAAGGTATTGGTTTCACCCTTGTATATCGATCTGTCTGTAATTTATATCTCGAGGTGAGGTCTTTGCCTTCGTAGAGTTATATGGCTCTATCTCCATTGATATTGTATGGATTAGTACAATTTTTGGTGGTGTGACGCATGTCCACGTGTGAGCATGCTGTACAGAACGCCTAGTCATGCCCCACTCTCGCTAGGATCGTCAGGGCAGGAACTTTGGCTGTAGTCTATGTAGAGTTTCCTAACTTAGTTCATGTGAGCCGTTGTACTATAAGTATTATGAATATGTATTTTGTTTTCATCTGAGTCCAAGTTCTATTTTATATCATTAGTTATAAGTATTGTGTGTAAAACTTATTTGTAATGATGGGAAGAGAAACAGCCACAGTTAGGGGTCAGTGGGTACGCCAGGCAGGAGGTAGGCCTAACTCACTAGCACTCCTCCCTCCCTCAGTGCTAGGGGAGCCTTTGTGTATCCCAGAGGAGAGAGAGAAATTACGTAATGGTTGTCAGTGGGCGGTCCTTAGTAGTTCACGTTGGGCTCACTAGAGGGCCGGGTATAAAAGGGAAGTCTAGCCATTTTTTCATCAGAACTCATTAGGCAGAGCGACTTCTCATTTCCCTTGCTAACTATTTATATTCTTCTGACTGATGGGAACTTTCTCTACTACCTTACATTCTTATTTCCTCTTTTCCCTGCCCTGTTTAACTTCCATGGTCTCGTTGGTGCAGAGCTAGTCAGCCAACGTATTATCGCTTGAGTTCTCACGAGATACTTGCCTATTAGATAGCCTATTTTGGAAGGGTTGACTTAGAATAGGATTGATTTATGTTGGTGCACTTGTATATGCATTTCCCTGTGTGTTATTATTATTATTCCTGTTTTCTGCTAGTCTAGGTAATGCTAGACTGGGGTAAGGCTTTTCTGTGTTATGAGTTGTTGTTTGATGCAGTGGTTAAGCGATAAACCTGCATACTCGTTTCGGTTCAGTGAAGCCTAGGTTGTCTTCGCGGCTGACTGTGTTGAGTTAATAATTTACAGTGCGTGAGGGCAAGAGCCTAACCACCCTGTATTTTATTAACAGTTTGTTTTTACTTTGTCAAGGAGCCGGGAGAAAACCAGATACAAGGGATCTGGATTTCTCAAAGTGCACTTGTTAGTTTTAACATAATACTTTAAACAGTCGTGAGGACTTCGCTAGGCTACAAGCCGTTTTTGCTCAGTCACTGCTACCTTTTGCCCACAGTACCCCAGCTAGACTTTACTCGATTAGTAGATACAGAATAGTATTGAAGCTTTCCTTATGTATGATATTGTTTATGCACTATTGATTTCATGTGTTGCAAGCTTGGCTACTTTGATTAGTGGCCCACGAGCACAATCCGAGTAGGTTATTGCCGTTGCATTTGCGGAGTACTTCCTTTTAATGTTTGCCATTTACTATTGCATATTCTTTTAATTATTCTTATGCCAATTTAAGCCTTTAATAGTATTTAATTGCCAGTGTATTTGCTTATTGAATTACTGTTCAAAATCCGATACGTACTTCTTACGAGCATCCGAGAAGCATCTAACTTTTTTCAGAAGATTCCTTGCTCGATGCTTAAGGACTATTAATTAACGTAACGTAATAGTGCCGATCCGAAGTAGAGGGTGGTGGACTTCTTAAGTTCATAGTCAAGGGTGGATTACTTCGGCTTCGGCCAACACTATTCTTTTGTGTTGTTGTTTCTTACTTCATTGTTTGATTGTTGACCAGACTAGATAATTCCTGTCTCTTTATTAGTCTGTTGTTGAACACTAGTACCGAGTTCTTGTATACCCCGTTATAGCAGATTGAACTCTGGAGGGTATTGGTGTTTTTTATTCGGCTGGCAGTACTCAGGGGTTGGGATCGTGTGTTTCCGTTGTGGCAGCGAGCCGTATTCGAGTCCTGATTGAGAGCCCTTGTGTACCCGAGTGCCAGTTCGTAACAAATGGCGACCTTGCTTAGGATTTTGTGAACAGTATAAATTTTTGCAGAGTTGTACAACATTTGTTTGTTTGTATTTTAGCGTGCATATTGAAGAATATTTTTTTTTGTATGGCAATTAGTAAAGCATTTAAGAGACTCCAGTTAATTTAGTAATTAGTGCTTGCATAGGAAGTTTAACACTTTTTCGGAGGAGAGGGCGTTTGGGGGGGTTCCTCCCCAGATCCCTTCTCACTCGACTCCCACAGTGCCGTCCACTCAGTTACCGGAGGTTAGCACTCTCCCACAGAGGGATGAGAATTGGCAGATTGGAGTGCCCTCGGGTGGTGCACGTGGTGGTTCCCCAGTTTTTGCCCCCCCTCCTTCAGTAGTGGCAGCTCCCTCTTCCTGCCTGTCTCCAGATATGGTATTTAGACTTGAGCTTGCTAAGATTGAGGCTAGGAAGCAGGAGATTGAGGCTAGGAAGCAGGAGGATGAGACCAGGAGGCAGGAGGATGAGACCAGGAGGCAGGAGGATGAGACGAGGAGGTATGAGATTGAGGTTAGGAGGCATGAGGCTGAGCTTAGGTACGACTCGGAGAAATATTGTGCTAAATTAGATTTAGATAAGACTCGTGCAGAGTCGACAGGGACTCGGATGGGCTGTGAGGGCCAAGTAAGAGAACAGTCCTTGGCCCAATTAGTCAAATTGGTGCCGGTATTTAGTGAAACTGAAGTCACAGAATTTTTTAATAGTTTTGAGAAGAAGTGTAGGGAGCATAATTGGCCTGAAGAGAAGTGGGCAGCACTAGTCTCCTCTAGACTTACGGGTAAGGGTCTGAAGGCTTATGATGCACTGCCTTTAGAGTCTTGCATTGACTACCCAGAATTGAAGAGAGCGTCCTACGGGCATACGAGTTGCAACCGGAAACATATCGATTGAAGTTTCGGGGTGTTACAAAGACTAGGGAGGTGACCTTTCTTGAACATGCCCGGGACTTAAAAGATGCACTTAAAAACTGGACACGTTCTGAGAAAGCTGAGACGGCAGAACAGTTGACTGAGCTGTTTCTGCTCGAGCAGTTTTATAAGTGTACTGGTGCAGAAATGACTTTAACTATTAACCCGGGAGCTGCGGGGAGACTCTTAAGAGTTCCCCCGGCGCACTGCGGGAAGACTCTTAAGAGTCAGAGAAAATAAAAATCAACTTTTGACATCGAAAAAAAAAATATTTTTTTATATTTTTTTTTTTTTATTTTTTTTTTTTTTTGGCCCCTGGGCCATGCAAAATCTCAGTCCTCTACCTCCCCTCCTTCCCCACTTTCCTCCTCTCCTTCAGTTATCACCTATTTTCCCTGTTATTCCCTTATTCTGAGGTATATTTTCGTGCTAACATTAGAAATCCGATTGGAGGGTGTGGTCATCACTGATAGCAAGCGAGTGCAAGAGAGAGAGAGAGAGTATCGATCGACTGTGTCTCAGTGGCCTTGGGGGAAATTGGCGGGAAAGCAGATTGCCTCACCCATACATTATACAACTCGCGGGCTATATCTCCGATTTTGACCATCCAAACGCTGTTTTCAATCGTTTTATTGTTGTTTCAGGTTAATACCTTTATAATCAACCCATAATAGGCGCATATGGATAAATATTAATGCTATTAATGGCACAATGAATATTTTAGTGACGGAAACACCTCAAATACGTCAGCACAGGGGGACGTTTCCAATTACCCCCATGCGCACTTCAGAGGTTAAAGAAAAGAACCCAAGAACTCTTCAAGAGGCAGCTGAGATGGCTGACCTCAGGTTGTCGCTAATCAGGGGATGTGAATCTGTAAAGCGTGTTGATGCAGTTCCCAAGGGGCGCGATACTCCAAACCCTCGAGCTCAGGACAATCACTATAGATATAAACCTCAGTTTAAAAGCCAAGATACCAGGACTGAACCCAAAGACTACAGCCGTCCCATTACAGAAGGGTCAGAACTCCGCCCCTTATCGGAAGAGACCGATAGGGGAAGTGGAATGTTTTCATTGTAGAAAGAAGGGGCATTATGCAAAATCTTGTCCTAGTAAGCCGCCAACTGCAGCCGTGTCTTTGGTGCGCAGCATAGGTGTGGCTGAAATGTCGTCTGGATTTACCCAGGGTAGTTTGCCAGCGGCAGGGTTACAGGCTATGTATAAGACTCAGGAAGGCTCGTCCCCTGTCCGTGATGTCTTTTGCGCCCATAGAGGGACCGGTAGGGTAAGTTGGGCGGGTTGCCAGCATAAGGTGGAAGTTTTGCGTGATACTGGAGCTTCACAGACACTTTTGAAGAATTTCACGGGGCGACCAATTAATGTGGCACGGGTGGTTGTTGTTCAGGGTATTAATGCGACCAGGTTATACCCGTTGGTTCGTGTGGAGCTGGAAGTTGATGGTGTTATTAAGGACTTAGATGTTGGGATCGTTGAGAAATTGCCAGTGGAGGGCGTCGACCTTCTTCTCGGCAACGACTTTGCGGTGCCTACTTTAGACGTTCCACCCTTAGTCGTTGCCGAGAGGCCGGCCGACGTGAGTAGGGAGGAACAAGAGTGGGTAGTGAGTTGTCAACACCAACAGATGGCATGTGTGGTAACTCGTTCCCAAACATTTAAGGTATCACAGCCTATTTCCCAGGCCACAGAACAGCGGAGGAAGGGAATTAAGGAGAAGCGGAAGGCTGGGAAAAGTTTGAAGAGTTTAGAACCAGTGGCTCTCCCAAAAGACCCAATAGCAGGACCTTTGACTGAGTCTGTTGTAACTCTAGTGCCTAACACAGTTGATAAAGTAGTACAAAGGGAGTACAAAGGAAATCAAGCAACAACAGATCTAGTGACCCTTCTAGGTTGCTTGTCCTCCAAAACACTGAGGATCAAGTGTCCAAACAGTGGTTTAGAGTGGGTAAGGGAACATTGGAAAGGGAATTACTGCCCTGGAACTAATGTCCGTGGCAGGATTAGGAAGTTAGTAGGGGACAGATGGGTTAGTAACTGAGGGGGGGATAAAATAAAGTTATTCATTTACAAACGCAGTCAGTCACGGGTTTGAAGCGAGATATTTGTCTAAGCGGAGTTTAAATGAATCAACGGTGATGCAGTCTATAACGTTTCGGGGAAGCCCATTCCACAAGTTGACAACTCGATTGAAGAAGAAATTCTTAGATTCGTGTGAGTTAAAAGATTTACCAATAATTTTGCAACCGTTTCCCCGCGTGTAATTAGATTGGTCGATAGTGAAGTACTTACTACAGTTCATATTGTCGATGCCTTTGATGATTTTGAACACTTGAATTAAGTCACCTCTTAATCTGCGCTGGGTTAAAGGAAATAGATTTAATTCTCTAAGACGCTCTCTTCGTATGGTTTGTTCTTTAGGCTAGGTATCATTTTGGTAACTCTACGTTGAACTCGTTCTAGCTTGTTTATATCTTTTTGGTAATAAGGGCACCAGGATTGAACGCAGTATTCCAGAAGAGGGCGGACTAAGGAATTGTAAAGGGTTAGGATAACTTCTTTGGATTTATGCTCAAATGACCTGCCTATAAAGCCAATTATTTTGTTTGCCTTCTTAACAACTTCTGAACATTGTTGACTCGGTTTTAGGTTACTCGATATTGTTACTCCCAGATCGGTTTCTCTGTTTACATTCTTAAGCTGAGTGCCATTCATCGAATAGTTTGCTTTCTCATTTAGGTATCCGATATGTAGTACTTTACATTTATCCGCATTGAAACTCATTTGCCAAATTTGGGCCCAACATGACAATTTATCTAGATTGTGCTGCATATCGTCAACTTGTTCTTTTGAGAGTACGCTATTTGCAATTTTTTTATCGTCAGCAAATTTTGAGATTGTACAGGTGAGGCCCTCATCTATGTCGTTGATGTAAATTAGAAAGATAATTGGTCCTAGTACCGATCCCTGGGGTACCCCGCTACTTACATTGGTCCATTTAGATGCCTTACCGTTTATGACTACTCTTTGCTTTCTGTCGCTGAGCCAATTTTCTATCCATTTCAACACACCGTCTTGTATTCCATGCGCTTTTAGTTTTAGCAGTAAACGTTTGTGGGGAACTTTGTCAAAGGCCTCTTGAAAATCAAGGTATATAATATCTACAGCTTTACTCTCATCGTAGAGGTTGAGGATATCGTGGAAGAAGTCTAAGAGGTTTGTTAAACAGGAACGTTTTTTACGAAAGCCGTGTTGAGTATCTTTAAGTATGTTATTTTCCTCTAAGTGATTTACGAGTCTGTCTCGTATGACCGTTTCTAGCATTTTACATACAACTGAGGTTAAGCTAATTGGACGATAGTTACTGGGTAGGGATTTGCTGCCTTTTTTTAATATCGGTGTTACGTTGGCTAGCTTCCACTGATCAGGCATAGTTCCAGACTGCAAGGATTTATTGAATAGTAATGTCAGTGGTTTGGAGAGCTCATCCTTAGCTTCCTTCAGAACTCTAGGCGAGATTGTATCAGGTCCAGGCGTTTTATTTACCTTGAGTTTATCTAAACAATTCAATACTTCTCTCTCTGTAACGGTGATATTGCTTAGAACATCTGAATTATCAATCTGAATCGGCGATGGTGTAGGGATATCACTGAGGTCTTCTGTTGTAAAAACTGATGCAAAGAAGGTATTGAGGGCATTACTCATTTGTACTTCGTCTTTGGTGTATTCTCCATTTTCATCGACTAACGGTCCAACAGTTGAAGTAACTACTTTTTTCTTTCTGATATAACTATAGAATTCTTTCGGGTTGTTTTACTTTGATTCGCAATATGTAACTCTAAGGTCTTTTTACTTTGCTTAATTAACTTTTTGGCTTTGCGTCGTAGCTCTACAAATTTCACCCGTTCTTTGTCATTTTGTGAGGATTTTAATCTATCATTAGCAATTTTTTTAGCAAGCAGGCAGTTTGAAATATCTTTATTCCACCATTTGGGCTTATTATTATGGCCTGGACGCCGTATTTTCGATGGTATGCAGTCTTGCACTGCTTTTAGGTAAGTGGTTTCGAATAACTTCCAAGATGTATTTATGTCATTATTGTTAATTAAAAAGCTCCAGTCAGTTTCTTTAAACATAGCTCTAAGTTTATGGAAGTTTGCTTTCTTGAAATTAGGGACTTTTTCGATGCTACTATTTGGTTCGTTACTAGTAAACTTTAAAGTGAAAGTTATCGTACGATGGTCGCTGTTACTGAATTCATCACCAACATTCAAATTCTCTATTAATTCTTCTTTTGTTGCAAGTACAATGTCAAGAACGTTATTACCACGGGTCGGCGTTCGAACAAATTGATAAAGCGAACTCTCTTGCAAGTTCGTATACAAGTCATGTCCGGAGTGTGAAGTAAGAGTATCGCCCCACTTGGTCACAGGTAAATAAAAGTCGCCAAAAATTACGGTATCTTGTGAGTTACTTACATCTGCAATTTGTTCGTAAATTTCTCGGTCAGTTTGCACTGATTGAGCTGGAGGTCTGTATATTAATGCAAGTATTATTTTTGTACCTTTATTATTCTTTATTAGCACAAAAGATGCGTCGATGTTCACAATTTGAGGTTTTGACAAGAGGGTAGGATTAAGACTTTCTTTGATATAAAGTAAAACGCCACCTCCATTTCGATTTATTCGGCTTTTCTCAAACATTACATAACCGGGAAGTGAATACTCTGCTAAAATGTCTCTATCTTCTGTATTGAGCCAAGATTCTGTTATGCCAATCACATCATAATTTTCTGTAAACACTAGCTCCTCTAAATCTGAAAATTTATTGCGTATGCTACGAGCGTTTGCATAGAAAACCTTTAAATTTGTTATTTTAGAACTCACGGAACGCTCTTTAATAGTATTTTTGGTTCTTGTCGGATCTACATTTATGTTCATGGCTGTCCTCGGTCCTCGCTGTCTTCGGTCCTTATCGCTGGTGGTCCTCGGTTGCCTCTGTTTTTTTCTTGGCGTTGGATGATTTATGTCACTGCTGCTTCTTCTCTGATGGCGTTTTTTGATCCATGGCTGCGGACTGCTTCGTGTAGGAGACGACCCATGCGTGCTGAACCCACAGGGTTTAGATGAGTGCCATCCTTGCGGAACAGAGTAGGCTGGTTGTAGAAGTTGTCCCAGAGGTTGATGAATTCAACTTCTTCCCTCAGACACAAATATTTTAGTCGGCTATTTGTGCTGAAGGCCTTGTCGTAGAATTTATCAGGTGCGTCGATCTTGGGGAGAATGCCTGAGATGATGATATTCCTTGACTTGTTTTTGTAGTGCTGGATCATCTTGCGATATTTCTCCATCAACTCTTCGGATCTGGTGCGCATGACGTCATTTGAACCAGCATGGATGACAAAAAGGGTATTTTCATTTGCATCCTTTGTGGTATCTTCGAAGGCTTCCACAATGTCGTCCATCCAGCTCCTGGGATGCAAAATCTTTTTCGTTGATTTGGGACTCTGTCGCAGAACTCTTCGACCTGTCCTCGTAGGATGGAATCCCCAACGAGCCTGGTCTCTTCTGGTTCGTCTTCCATCTCTACCAATATCTCAAATCTGTTTGACATTGTGACTGGTAGATGAGACCTTTTCTGCGTTGGCCGTGCACCGTTCCTCACTGGTGTAAATCCGGAAACCTGTGGTGGCGGGACTCTACGTACAGGTCGGGGAGAGGAGTGGTTAGAACGGGGCGAGGGGTTGGTACTGTTCGTGCTAGCAGGCTTCTTGCACGAGGAGTGGGGGAGAGACTAAGGTGAACAGGGCGGCTGTCCTGGTTTGATGTCGGCTCAGGTTCGTCAGAAGCATCTGCTGCAGTGTCTACTGCAGGTGTTGGATTGTTGGCAGATGACGTTGGGGCGGTGGTGGATGCTGGAGTTGAAACAATTGGAGTTAGTGATACTCCAACATTGAGTGTTACAAACTCTTGGAGTGATTCCAGCTTCCTGGTGAGGGCGTTGATCTTGTTGTGGGCTTCATCTAATTTTGCTGTCATATCCTCTCGTTGCTGGCAGAGTCGGCAGACTTGTGGATCGGCAGGAGCAAACATGGAAGCACCAAACCTACCGGCGCAGTTCGTACAGGCACGAGGCATGGTGACGATCACTTTCTTCAGATCACTTCACTCACTTAAAAACACTTAACTCACTTTAAAAACACTAAACTCACTTTAAAAACACTAAACTCACTTTAAAAACACTTCACTTACTTAAATAGGCCTAACCGAAAACAATTTTTTTGAAATACACACAAATAGGTTATCAGCGGTGATAGCCTAACCGAAAATTAAAACAAAACAAAATTAAATTTGAATACGCAGTGATAGCCGAACCGAAAACAATTTTATGTTTATTTAAACAGAAATAGGCCACCAGGGGTTATAGCCTATCCTAACCGAAAACAAAAATTATGAAATGAAATACCGGTACGCAGAAATAGGCCACCAGCAGTGATAGCCTAACTGAAAATTTAAAAATTGAAGTACGCAGAAATAGGCCACCAGGGATGATAGCCTAGACTAACCGAAAACAAAAATAACCGAAAACAAAAATTATGAAATACCGGTACGCAGAAATAGGCCACCAGCGGTGATAGCCTAGACTAACCTAAAACAAAAATAACCGAAAACAAAAATTATGAAATACCGGTACGCAGAAATAGGCCACCAGCGGTGATAGCCTAACTGAAAATTAAAAATTGAAGTACGCAGAAATAGGCCACCAGGGATGATAGCCTAGACTAACCGAAAACAAAAATAACCGAAAACAAAAATTATGAAATACCGGTACGCAGAAATAGGCCACCAGCGGTGATAGCCTAACTGAAAATTTAAAAATTGAAGTACCGTACGCAGAAATAGGCCACCAGGGATGATAGCCTAGACTAACCGAAAACAAAAATAACCAAAAACAAAAAAGTATGAAATATGCAGAAGTAGGCTACCAGGGGTGATAACCTACCTAAAAAAGCTAAACAAATATATATATATATATATATAATAGAATATGTAACTAAATATACAATTCACCAAATAGAGATTATATAAAAATAAAGTGTAACTGCACACAAGGGGTTAATATACTGTATCAACAGATGGCGCTGGTGTCACTGTAGGCTAGTCAAGCAGGATTATATTTAGATAAACAAAGTTATCAGTCAAAGGTTACTACAAGATCATGCAAGCAACAACTAAAATTACAGATATATATAGATACAGTAGGATACTGAATACGATAACTACTAGAGTTAATAAGAAAATACAAAGCTAGGTCGATTAGAGGTGCGCGTGCGTCGTCTGCTACAAGCTAGGATAACAAATGTAAACAACAATGTTTATCAGTCAGAAAAGCAATAAAATAACATGCACGGCAACTACAGAACTATGTGGAGGTTAAACAAGCACTTAACTACTGTTCATGCAATGAATAAAGGGAATTGGGATATGAAATACTCAAATTAGGATCGAGTTTTCTCAGTGGCGATGCGGAGCTGTTGGCGGTGCTAAAGCCGGCGGGTGAAGTGGAGGAGGCAGAGACTCAGAGACAGCACCGTTACCTGCAGCGAGAAAACCGGATGTCTAAGTTGGATGTTGGGGGAGGGCATGAGTTGTTGACCAAGCAGTTAGACATGTTGGCTCCCACAGACATTCGAAAGTTGCAATTAGAGGATCCAGAGGTTTTGCAGTGTACCAATGGGGCTGTGGAGTTAGAAGAAGATAGGGATGCAAAGGCAGGGGATTTTTTTTTCTTTAATGGAATTTGATACCACCGATATCAAGATCCTAAAAGGAACTGGGAGGGCGGATCAGGTACAGTTGACCAGCTGGTCGTACCAGAGGGCTGCAGGGAAAGTTTGCTTAGGTTGCTCATGATTCTCCATTATCAGGACATTTGGGTGCCAAGAAAACGGTGGCGGCTTTGGGGAAATTGTTTTGGTGGCCGGGGATGAAGTCTCATGTGCAGTCGTGGATAAACTCATGTGATATTTGTCAACGTGTCGGGAAACCGAACCAAGTTATTCCTAAGGCTCCGTTACACCCTATTCCTGTGATTGGGCCACCCTTTAGTAAAATTATTGTTGACATGGTTGGTCCACTCCCTCCCACTAAGGCTGGAAACAAATTTTTGTTAACCATAATGGATGTTGCCACTAGATACCCCAATGCATACCCTATGAAAAATGGAATGGCTAAGACGGTAGTCAGTAACTTGTTGTGGTACTTCTCAAGGTACGGGTACCCGGAGGAGATTCAGTCTGATCAGGGATCTAATTTCACCTCCAACATGTTCAAGCAAACAATGCAACAGCATGGGATACGAGCAGTAGTATCGTCAGCGTATCACCCTGAGAGTCGAGGGGTGCTTGAGCGGTGGCATGCTACACTCAAAAGCATGCTCAGGTGTTATTGTGCTGACAACGGTATGGATTGGGATCTTGGATTGCCTTATGTGCTGTTTGCTGCTCGGGAGGTACCTGGTGAGAGCCTGGGATTTAGTCCAAACGAGCTGATTTTTGGACACCGTGTCAGGGGCCCCCTTAACATGCTGAAAGAAATTTGGGAGGGGACTGTGCAGCCTTGTCCATTATTAAAGTATGTGCTTGAAAGCCGTGAGCGCATGCTTAAGAGTCTGGAGATGGCAGGTAGAAATTTGACAGAATCACAAGCTTTGATGAAGGACAGGTATGTTCGCAAAGTGAGGCTCCGGAAGTTCACTGTAGGACAAGAGGTATTAATTTTGTTGCCTTTGGTTGGTAACCCCCTCTCTGCGAAGTACACTGGACCTTATAAAATTGTAGAACAAATTTCAGACTTAGATTACCTTGTTGCCACTCCAGACAGGAGGAAAAAGAACCAGTTATGTCACGTGAACCTTATTAAAGAGTATGTGAGGCGCCCCTCTGAGCCTCTCACTGTCCCTGTGTTGGCTTGTTGCGGCCGTGGTGGAGAAGGAGAGGGGGACAGTCAAGCTTCGGAGGAGGATAGCTGGGATCAACATGTGTTAGCGGATCAGTGGGCGGGGAACTCGAGCCTAAGGGCTGACGAGGCTATAGCTCATTTGCCTGAGCCGCAGTTTGATGCTATCTGTCAGTTGTTCGGTTCATACCCCACTGTATTTGCTGAACACCCAGGCCTCACTACTCAGGCTATGCATGATGTTGACGTGGGGGACCATATACCCTTTAAGTCAATCCCGTACCGTGTGCCCCCCATAAAACTACCAGCTCTGAGGGATGAGTTGGAGTATATGCTCGGTAGAGGGTTGATAGAGAAAGGCACAGTTAAGTGGACTTCCCCGTAACACTGCAGCCTAAGCCAGATGGCAAGGTACGCTTTTGTATTGATTTCCGTAGGTTAAACGGTTTGACTCCAACTAACCCATATCCTCTTCCTCGGGTTGATGATAGTGTTGACAAAATTGGTAATGCTCGTTTTTTGTCTAAAGTAGATTTAGTAAAAGGTTACTGGCAAGTACCTTTGTCCGAGCGTGCTAAAGAGGTATGTGGTTTTGTTGTGGACGGGAGTACCTACCGGTGCAATGTTATGCCTTACGGACTTAAGAATGCACCAGCAACGTTTCAGAACCTGATGAATGAAATTGTAAAGGACATTCCAAATTGCACCGTATATTTGGACGATGTAATAATTTATGATGACGACTTTGAGAGCCATTGTGAGCACCTTGAGACCTTGTTCCGGAAACTTAGTGAAGCAGGTCTGGTAGTAAATTTGGCAAAGTGTGACTTCGTAAAAGCCACTGTGCAGTACCTTGGGTTTGTAGTGGGAAGGGGACAGGTGTGCCCTCCTCAGAACAAGGTACAGGCTATCAATAAATTTCCGCACCCAACAACCAAGAAGCAGATTATGAGATTCTTGGGTATGATAGGCTACTACAGACGCTTCATAAAAGGTTACTCAACGGTGTTGGCACCTCTCACAGATTTGTTATCTAAAGACAAAAAGTTTTTGTGGGCACCTGAGTGTGAAAAGGCTTTCACTTTGGTGAAACATTTGCTATGTACTCACCCGATACTCAGGGCCCCAGACTTTAACAGGCCTTTTCAGCTGGCAACAGATGCTAGTGGTGTAGGGGCTGGTGCCGTCTTGCTACAGACAGACAATGAAGGTGTGGAACACCCAGTAAGTTTCTTTTCTAAGAAGTTCAATGCTGCACAAAAGAACTATTCTACAAGAGAAAAGGAATTACTGGCGATTGTGCTGTCGCTCAGGCACTTCGAGGTGTATGTTCCAGCCTATGGCCCAGTCGTGGTTATCTACACTGATCATCACCCTTTGAGATTCCTGAATCAATTTCACAATCGCAATATGAGACTGACCAGGTGGTCTTTGATGTTGCAGGAGTATAACCTGGACATCCGTCATATTGCTGGATGTGACAATGTGATCGCGGATTGTTTATCAGGGGTGGATGATCAGTCGTAGGCTATCACAGGTGTGTGGGTTTGAGTGGAGGAAAATAGGCTGCCCTTATAGTGCAGCCGGGAAAAACATATTAAAATATAAAAATCATATAAAAAACTCTTTCTTTTGATACAGGTAATCGTATAAGTTTGTCATAGCCTATAGAGTTTGAGTAGTCCACGAACTATCAAACGGCTGAGCTGCTGTAAGCTCGCTCTGGGAGCATGATATTGTGTCTTTTTGCTATTGTTGGGAGGAGTTATAAAATGTGAATGTTTTTTTTTTATAATAAGATGTGTTTTGGTGATAAACTCAGCTTTGTTTTAGTGCCATGCGGTCGCTGGGTGTGAGGGGCTTGATGGGGTTCTGTGTTTGTCAGATTTTAGCTCAGGGTTGAGCGAGTAAAATCTTGGGGGAGGTGTGACGCATGTCCACGTGTCAGCATGCTGTACAGAACGCCTAGTCATGCCCCACTCTCGCTAGGATCGTCAGGGCAGGAACTTTGGCTGTAGTCTATGTAGAGTTTCCTAACTTAGTTCATGTGAGCCGTTGTACTATAAGTATTATGAATATGTATTTTGTTTTCATCTGAGTCAACGAGTTCTATTTTATATCATTAGTTATAAGTATTGTGTGTAAAACTTATTTGTAATGATGGGAAGAGACAGCCACAGTTAGGGGTCAGTGGGTACGCCAGGCAGGAGGTAGGCCTAACTCACTAGCACTCCTCCCTCCCTCAGTGCTAGAGGAGCCTTTGTGTATCCCAGAGGAGAGAGAGAAATTACGTAATGGTTGTCAGTGGGCGGTCCTTAGTAGTTCACGTTGGGCTCACTAGAGGGCCGGGTATAAAAGGGAAGTCTAGCCATTTTTTCATCAGAACTCATTAGGCAGAGCGACTTCTCATTTCCCTTGCTAACTATTTATATTCTTCTGACTGATGGGAACTTTCTCTACTACCTTACATTCTTATTTCCTCTTTTCCCTGCCCTGTTTAACTTCCATGGTCCCGTTGGTGCAGAGCTAGTCAGCCAACGTATTATCGCTTGAGTTCTCACGAGATACTTGCCTATTAGATAGCCTATTTTGGAAGGGTTGACTTAGAATAGGATTGATTTATGTTTGGTGCACTTGTATATGCATTTCCCTGTGTGTTATTATTATTATTCCTGTTTTCTGCTAGTCTAGGTAATGCTAGACTGGGGTAAGGCTTTTCTGTGTTACGAGTTGTTGTTTGATGCAGTGGTTAAGCGATAAACCTGCATACTCGTTTCGGTTCAGTGAAGCCTAGGTTGTCTTCGCGGCTGACTGTGTTGAGTTAATAATTTACAGTGCGTGAGGGCAAGAGCCTAACCACCCTGTATTTTATTAACAGTTTGTTTTTACTTTGTCAAGGAGCCGGGAGAAAACCAGATACAAGGGATCTGGATTTCTCAAAGTGCACTTGTTAGTTTTAACGTAATACTTTAAACAGTCGTGAGGACTTCGCTAGGCTACAAGCCGTTTTTGCTCAGTCACTGCTACCTTTTGCCCACAGTACCCCAGCTAGACTTTACTCGATTAGTAGATACAGAATAGTATTGAAGCTTTCCTTATGTATGATATTGTTTATGCACTATTGATTTCATGTGTTGCAAGCTTGGCTACTTTAGTGATTAGTGGCCCACGAGCACAATCCGAGTAGGCTATTGCCGTTGCATTTGCGGAGTACTTCCTTTTAATGTTTGCCATTTACTATTGCATATTCTTTTAATTATTCTTATGCCAATTTAAGCCTTTAATAGTATTTAATTGCCAGTGTTTTTGCTTATTGAATTACTGTTCAAAATCCGATACGTACTTCTTACGAGCATCCGAGAAGCATCTAACTTTTTTCAGAAGATTCCTTGCTCGATGCTTAACACCTTACGAGCGGCCTATGCGGTTTATTTATATGTACCGCCCAGCGGGGTGTTTTTAGCCAAAATAGGGCTGTTTACGTGATCATTTTCATGCCTAAATAAGACCCAGAACGTAAAACAAGTACCTATCCCTGAAAGGGCATAAACAGAGCTTTCGAATGACACCATAACGATCCTTTTATGATGGCTAGTTTTCTTGCAATAACCGTGCAACGCGAGTGCAAAAAGCATGTAATTAGCCACTTTCCCGATACAATTCCTTATATAGCGAGTGAGAGAGGGAGGAGGGAGCTGGGATTCGTGTCAGTATGTTCGCCGCGGTGGTCTGGAGCAGTCATACGCTCGCTACTCTCCTGCCACCACTTGTCTCTCTCTCTCAGCAACATTACGTGCTGAAATTGCCACTCGACCTATGTCGAGCGCCGCCACATAGTCCAGCTTTATTAAATTCGACTTATGTGGTGAGCCGCTAATTAAGGGTTAAGGACTATTAATTAACGTAACGTAATAGTGCCGATCCGAAGTAGAGGGTGGTGGACTTCTTAAGTTCATAGTCAAGGGTGGATTACTTCGGCTTCGGCCAACACTATGCTTTTGTGTTGTTGTTTCTTACTTCATTGTTTGATTGTTGACCAGACTAGATAATTCCTGTCTCTTTATTAGTCTGTTGTTGAACACTAGTACCGAGTTCTTGTATACCCGGTTATAGCAGATTGAACTCTGGAGGGTATTGGTGTTTTTTGTTCTGCTGGCAGTACTCAGGGGTTGGGATCGTGTGTTTCCGTTGTGGCAGCGAGCCGTATTCGAGTCCTGATTGAGGGCCCTTGTGTACCCGAGTGCCAGTTCGTAACAGTGGCTAGATTGGGTTAAGGGGAGGCTGGCCGTTTGTTTGGTCTATTAATTAATTTATTCATATATTTGTTTAGTTTCCTCCCTAGACCTCCATCAAGCTTAGAAAAACATCCCCTTCAAGATAAATTTTTACATTTTTCGGTAGAAAAATGTTCCGGCCGAAGGCAGGTTCCTTTTAAAATTGCAGGCTCGCTATCGCTCGCCAGGAAATAATCGACACCTAAATGGCACGAAAGGTCTTAAAATTGACAACGAAATGGAGCGAAAGGTGTTAAAATCGCCAAACTAATGGGCCGAACGTCCTATAATATCAAAACTAGTGGGGCTAAACATTAGGGAGAAGGAGGTCCAGAAAAACGGTCTGCCTCCCCTTAACTAAATATACATGCTGCATCAACTTTTGTAAGCGTGTGTCTGTCTGTCTGTGTGTTCGTTCGAGAATGAATGAATGTGTTTGGACGACACTTGAGGCGGTATTCTTAAATAATTCTTTCCCTTCGTAGAGCCGTTAACGGACGAAATAGCTTAAAAATGACGCTAGCTTTATAAATGGAAGTGCCAAATCCGTCTAATCACTATAAACAACACTCATACCCACAATAATCACTATAAACAACACTCATACCCACAATAATCACTATAAACAACACTCATACCCACAATAATCACTATAAACAACACTCATACCCACAATAATCACTATAAACAACACTCATACCCACAATATTCGTTCGGTATCAGGCGCTGCGAAGGGAAAGAAATGTTTAAGAATACGAGTCCTTGGTCTGTCCCTTCATTTGGTACCCGAAAGGATCCCATTAACTTTTGGATTCCGCCCCCTGTATTCCCCTCTATTCCCCTGCCTGGAACCCTCAAATAAAAACTACTCGCCTGCTTAAGGGGGAATGGACCGATTTTCTGGACCACTTTCTCCCTCATGTTTAGCCCCATTAGTTTTCAGATGTTAAGATGTTTGCCCTATTAGTTAGTCGATTTTAAGACCTTTCGCCCCATTTCTTCGTCAATATTTAGACCATTCGTGCTATTTAGGTGTCGATTGTTTCCCTGGCGAACGATAGTGATCTTGTAATGTTGGAAGAACCGGCCTTCGGCCGGGAATTTTTTCTACCGAAAAATGTACAAATTAATCTAGAAGGGGGATCTAATGGATGTTTTTTTTTTAATTTGATGGAGGTCTAGGGAGGAAACTAGAAAAATAATGAATACATGCAAAAATCGCCCAAAAAGTGAACCATCCCCCCTTAATGTATGTGGCAGAATTAAAACCGCTCAGAGTTTGCAACCCTTTCCGGATGCGCTTTCATTCCCATTCTTAAATCTCTGTTAATCATCTTCTCTGTTATTTTGTATTCTTCTTTCAGGCATTCTCTTCCCTCGTGACATTATTCCACTTATCTTTACTGTTCCCAACTCTATTCTCTTAAGGGGTGGGGGGATGGTTCACTTTTTGGGCGATTTTTGCATGTATTCATTAGTTTTCTAGTTTCCTCCCTAGACCTCCATCAAATTAAAAAAAAAAAACATCCATTAGATCCCCCTTCTAGATTAATTTGTACATTTTTCGGTAGAAAAATTACCCGGCCGTAGGCCGGGTCTTCCAACATTACAGGCTCACTATCGTTCGCCAGGGAAAAAATCGACACCTAAATAGCACCAAAGGTCTAAATATTGACGAAGAAATGGGGCGAAAGATCTTAAAATCGACTAACTAATGGGGCAAACATCTTAACATCTGAAAACTAATGGGGCTAAACATGAGGGAGAAAGTGGTCCAGGAAACCGGCCCACATGTCCCCTTACTCTCCTTCTAGTCCTTAGTCCTTACTTTGTTATTGTAGTTTGATGCTGGTCTTGTAATTATTCTCCTCTTCCTCCTCCTCCCATATATACCCCTTCAATCATATATCATACCGTCTTGGTGGTGTAATGGTTAAGGTGTCTACAAATCTGTGTGTGATAACCCAGGTTCGAATTCCGGTGGATCACATATATGCTTTCATTAATTTTATTGGAGATGTTTGGTGGTGTGGTGAAATTAATACAATATAGATTATATATATCCTCATTGTTTGCTCTCCATCTGCTGTACCTCTGTCACTCTTCTTTACTTTAATACAAAATAGATAATATATATCCTCATTGTTTGCTCTCCATCTACTGTACCTCTGTCACTCTGCTTTACATTAATACAATATAGATTATATATATCCTCATTGTTTGCTCTCCATCTACTGTACCTCTGTCACTCTTCTTTACTTTAATACAAAATAGATTATATTATCCCCATTGTTTGCTCTCCATCTACTGTACCTCTGTCACTCTTCTTTACTTTAATACAAAATAGATTATATTATCCCCATTGTTTGCTCTCCATCTACAGTACCTCTGTCACTCTTCTTTACTTTAAAACAAAATAGATAATATATATCCTCATTGTTTGCTCTCCATCTACTGTACCTCTGTCACTCTGCTTTACATTAATACAATATAGATTATATATATCCTCATTGTTTGCTCTCCATCTACTGTACCTCTGTCACTCTTCTTTACTTTAATACAAAATAGATTATATTATCCCCATTGTTTGCTCTCCATCTACTGTACCTCTGTCACTCTTCTTTACTTTAATACAAAATAGATTATATTATCCCCATTGTTTGCTCTCCATCTACTGTACCTCTGTCACTCTTCTTTACTTTAATACAAAATAGATTATATTATCCCCATTGTTTGCTCTCCATCTACTGTACCTCTGTCACTCTTCTTTACTTTAATACAAAATAGATAATATATATCCTCATTGTTTGCTCTCCATCTACTGTACCTCTGTCACTCTTCTTTACTTTAATACAAAATAGATTATATTATCCCCATTGTTTGCTCTCCATCTACTGTACCTCTGTCACTCTTCTTTACTTTAATACAAAATAGATTATATTATCCCCATTGTTTGCTCTCCATCTACTGTACCTCTGTCACTCTTCTTTACTTTAATACAAAATAGATAATATATATCCTCATTGTTTGCTCTCCATCTACTGTACCTCTGTCACTCTTCTTTACTTTAATACAAAATAGATTATTATCCCATTGTTTGCTCTCCATCTACTGTACCTCTGTCACTCTTCTTTACTTTAATACAAAATAGATTATATTATCCCCATTGTTTGCTCTCCATCTACTGTACCTCTGTCACTCTTCTTTACTTTAATACAAAATAGATAATATATATCCTCATTGTTTGCTCTCCATCTACTGTACCTCTGTCACTCTTCTTTACTTTAATACAAAATAGATTATATTATCCCCATTGTTTGCTCTCCATCTACTGTACCTCTGTCACTCTTCTTTACTTTAATACAAAATAGATTATATTATCCCCATTGTTTGCTCTCCATCTACTGTACCTCTGTCACTCTTCTTTACTTTAATACAAAATAGATAATATATATCCTCATTGTTTACTCTCCATCTACTGTACCTCTGTCACTCTGCTTTACATTAATACAATATAGATTATATATATCCTCATTGTTTGCTCTCCATCTACTGTACCTCTGTCACTCTTCTTTACTTTAATACAAAATATATTATATTATCCCCATTGTTTGCTCTCCATCTACTGTACCTCTGTCACTCCTCTTTACTTTAATACAAAATAGATAATATATATCCTCATTGTTTGCTCTCCATCTACTGTACCTCTGTCACTCTTCTTTACTTTAATACAAAATAGATTATATTATCCCCATTGTTTGCTCTCCATCTACTGTACCTCTGTCACTCTTCTTTACTTTAATACAAAATAGATTATATTATCCCCATTGTTTGCTCTCCATCTACTGTACCTCTGTCACTCTTCTTTACTTTAATACAAAATAGATATATATCCTCATTGTTTGCTCTCCATCTACTGTACCTCTGTCACTCTTCTTTACTTTAATACAAAATAGATTATATTATCCCCATTGTTTGCTCTCCATCTACTGTACCTCTGTCACTCTTCTTTACTTTAATACAAAATAGATAATATATATCCTCATTGTTTGCTCTCCATCTACTGTACCTCTGTCACTCTTCTTTACTTTAATACAAAATAGATTATATTATCCCCATTGTTTGCTCTCCATCTACTGTACCTCTGTCACTCTTCTTTACTTTAATACAAAATAGATTATATTATCCCCATTGTTTGCTCTCCATCTACTGTACCTCTGTCACTCTTCTTTACTTTAATACAAAATATATTATATTATCCCCATTGTTTGCTCTCCATCTACTGTACCTCTGTCACTCTTCTTTACTTTAAAACAAAATAGATAATATATATCCTCATTGTTTGCTCTCCATCTACTGTACCTCTGTCACTCTTCTTTACTTTAATACAAAATAGATTATATTATCCCCATTGTTTGCTCTCCATCTACTGTACCTCTGTCACTCTTCTTTACTTTAATACAAAATATATTATATTATCCTCATTGTTTGCTCTCCATCTACTGTACCTCTGTCACTCTTCTTTACTTTAATACAAAATAGATTATATTATCCCCATTGTTTGCTCTCCATCTACTGTACCTCTGTCACTCTTCTTTACTTTAATACAAAATAGATATATATATCCTCATTGTTTGCTCTCCATCTACTGTACCTCTGTCACTCTTCTTTACTTTAATACAAAATAGATTATATTATCCCAATTGTTTGCTCTCCATCTACTGTACCTCTGTCACTCTTCTTTACTTTAATACAAAATAGATAATATATATCCTCATTGTTTGCTCTCCATCTACTGTACCTCTGTCACTCTTCTTTACTTTAATACAAAATAGATTATATTATCCCCATTGTTTGCTCTCCATCTACTGTACCTCTGTCACTCTTCTTTACTTTAATACAAAATAGATTATATTATCCCATTGTTTGCTCTCCATCTACTGTACCTCTGTCACTCTTCTTTACTTTAATACAAAATAGATTATATTATCCCCATTGTTTGCTCTCCATCTACTGTACCTCTGTCACTCTTCTTTACTTTAATACAAAATAGATTATATTATCCCCATTGTTTGCTCTCCATCTACTGTACCTCTGTCACTCTTCTTTACTTTAATACAAAATAGATTATATTATCCCCATTGTTTGCTCTCCATCTACTGTACCTCTGTCACTCTTCTTTACTTTAATACAAAATAGATAATATATATCCTCATTGTTTGCTCTCCATCTACTGTACCTCTGTCACTCTTCTTTACATTAATACAATATAGATTATATATATCCTCATTGTTTGCTCTCCATCTACTGTACCTCTGTCACTCTTCTTTACTTTAATACAAAATAGATTATATTATCCCCATTGTTTGCTCTCCATCTACTGTACCTCTGTCACTCTTCTTTACTTTAATACAAAATAGATTATATTATCCCCATTGTTTGCTCTCCATCTACTGTTCCTCTGTCACTCTTCTTTACTTTAATACAAAATAGATTATATTATCCCCATTGTTTGCTCTCCATCTACTGTACCTCTGTCACTCTTCTTTACTTTAATACAAAATAGATTATATTATCCCCATTGTTTGCTCTCCATCTACTGTACCTCTGTCACTCTTCTTTACTCTCTCCTCTGCTTATCAGGTTTCTACTTTCCCTTCTTCCCCTTCAGCTTTCTGCGTTATCCCTTTCCTTCCTCATGTTCACGTCACCTCTTGCTATCCTGCTCTGTATTCCTCTTACTCGTTCTCTTGTCATCATCATTCTCCTCCTCCTTCACTCCGCTCATCCTCTCATCTTGTCCCCAGAGAGAGAGAGAGAGAGAGAGAGAGAGAGAGAGAGAGAGAGAGAGAGAGAGAGGGAGAGCAGAGATAGAGAGTGTGTGTTTGTGCGTGTGTTAATACAGAGGAGTACAAAAGAAAGCAAGCAACAACATATATACTTATCCTTACGAGACTGCTTGTATATAACTACATAGTTTGTAACGTAGGAGGGAAAAGATGGCTTAGAAAGTACATCATTTATCTTTTCCATGGAGAATGTACAAACTGAAATGGTACTCAACAGAAGAAAAAAAAATAGAACTATCATAGAATATCTATTCTAACAAGTGAGGTAATGTGGGCATGTCCTGTTATTCATCTGTAAACGCAGTCAGTCGGGGTTAAGAGCGAGATATTAGTCTAAGCGATTTTTGAAGGTTTCAACAGTGCTGCAGTCTTCAATATTGCTAGGCAGGCCATTCCACAAGTTCACTACTCGGTTGAAAAAAGAAGTGTTCTGCTTCATGGGAGTGAGAAGACTTATGGATGATTTTACAGCCATTCCATCGTATTTTACAAAAGAAGTGTTCTGCTTCATGGGAGTGAGAAGACTTATGGATGATTTTACAGCCATTCCATCGTATTTTACAAAAGAAGTGTTGTGCTTCATGGGAGTGAGAAGACTTATGGATGATTTTACAGCCATTCCATCGTATTTTACAAAAGAAGTGTTGTGCTTCATGGGAGTGAGAAGACTTATGGATGATTTTACAGCCATTCCATCGTATTTTACAAAAGAAGTGTTGTGCTTCATGGGAGTGAGAAGACTTATGGATGATTTTACAGCCATTCCATCGTATTTTACAAAAGAAGTGTTGTGCTTCATGGGAGTGAGAAGACTTATGGATGATTTTACAGCCATTCCATCGTATTTTACAAAAGAAGTGTTCTGCTTCATGGGAGTGAGAAGACTTATGGATGATTTTACAGCCATTCCATCGTATTTTACAAAAGAAGTGTTGTGCTTCATGGGAGTGAGAAGACTTATGGATGATTTTACAGCCATTCCATCGTATTTTACAAAAGAAGTGTTGTGCTTCATGGGAGGTGAGAAGACTTATGGATGATTTTACAGCCATTCCATCGTATTTTACAAAAGAAGTGTTGTGCTTCATGGGAGTGAGAAGACTTATGGATGATTTTACAGCCATTCCATCGTATTTTACAAAAGAAGTGTTTCTGCTTCATGGGAGTGAGAAGGCTTATGGATCATTTTACAGCCATTCCATCGCATTTTACAATAGAAGTGTCGTGCTTCATGGAAGTGAGTGAGAAGACTTATGGATGATTTTTACAGCCATTCCATCGTATTTTACAAAAGAAGTGTTGTGCTTCATGGGAGTGAGAAGACTTATGGATGATTTACAGCCATTCCATCGTATTTTACAAAAGAAGTGTTCTGCTTCATGGGAGTGAGAAGACTTATGGATGATTTTTACAGCCATTCCATCGTATTTTACAAAAGAAGTGTTGTGCTTCATGGGAGTGAGAAGACTTATGGATGATTTTACAGCCATTCCATCGTATTTTTACAAAAGAAGTGTTGTGCTTCATGGGAGTGAGAAGACTTATGGATGATTTTACAGCCATTCCATCGTATTTTACAAAAGAGTGTTGTGCTTCATGGGAGTGAGAAGACTTATGGATGATTTTTACAGCCATTCCATCGTATTTTACAAAAGAAGTGTTGTGCTTCATGGGAGTGAGAAGACTTATGGATGATTTTACAGCCATTCCATCGTATTTTACAAAAGAAGTGTTGTGCTTCATGGGAGTGAGAAGACTTATGGATGATTTTACAGCCATTCCATCGTATTTTACAAAAGAAGTGTTGTGCTTCATGGGAGTGAGAAGACTTATGGATGATTTTACAGCCATTCCATCGTATTTTACAAAAGAAGTGTTGTGCTTCATGGGAGTGAGAAGACTTATGGATGATTTTACAGCCATTCCATCGTATTTTACAAAAGAAGAGTTCTGCTTCATGGGAGTGAGAAGACTTATGGATGATTTTACAGCCATTCCATCGTATTTTACAAAAGAAGTGTTGTGCTTCATGGGAGTGAGAAGACTTATGGATGATTTTACAGCCATTCCATCGTATTTTTAAGTCTAGAGTTAATGCTTTTTTGCAGCATTAATTCTAATTTTTAAACTTATTTTATTCTATTTTATTGTATTATATTTATACTTGATATCCTCCACTGCATAATATGTTATCTGTGTTTAATATATGTATATGTATATATACAGTATACAGTATATGTTTTAATGTTTTCCTAAGTTGCCGTAGTCTCTCTCCAGTGCCTCCGGGTGTTTTGTGTGGATTCATCTTGATGGTGTTTCTGCACCCTGGTTGGAGACTTCGGCATCTCATATAATAATAATAATAATAATAATAATGTAATTTGAATAATCGAATGTGAAGTATTTGTTTGTGAAAGATTGGAGGAAAAGAAGGTAAAATTCCTATTAAAACAATAAAATAAAGGAAAAAATTAACAATAGGTATGATATATATACATATATATATATATATATATATAAGAGAGAAAGAGAGAGAGGGGTAGGAGGGGGGGGGGGCGGGGGGGGGAGGTAGGTGGTGTAAGGGGAGAGGCTTTACCCTTTTAACCCCTCGTGTTGGTCATAAAATAATGCCAGACGCCTCCTTGGGTCACTCTCTCCCGCCCTCCTCCTCCACCTCCACCTCCACACAGTCCAAGAGGGAGTTTGTAGTTCTTATCCTTACTTCTGTAGTTCCCCTCACACACACACACACACACACACACACACACACACACACACACATACACATACACACATCCACACACCACACCCACACGCACACACACACATACAAGACTTCGTATAGAATGGAATATTTTCTCAAAGTAGGATTTCCCCATCTCTTAAATATAGGAAATGGTGGGTCGGGTTTTACAACGCAGTGGTGGAGTGGATAAAAGCATGGGCTCTCGTCCCGGGAATGGGGGGGGGGGGGGCGGGTAGAAAATGTATATATGTAACTAGAGTGTATTTGTTTTATATATACTATATATATATATATATATATATATAGTGTTTGTTTGTATTGCTCTCTGTCTTTCTCATACCCTTGAGACTATGGAGATGAGATTTGGCTTGGGTACTAAGGTCCCCGAATATGTTTTTACTACTTACTGTTACTTTCAAATATGTTTTTACTACTTACTGTTACTTTCAAATATGTTTTTACTACTTACTGTTACTTTCAAATATGTTATTACTACTTACTGTTACTTTCAAATATGTTTTTACTACTTACTGTTACTTTCAAATATGTTATTACTACTTACTGTTACTTTCAAATATGTTATTACTACTTACTGTTACTTTCAAATATGTTATTACTACTTACTGTTACTTTCAAATATGTTATTACTACTTACTGTTACTTTCAAATATGTTTTTACTACTTACTGTTACTTTCAAATCGTATACAAGCTCCTGTTGTACATCCATCTTGAAGTTAATACATTGTTTTAGTTTATAGAATAGTTTGTGGATTTCAAATTCAGGTTTTCGTATTAACGTCATGGTATTATATGTTCCAGTCTATCTTTCGTGCTATCTTTTTCTTCTTACATGTACAGCAGGTCAAGGGTAGATACTAAACGTAGATGGACGAGTGTACTGACAATGACAAAATTGAATCGGAAGAGCCTGGGCATATATGACTGGTAGTGTGTGTGTGTGTGGGGGGGGGGGGGGGGGACTTGCAAGACATAGAGAGGAATGGACAGGCTAGCACCACGTATTGGGAAAAACATGCATCCATCATTATAACCTTATTCTTCTCACTTTACTTACTTACTCATCCCAACATTGTACCTAAAGATAACAGACTTTTAACAAAACATGCATCCATCATTATAACCTTATTCTTCTCACTCTACTTACTTACTCATCCCAACATTGTACCTAAGGATAACAGACTTTTAACAAAAGGTGTGGCGTATGGAAGATATGTCTGTGCAGAAAACAGTGCTAACTTTGGAATATCTTAAGTTGATAACTTGATTGATAGCTTGTAAATAGTGAAAATGTAACATGTTAGCCTTTTTTCCAAGTGCCACCTTCCAAGTGCCACCTGGTTGAACATAAACTGAGATTAGATAGCCATAGTAAACAACAGTTTAGTATGAAACAAGTTATCTATTTTTTTTTTTAAAGAGACAATGAACAGAGGAAGGAAAAACACAGATAAAACAAAAGGTCCATGTGCCTAAAGGCATCCTCCATTCATAAAATGTTTGTAACAACTGGATTTAAACATTTGTAGATTGTAAGTTTGTGGAAAGCAAGTCGAGGGAAGTGAATTCCAAATAGTAGTAGTTCTGGGGATAAATTAATTTTGATAAGCAAAAGTTCTGCATTGTGGAGGAGAAAGTGTAAATTCATGGGCGCTCTCAGCTGCCCTAGTTCTACGGGGAAAGATGTGGAGAGGCGGCACAATTGAAGCAAGTTCCTCGGAACAATTGCTGTGAAAACATCTGTAGAATAATGCAAGGGATGCAACGTTTCTTCGTATGGATAATGTAGGAAGGTCCTGTGTGATTGCAGGGTTATTGATTAATCTAATAGCTTTATTTTGAATTGTGTCCAACTGCCTCAATGCAACCACTCCACTTCCACTCCACAGAGGTGAACAGTAATCCATCTGAGAACGCACATGACTTTTATATATTACGGCCAACTGCTCGTCAGTGAAGAATTCTCGAACTCTGTACAGTAGTCCCAGTTTTTTAGAGGCATTCTTAGCAATGCTTCTAACATAATGTGTCCAGCTCAAGTTAGTAGTTAATGTTACACCGACAATGTCAATACTAGGGGAAGTGGGAATATTTACATAATTAAAAAATATATGGGAGTCAGTGAGATTCTGTCGGTTAGAAAATTGAAAGTACTTGGTTTTCTGTGCATTAAAGGAAACTAGATTCTTTTGTCCCCATTCATTAATTCTAGAAAGGTCCTGGTTCAGAGAAATTGCAGTGTTATTTTTGAATTTATAAGATCGGGTTGGGTGAAAGAATTGGTAAATGTGAAGGAACTGTGGAGTGTTGAGTCATCTGCGTAGGAATGTATTGGATTATGAGTGGTAGATATGAGATCATTGATATGAATGAGGAACAGAGTTGGGGCCAAAACTGATCCCTGGGGAACACCAGCATTTTGAGTGAAATTGAGAATAAAGGCCATCTACCATTACACATATTTTTCTGTTATGAAGATAAGAAGAAATTAGTGGAACTAATGATGCAAGGCCGTAGTGTGACATCTTCAACAATAAGGATTGATGCCAGACTCTATCAAATTCCTTTGATATATCCAGTGCTATTGTATGTGTTTCACCATGTTGGTCTGTAGCTTGGTTGATTTGATGCGTAAGAAGGCAAAGAATGTCTGCAGTTTATCGACATCGTCTAAAACCATATTGCCTATCACTGATTAATTTATTATTCTCAAGATGCTTAATTATGTGATTATTAAATATAATTTCAAAGACTTTACCAAGGGTGGAAGTTATAGCTATTGGTCTGTAGTTTGATGGATCTGAAGAGGCACATTTTTTAGGAACTGGATGGATGTTTGCTTCTTTCCAGGGTACTGGGAAGCATGAGGTATGAGTACACAGACGGAAATTTTTTGCCAATACAGGAGCGAGCACCAAGGAGCAATTCTTAAGTACTATTGGAGGAATTTCATCTGGACCAGGAGCCTTATCTACTGAGAGATTCTGCAAAATAGTTTTGACATGTCTGGTGTGGATCTTAAGTGAGGGAATTTCAGGCGAATTAAAATTAAGTACAGGGACATCTTGATTTATTTCATCTAAGGTTGAGTTGGTGGAGAAAATATCCGCAAAAAGGTTCGCTTTACCTCGTGGGTCACTTACAAGATTGCCAGTCGGAGATTTTAATGGTGGAATGGATGAAGCAGTAGTGAAGTTGGATTTGAATGAGTTAAGAGTAGACCAAAATATTTTGTTATCATTTGGATTATTTAGAAGTTTATTTGCCTGTTTGTGGAGAAAGTTTGATTTAGTTAGGTTTAATACAGTTTTGGCATGATTTCTGATGTTTCTAAAGTAATTAAAGGCTTCATGTGTTTTTGATCTTGTGTATGCATTGTAGGCTATTGCTTTTTGTTCAGTTACTCTAGCACAATTATGGTCAAACCATTTAGGTGAATTAGATCTTTTACTGTACCTTTGATGAGGAATAAAAGTTTCCATTCCAATTTTACAAAATCTTGTATGTGGCTCAAGGTGGTGTGTGCATCATTAGAAAAAAAAGAGGTCCAGGGAATATCAATAAAGAAACCTTAAAGACCTTCCCAGTCTGCCCTATCGTAATGCTTGTTGATGGTCATCTCCTGTATCCCTTCGAATCCAGCTCCTCCTTTCCTCACTTCCTTTCCCCCTCCTCTTCCCTCCATTTCCCTCTCTCAGAAACCCCCTCTTCCTCCCAACCCCCATCTCTCCCTCGTGTTATCCATCAATCTCGCGAGGCCTGTGAAAATACACGGAAGATGAATACCCATGATAACAGAACAAATTAGGGGAGGCTCGAAATTTAACTCTTTGGATTCTCAAGGGGGGCAGAAGAATGTGTGGAAGCTTGGGGCGCCTGGGCTTGGTTCGTAGGGTAGTTGAGTGGATTAATGGAGGGAAGACGTGACGAATAAGGGGCATACAATGCGGGTTAATTATGCAAACAATGTCAATAATTTGTCTGGCTGATTTATCATGATTAGTCACGATTTCCACACTAATTATAGGACTAAGTTTCATTATATCGGGATCCGGTCAAAGTAGGCAAGCATTAGTCTCTAGTTGGATACATTTTTTCGAAGCCTGAATAAAGTTTGAACAAATCTTGCAAAACATAACTATTAAAAGTTGACATTGCATTCTACGAATGTTGGAGCGATAGCTGGCCTTTATGTTTTTGTGAAGATGCTTAAGTGGGCTTCACATGAGGGCATGTACCCGATTGCAGTGGCCGAGTCACTTAATCTGATGCAAAATTCATTAGCGAAAAGGTTGTTATTTGGCTCATGACACTTTTATTTTGACAGTATTGTAAATTGCTATGCTTAAATTTATCAAAAACACTGAGACACCAAAACATTACCCAAATACTGGACAAATATAAATGGACTATTACATTAATGACGATTCCTGACATAGTATTGGTTATAGGTGTTCGTGTGACGCCACCTTTAGAAAACAACTGCCTGGACAACGATGTTCATGATTGGCAGGGAAATGTGATAGACTAAGTAGCAATGAAACTGACTAGAAGAATGGTTTTATTCATAGTTGACAGGAGGAGAAAATGGAAAGCCGGACATAACAGATAGATAGGTTGGTATATATATCAATCAATAGAACAACAGCTGAAGCAGATAGTCAGAATGTAGAAGACTGATTTTAAAAAGTGAAATGAGACCGGCAAAGAGGTGAAATATTGAATAGAAGGGTGGAAGGCTAAATATAAGAGTGTGGGGTAGAAGAAAAAAATAAAATAAATAAAAGTGTCTGTTATCAGTAAGATGGAGTGTCGAAGCTGAAGGAGGACAGAAGGAAGATATGTAAGAGTGAGTAGAGGGGTGGTAGATTAAGTGTAAATGGCAAGATACATAGGTGAAAGAGTTAGAGATAAATGTTATGAAAAGAGATGACTAAACTAACAAACAATTGTGTAAGAGATATATGAAAAGTAAACTATAGTTTTTATACTGAGAGAAGATTGATAAAACTGGAGAAAAAACTTAGGAGGTAGTTGAATTGTGAAAGATTAAATAGAATATATATATATATAGAACAAATGAGAGAGAGAGAGAGAGAGAGAGAGAGAGAGAGAGAGAGAGAGAGAGAGAGAGAGAGAGAGAGAGAGAGAGAGAGAGAGAGAGAGAGAGAGAGAGAGAGAGAGAGAAAAAAGTGTAAGAAAGAAAGAGGGAAGAGAGACTTCGACGAAAACAACCCAACTCTTAAAAATCCTGCCCAAAAGACGAGGGTGCAAAAACAATGGCGGCGGGCGTCCACGAGTCACATGTAAACAAACACAGCGAATAAGGAGAAGAGGGGTGGCGGGATGGTTGAGAGTCCCGAGGCTTTTATATGACACTTTGATCCTTATTGCATTTCTGAGTTAGGAGTAGGGGTGTGAGTGATGGATTGGGTGTATATGTCGGTGTGTTAGAGTGGGCGTGTGGGTGTATTAGAGAGGGCGTGCGGGATATGTGCTACATTATGTGGCTGTAGGAATGACATGGAAGAAGACAGAATAGATATAAGAATGAATGTGGACATATTATTAACACAATTCAGTACCGAATCCGTCTTTTTAACTTTATTCTGGCTGGTATTAGGCTATATTATTCAGCCTAAAAATACCCTCCAGCAAATTAACAGCCTTTTAACTATCTGACTTAACCCTTTTTACTACCACATATCTTTCTTAAACTTCACAACATCGTCTAAATATAGCTAGAATAGAATTAACAAGACGTCGCTGGTACAGAAGGGGTTAATGGAGTGTGAATATAGGAATAAGAATGAGTTTGGATGCATAATAAAATGATTAGATGAAAGTAGAAAAATTACGGGTGCAGAAATGACTATGAGTAAGGAGATTGGGTGTAAACTGGAGTATATTCCTCTGGGTGTATGAGTTTGTGAAATGGCTTAATATGAAGTGCCATTATACATAACCATCGTACTTGCCTGGAGGAGAATAATTTTAATCATTTACCCAGAATTACGTGAGCCTAGCTGTGAAAATCCCTTGTCGTTCCCATTTCGTCGTCAATTTTAAGACCTTTCGTGCCATTTAGGTGTCGATTAGTTCCTGGCGAGCGATAGCGAGCCTGCAATTTTAAGAGGAACCGGCCTTCGGCCGGGAAATTTTTCTGCCGAAAAATGTACATACTTATCTTAAAGGGGGGTCTAGGGGTGTTTTTCTAAGCTTGATGTAGGTCTAGGGAGGAAACTAAAATAATATATGAATACATGAATTAATAGACCAAACAAACGTCTAATCTGGAAAATGAGTCATACGGCTTGGTATGGAATGAAATATTTCCTCCAAGTAGGAATCCCCCATCTCCTAAACAAATAATATTAAAATATTAACTAAGACTTATAACGCCGTGGTGGAGTGGTTAAAACATTTCCTCTAGTTTTTCGTGGTTCGATCCTGGGTGAGGGTAAACATATTTATTCATGTAACTCAAGTGTATTTGTGAGATATACTTCATATATATACAGTATATATATATATATATATATACATATATATATATACTGTATACATACACACACAAGTGGCCGTAATCGGATAATTAGGGAATGTGTGGGGATTAAGGTGGAGTGTACAGGAATATAATTGGTTTCCATATATGAGGGTTGTGGGGTTGAGTGTGGGTGTGGGTGTGGATGTGGGGTGAGTGTGTGTGTGTGTGGTGGTGGTGTGTGGGAGGGGGGGGGGGGGGAGTCTGGCACTATTACCATATCGGGTTGTGTGGTCGTTACAAGCACACACACACACACCATCATTCCCCTTCCTCCCCACCAACTTCTACACGCTTACACACACACACGCGCACTCTTATTGCACACATGCTAGCACACACAAGCACACATGCTTACAGACACATAGCCTGATCTGGCTAACACATTCAAACCCAATCATATACCTGTACATTTTATTTACCTTATTTTTTTCCTATGTACATGAAGAAGACAAAATGCAAAGCTGTTAGTAACAAGTGTCTCCCTGAAGGTTGAAAGAGTGATAGAAAGGCAATATCATGGTACTGTTCACACACACACACACATACACATACACACACACACAAGATCTGTTAATAAAACATACATGATCATGATCAGTCACGGTAATTAATGCTGATACATGCATTTTCGAAGCTGTTACAGGTTGAATTGAAACTTCTTACTTATTCGGAATTTCTTATTAATTGTCCGTAAATGTATCCCAATTAATGACTGCGACTGTACAGTCAGGGACGGTGCCCCCCTACTGAAACAATATATATAAACTATTGAAGCAGTGAATCTGGTTCAGAGGGAGGGGGGGGGGTATGTGGGATAAGCAGAAATTGAACCGTGATCAGGGATAGTCCAAGGATTATAGTCTGTATAGTATTCTCTCTCTCTCTCTCTCTCTCTCTCTCTCTCTCTCTCTCTCTCTCTCTCTCTCTCTCTCTCTCTCTCTCTCTCTCAATTGATTGAATTAACTATATACAGTACTGTACATAGTTAACTATATACAGTACTGTACATAGGGAAAAAGAGAAAAGGGGAGAAAGATAAAAAAGCCGGTGACCCCCTTAAGTTAATTAGTCATGTCTATCCTTTAATAACCTTACCTTACTTACCATAATATAACAGCAGTAAACCAAACATCCGTTAATAACCTTACCTTACTTAACATAATATAACAGCAGTAAACCAAACATCCGTTAATAACCTTACCTTACTTACCATAATATAACAGCAGTAAACCAAACATCCGTTAATAACCTTACCTTACTTAACATAATATAACAGCAGTAAACCAAACATCCGTTAATAACCTTACCTTACTTAACATAATATAACATAATATAACAGCAGTAAACCAAACATCCGTTAATAACCTTACCTTACTTACCATAATATAACAGCAGTAAACCAAACATCCGTTAATAACCTTACTTACCATAATATAACAGCAGTAAACCAAACATCCGTTAATAACCTTACCTTACTTAACATAATATAACAGCAGTAAACCAAACATCCGTTAATAACCTTACCTTACTTAACATAATATAACATAATATAACAGCAGTAAACCAAACATCCGTTATCTAACCTATTTTATTGTAACATTATCCAATTTAGCTTAACTTATCGTTGTCCTTTGTATCCGATCATAGCCTAACGTAACTAAACCAAACATCGCCTAACTTAACTTATTCAAGGTTAACCATTATCTTATCTATCCGTAATCTTGTGTGTGTGTGTGTGTGTGTATGTATCCGGCATGATGAAGTACGAGACATCACTGCACAAATGCTGGACGAGGTGTGCCATGATGTCAGAATCGAACCGGAACTTCTGCCTATGGACGGACAGCGCTTGGCCCACAATACTGCAAATACTTCAAATGAAGCAAGAGTGGACGTAAGTGCTCGAGGTTTTTGGACGAGGGGACAACAAGCTTTTTTCGACATCAGAATCTTCAACCCAAGAGCACAAACATATCGTGAGCGAGGACACAAGGCGGCATACTTGAGAAACGAAAGTGAGAAAAAACGCGCTTATGAAGAAAGAATTTTGAACAGGGATCAAGGAAGCTTTACTCCTCTGGTCTTCTCATCGTCGGGAGGTATGGGACCTTCTGCAAGTGTCTTCCATGCCAGATTAGCTGAACAAATATCGGAGAAAAAGCGCCAGCATAGAAGCAAAGTCATAACTTGGATGAGATGCCGGCTCTCTTTCTCTCTTCTAAGGTCTGCACTCCTGTGTCTCAGGGGTACAAGGTCCTCCCCGCTACAGAGGACAAGAGTGAGAGACTTGGACTTTGAAATGGTCGTGGCGGAGGGACGAATTGGGGAACAACTAGGTTGATTGTAGGGAGGTACTGGTACAATAAGATAAACTACAATGTAACTAGAATAAGAGAATAAGATAGATTGTACACCACTTTGTAACTGTCACCTTAATAAAAAACAAAAAAAGTGTGTATGTGTGTGTGTGTGTTTATGTTGGGGGTCAGTTGTCATAGGTGGCCAACAGTCCAGGGAGGCAATTGATCGGTGGACAATAGGCGCATTCATAGAAAACATATACTCGAGATTGATTGTCCGATTAATATGATTGATGGCGAGATATTCGGTATAGTGATCATCCAAATATCACCAGTGCCCATTGATATCATTTATAATCTTTACTGTTTACCTGATGATCGTGGAGAGCCTCGTTGAACATATGTAAGCTTTTAAATGGGCTCAATGAACACTATTTCCCCCATTTCAAGCCATGTATCACATGAATCGAACACAATGCCCGCAAAACTCCTCATCTGCGAGGGCGCCTATTGCCCGAGGAAGATGGTTTATAATTATCATATCTATGATACCTACCAACTCAAATTCTCGCATGATTATCGATAATTATATAATTATTTTACTATTAACCCCTCCATTACCGGTGACGTCTTGTTTATTTGATTTTTGCTGTTTTTAGACGATTTTATTGGGCTTAGGATGGTAGTGTGGCAATTACAAGACTACACACTATTGGAATTACAAGACTACACACTATTGGAATTACAAGACTACACACTATTGGAATTACAAGACTACACACTATTGGAATTACAAGACTACACACTATTGGAATTACAAGACTACACACTATTGGAATTACAAGACTACACACTATTGGAATTACAAGACTACACACTATTGGAATTACAAGACTACACACTATTGGAATTAACCCCTTTTACTACCACAGATCCTTCCTAAGCTGCCAAAAATCGTCTAATTATAGATGATAAAATACAACATACACCCCCGGTAGTGAAAGAGTTAACCCTTTCATTACGATGATGGCGTCCACCTTCCTGTTCTGGCTCACCAACAGTCCAATTTGTTCAGATTAGGGATAACCTGTGGGAATCACACGACTAAGATTGAATTTACCCTATTTTACTCCCACATGCCTTTCCTAAGATTAGTAAAAACGTCTAATATTTGCCAGAATATTAATACAATACTGATACCGTAGTAATGGGGTTAACTGATACCGTAGTAATGGGGTTAACTGATACCGTAGTAATGGGGTTAACTGATACCGTAGTAATTGATACCGTAGTAATGGGGTTAACTGATACCGTAGTAATGGGGTTAACTGATACCGTAGTAATGGGGTTAACTGATACCGTAGTAATGGGGTTAACTGATACCGTAGTAATGGGGTTAACTGTTGTAGTAAGATACCGTGTCTCTAACATGAAGTGAAAATCACTATGTTTTGCTTCTATACTAATACCTCTCCATGTGCATTAAGGGGAGACTGGCCGTTTGTTTGGTCTATTAATTCATTTATTCATATATTTTTTTTAGTTTCCTCCCTAGACCTCCATCAAGCTTAGAAAAACACCCCCTAGACCCCCCTTCAAGATAAATTTGTATATTTTTCGGTAGAAAAATGTCCCGGCCGAAGGCCGGTTAATCTTAAAATTGCAGGCTCGCTATCGCTCGCCAGGAAATAATCGACACCTAATTGGCACGAAAGGTCTTTTAAAATTGACAACGAAATGGGGCGAAAGGTGTTAAAATCGCCAAACTAATGGGCCGAACGTCTTATAATCTCAAAACAAGTGGGGCTAAACATTAGGGAGAAGGGGGTCCAGAAAAACGGTCTGCCTCCCCTTAAGCGTGTTTAAATCATAGTTGGTTGGAATGGCCGTCATCCTCACCAATTTTCGTTTTTTCTTTAGATTATGGGGTGATTCCTGGAAAACCTCCCGATGGCCATTTTTTCCAGACCAATTGCGACCAGACATATCCCACCCCCACCCCCACCCCCACCCCCGGGAAATTGTTACCCAATTAACTAACATTATGAACATTAAGCCAATAATGTGAAAATTATATAATAATTCTTACTTATACAATTATGGAAACGTTAATAAATGCAATGTATTAATCCTCTCTAATGTGACCTTAGCTCATCGAACCAAATGTCATCTAACCGAACCTGGCTCTATTCTTAACCAACCTAGGCATCCTTTACCCGGGAACTGCAGGGAGACTCTTAAGAGTTCCCCCGGCGGACTGCGGGAAGACTCTTAAGAGTAAGGGAAAAAAAAAATCCATTTAAAACACCCACAAAAAAAAAAAAAACATTATTTTTTATTTTTTTATTTTTTTATTTGTTTTTTGCCCCTGGGCCATGCCAAATATCACTCCTCCACCTCCCCTCCTTCCCCACTTTCCTCCCCTCCTTAAGTTATCACCTATTTTCCCTGTTATTCCCTTATTCTGTGGTTAATTTTCGTGCTAACATTAGCGAGTTGGTAGCAGGGCGTTGTCATCACTGTTACCAAGCGTGGGAAAGAGCGAGAGAGAGACTATTGCGGAACAGTGTCTCTCCAGACAAGGGGAGGGGTGGAGGGCAGGGAGGTTGCCTCAGCCATACATTATGTAACTCCCGGCCTGTATCGCCGATTTTGACCATCCAAACACTGTTTCCACTTGTTTTATTGTTGTAACAGGTTAATACCTTTATAATCAACCTATAATAGGCGCATATGGATAAGTATTAATGCTATTTATGGTAAAATAATGATGTTAGTGATGGGAACAGCTCAAATACGTCAGCACAGGAGTGTGGTGTCTCATACCCCCCATGCGCACTTCTTAGGTTAAGGGGAGATGGGCCGTTTATATTTGCCTTATTATTGATCTTTTTATGATTTTCTTAGTTTCCTCCCTATACCTTCATCAAGCTTAAAAAAACATCCATTAGATCCCCTTCTAGATTAATTTGTACATTTTTCGGTAGAAAAATGACCCGGCCGAAGGCAGATTTTTCCAAAATTACAGGCTCACTATCGTTTGCCAGGGAAAATATCTACACCAAAATAGCACGAAAGGTCATAATATTAACAAAGAAATGTGGAGAAAGCTCTTAAAATCGCCAAACTAATGGGACATACATCTTATAATCTGAAAACTAATGGGGCTTAAGCATGAGGAAGAAGGGGGACCAGAAAAAGGGCCCATGTCCCCCTCAAACAAACAGAATAATGCCTTAGTTAATTAACCTATTATAATTGTTTTCAGCTAACGCTATACTTTCAAGTCTCCATGTTCATTACTCGGCAATGATGACACATTTGAAGCCATATGTGTTGTTAATTGTGTAAACATGGCATTACTATGATGCAGAGACACAGTAGTTGCAGGTTTTCCCATTAAGTATCGAGCAATAAGCTGCTAAAGGATTACATTTTCCGCCAGACGAAAAACATGACTATAGAATTCAGTCAAATCTAATCTTACCTATTTGACAATAAGTATACAGTATATTATCCTTTAGTAAGTAATTTATGTTATCATAACCTAATCTAACGTAACATAACTTAACCTACACATTCCTGAACACAGTTTTTATGTTTAGGGAAGTGCAAAGGGGGCAATTTTCAATTGTCCTGGGGCAGTTGACTGGATACCTCCAATAGTATACATTCTAATAATTATGCTGCATTCCTAAAACTCATGAATTACATATTATTCATTTTAAGAACAAAAGGACACAAACATCAGGAAAAGACTGACCGGCTCACATGAGATAGATCCTTTTCACACTCAATCCATGTTTCTCAGAAGAAGTAAAGGTCAACACTATTTTTAACTGACGTAAATACTACTGATATCCATTTGGGTATGGGAAGTTTATTCTGAGCATAAAGACATTATTAATCCCTTCTGTACCGGTGATGTACTTTTCATCCTATTCTGGCAAATATTAGACAATTTTGTTCAGCTTAGGAAGGACGTCTAACCCATTAAAAGGCAGGCTACAAACTATCTCAATTAATCCATATAGCTATCATAATTATATCCTTCCTAAGCTTCATATAATCGTCTAAATGTAGCTGCAATCAAATGAAAAAGATGTCGCCGGTATAGAAGGGGTTAAATAATGGCCAGAATACAAGGTGTCATGATCCTAAAGAAGTTACTGTAGACAGTTTATACTCCTTGACCTGAAGACATCTATCCTCAGCTGAAGACATCTATCCTCAGCTGAAGACATCTATCCTCAGCTGAATACAATGCCTAATCTCAAATTGTGTAACATTTATAACACTTAACCGTACTCAAATATTAAAGAGGATTGTTTCTTATAGATATTCCCCAGTTGTTTTTTAGTATTTTTATTATCCTACCGATAATTATTACATACAATTTTATCAACAATTAATAATGACAGTGCTAATTATTAGTCAACCAGGCTGATCAATATAACAGATCCTTTAATCATCCCATAGCATACGGTAGCAAATTATAAGGTGAAGATATATAATTGGCTTGATAAATAGTGTAATACTAAAGATGCCAGCCAATCAGCGATGGTATTGGAAACTATCACAACATCCATGGTTCACCAGATTCCCGACATAAGGGAATGGCACTCCTAAAGTCTTCCAGCATATTCCCACAGCTTATCCGGGAAATAGCAGTGTGCAAGAGATATATTGCGGGTTGTTGTTGTTCCCTAAGCTGCCTGGCCGAACAGCCCCGAGTCCCTGAGAAAGGCCATGGCCACGATCGGGCTTTCCCACAGAGCTCTCATTGAGTGTAGATTGTGTTGTTGGCGCAAGTGGTTGTGTGAAATGCAGTCTTCTATGATGTGTTTAATGGTATGGGGTGCTGTGTTACATCCCGGGCAGGCGTCGACAACGGAGTCATCCAGTCTCTTCTGATAGCTCAGGAGAGCTGGATGGTGTCCGCATCTCAGCCTGGCCAGGTGGACTCTGTCCTCGCGAGGAAGGGAGGATTCGGAAGGATGGATTTCGGGAGGTCGTGCATGCAGCTCCGTGTTGTCTGTGAGTGAGTGGATGGATCGGTGAGAGATATGAGTATGGATGTGCTTCTGGAAGTTGGTTCGGGGTGGGCAGGGAGGGAGAGAGGACAATAATTGTGTGTGATACCGTGTGCTGGGTGTTGTTTTGATATTTCTTGGTGTCTGTGGGTGTGTTGCCATGTAGTTTAGTGGGTGGTCTTGGATCGTGGAGGCTGCTGCCAGGAATTGAGTGCCTCTCATGTCCAGATGGTCTTTGACTTTGAGGATTTTGGTTTCTTGATGTAGGTGATCTGTGGGTGCAGTAGCTGTGCAGCCTGTAATGATCTTCAGGGCTTTGTTTTGAATAGTCTGTAAGGTCTTATGATGTGTTTCAGCTAGGTTAGAAGCCCAGGCTGGGCTTGCGTATTCCATCACTGATCTTATGTATTGTTTATATACTGTGGTGGTAGTTTCTTTGTTGTGTCCAAATTTTGTGTGAGCAAGTGACCTGAGGGCGTTAAGTCTGGGTGTCAGTTTCTTTTTAATGTTTGTGGTGTGCTGTTTGAATGTCATATGAGTATCATATGTTACTCCTAGGATTTTGGGTGTGTGTATATGTGTTAGGGGTGTGTTGTTTATGGTGAGTTGAGGGATGTATTCGTGTTCTCCTGTCCAACTTGTGAGCAGGGTTGCGGTGGATTTGGCTGGGGCTAGATTAAGTCTGTTTGTAGTGCACCAGCCATGTAGTGTGTTGAGATAGGGTTGAAGGAGATCTGTTGCTCTTTTTGGGTCATGGTGTGTGCATGTGAGTGTTATGTCATCTGCATAGGAGGCTAAGTTTATTTGGGGCGTATTGGGTGTAGTTATATCGTGCATGTACAGATTGAAGAGTGCGGGCGATAGGACGGATCCTTGTGGGACTCCGTTTGGAAAGTTTCTGATTTTAGATGACTGACCGGCAAAAGATACGTGTGCACATCTGCCTGCTAGGAAGTTGGCCAGCCACCGTTTTGTGTTGTTGTGCATGTTTGTGTTGTAGATTTTGTTTGTTAGGTTGTGGCGGGGGATGGCATCGAAGGCTTTACTAATGTCGAGTGTGGCTAATAGTGATCTGTGTGGTGGTCTAGCTGAATTGATGCCGTCGAAAGCTCTTTGTGTAAGGTCTGTGAGAAGAGTGTTTGTGGAGTGCAGTGGCCTAAAGCCATGTTGTGTTGGAGCTAGGGGTAGGTCAGGTGTAATTAGTTGTAATACTAGGCGTTCCATGACTTTGGAGGGGGAGCAAAGGAGTGTGATGGGGCGGTGCGAGGAGGGTAGCGTGGGGTCTTTGTTGGGTTTGGGGAATGTGATGATGATACCATGCTTCCAAATGTCTGGTATTGTGTTGTGTGAATAGCTGTAGTTTGATATGTTAGTGAGTGCTTGTATGCCTTGTGGTCCCAGGTGTCTGAGGTGTATGTTGCTTATGTTGTCTAGGCCACAGGCGGGTGAGTGCTTGAGATTGTTGATGATATGCTTTGTCTGGTGATTGGTGAAGGGTGTATAGTCAGGGTCTGTGGGGAATTGTCTCTTACGTCGGATGACACGTCGGTCGTCTTTGTGAGGTTTTAGGTGGCTGACATGTGAAAAGTGATTGATGAGAGTGTTTGCTTGTTGTTTACATGAAGGAGTAGAGTCTGTTGTTGTGATTGCAGCATGTGATTGTGTTGTGTTGCTGTTGGAAAGTGTGATGCTGTTTAGTGTTTTGTATAGTTTTTTGGGGTTTGTTTTGTGATCAAGTGTTGTAGGAAGTTATTCCAATTTAGTTTTTGTTGTTCTTGTATTTTGTTGTTAGTTTGGGTGTTGAGTGCTTGAATTTGTTGTGTGATGTCTTGTGTGTGGGGTGCTGGGGAGTGTTTCAGTATGTCGCGTTGTCTGATGAGGTTTTGAATTTCTGGTGTGAAGTTGGGGTGGTGTCTTTTTCTGTTACCTCTTGGAATGTGTTTCTTGTCAGCGTTTTGGATAGTTTTATTGAGTATGTGTACAGCATTGTTGATGTTAGTGATGGGTGTACTGTTTAGAGTTGTGAAGTGTTGTTCTGTCTCATTTGTGAATGCTTCCCAGTTAGCTCTTTTATAATTGGTGTATGTGTGTTTGTGGCTAGCTGGGGTGAGTCTGGTTTTGGTGGTGATAATGATCGGGAGGTGGTCAGAGCCTAAGGTTCTGACCACCCTCCAGGATGTTGTGGGGGCGAGTTCTGGGGAGCAAAAGGTGATGTCTGGAGATGATGGGTTATATTGCGGGTAATCTACAGCAGCAGTACCAAGCATCCCAAGCCCGTATAGAGCAGTCCCCATTTGCACAGATCCATATAAAATACCCGAGAGCCTGCTCCCACATCGCCTGTTTGCACCAGACATCACAGTATAGCAACTGCATGGAAGAGAAGATGTGGTGGGAGAGGAGAGCGACCTGAGCAGAGTTTATCCTATTCTAAGGCTGAAAGAAGACAAAAAGAATGTTCACCAACATTATATTTATGGGACCTATTGGCCCCACAGAAGATTGACAAAACGAGATGGATTATAGACCTGGCCGTGCAAAATAAAAAGTGATGCCTTAAGGGGACATCACACATAGCCGAACCGAAGCCCGAACGCTACCCGAACAGCTTTCTGGCAGCGTTCGCGTAGCCGCATAGCGGATCGGGTATATTCTGGCAATGTTCTCCATCATTCCGTTTTGGTTCGGGGGAGGCATCAACATTTTACCGCTGCACTAAAATTTGGCGGAATGCTGCCCGAATGTTTAGTGGTCGGTCCATGATTGAGTTCGGTTCTGATACATCGGGCAGCATTCTGTCTCATTAGGGCATATTACAAAATTATTTCATAAAATATAGTTATCCATCAAATACTACAATTTCGTCATTTTCTTCTATAAACATCGTAACCTGGGTGACCCTATAGAAAACAGAGACGCTAGTTATTTGTGTACATTTCTCATAATTTCTCCTGTCATCTGCTTTCTCTCTCTATTACTTATATTTATATCTACTGTATTTATTTCTCTCTCCCTTATTTATCATCACTTACATTTGATATTTGGTCTCTGTGAAGTCTGTGAATAATTTCTGATTCTGACACCTTATCTTTTCAGAGAGTTTAATGTAGGCACATTTTATAATTCGCACACTTTACGTTAACATGGATCTAATAACCTGTCGATCTATCTATCTCATATCTAATTATCTCCCTTATTAGTGGACAAAATTATATGTTGTTTGATGTAATTTTAATCATTGTTTAGTTTCTAATGCCGTGGAAAATGAACAAATATAATGTCCTACCAATACATTAATGTCCTACCAATACATTAATGTCCTACCAATACATTAATGTCCTACCAATACATTAATGTCCTACCAATACATTAATGTCCTACCAATACATTAATAATTATTTTAACAAAAGAATAATTATACAGTAATATAAATTCTCCCCCCACCTTCAGGCCGAGCTAAGCTATTGACAACTTATCGTTTCAGAAAGTTAAGTCTTTGTTTTATAACAAGCCTATTTTCGCGAACGTTATCGATAGCTTTCACTTCTCAGTTAGCTCAGCTGAAATATTTAAAGTTGGGGAAATTTTGTTTAAATTTTTTTTTAATTGACTTTTGTCATTTTGCTCATTATGTGTTAGTGGTATAATTATTTGATTTAGCCCATCAAATCTGAAATTATTCACAGATTCCATAGAGACCAAATAACAAATATAAAAGCAGATAAATAAGATAGCTAGATACAGATGGAAATAAATACAGTAGATAGAAATATGAATATAATATAAGTTATGGGTGGATGGGATTCGTTAGCCTTGGTCGGCAACTCATCTAGGGGAGACAACCTTATACAAATCCGGGTGGATGGGACTCGTCAGCCTTGGTTGGCAACCTGTCTAGGGGAGTAAACCTGATACAAATCCGCACTGCTTATCTAAGGGTAAGGCAGGTTAGTGGATGGATTAGCCAAACACCACTGTAGAAAAATAGTGCTAACAAGATACACAGAGGGCCTCGGAGTCGGACGGATCCTAAATTGAGTGGTCAATCCTGTAAGTCCTTCACTAAACTGGCTCGGGTTGTCCCTCTCACAGGGAATAGGTCCGCTTGGGGGCATTCTGTGTATGGCCACCCTAGTAATGGGAGTAAGGCGTCTGGCAATAGATAGATAGATAGAGATATAAATATAAGTAATAGAGAGAGAGAAAAAGCAGATGACAGGGAAAATTATAATACGAAATGTACACAAATAACACAAGTGGTCTCTGTTTTCTAAAGGGTCAGCGAGGTTACGATGTTTTCGGTCTGTTTTGTAAAGGGTCTTTGCAATTTTGATGTTTTCATATGGTTAAATATGGTTTAAACATCAAACAACAAATAATTATGTCTATTAATAAAGGACATAATTAGATACAGGAGATATTTTCTTCTGGCACAAACCACATATTTCCCTTGTATTTTATTTTATTTATTTATTTATTTATTTATATATATACTTTTTTTTTGTGTGTGTGTGGGTGGCTGACTCCAGATGGTGTAGATGGGGGAGGATGTGGTCAGGTGCGTGACAGGGTTACAAGTGAAGCGTGTGGTGGCGTCTCCCCTCCTTTTGTAGTACGGCTGGGCTGCATTGGGTTGTATTCGACCAGGGTTCGTCCACCAATCGGGCAGTGTTCTTTGTATTCGTGCAGCATTCACGCAGCCAAAAAACTGTTATATTTTTGAAATGTCAAAACATCTGGCAATGTTCGTCCAGGCATCGTGCAGGTCGGTCTGCATTTGTGCAGCATTCGGTGTACGGTGTGGCGCGTTCGTTTTGCATTCTGTCTTGTCACAGTTCGGCCACGTTTTTCGGCCGAATGAGGCCGATTCGGAAACGGGCTGCATTCGGGCTCGGTTCGGCTATGTGTGATGTCCTCTTTATATATTAATTAAGTGTAATAAAGGAGAACAAATAATAAAGAGAACAATTAATGAAATGAAAGAAAATCTGAATTGTTAGGAAAGTGAAAACCTAATAGATAATTAGGAGATAGGTTTTTATAGTGTATGTCACAGATAGTTAATTCTGGGTATGAAGTCCGAAGATTTTTTAGGTAATTGCGAGCGAGCCAAGAGGGACAGTTGCCCGGCTCGTCTCTACTGTAGATTACACCAAGAATAGCTAGTTACATAAATGTTGGAAGATTAACCTCTCAGCTGCGCAGCCCCTGTAGTGTACACCATACCCCTGTGCATAGGTATTTATATGCATTCCTCACTAAAATCGTTAATTTACCATAAATATAATTAATACTTATCCATATGTGCCTATTTTACGTTTAATATGAAGATAGTAACATGTGACAACAATAAAACAAGTGGGAATAGTGCTTGGGAGGTGACAAACGCGAAATATGCCGAGCGGTTCATTCATGAAGTTGGCAGAGAGAGAGACCACACTCTACCTTCACGAGCTCTGGCGAGAGACTGGAGCTAGTACTAGTTTGTCTCTCTCCTCCCTCCACCACCCTCCCTTTCGACCTTGAAACCTGGTAGGAAGTGTTGGCGCCATAAATAAACCAATAATCACATGAATAAGAGAAGAATAGGTGATAATTGAAGGGGGTGGGGGGGGGGGGGGGAGGATGGGACATTGACAGATGTGGAGAAGTGATAGGAGGTATGGAGGGAAAAAAACGAAAAACAAAAGTTTCAAGTGCTACTGGGGCCTTTTAAAAGTTTTTTTTTAGGCCTAGGATCTTAAAGAGTCTCCCCGCAGTCGCCCAGTAAAACCTCTTAAGAGTCTCCCTGCAGCTGCCGGGTTAAAGATAAATGATCTGAAACCCTGAAAACAATGTATAAGTGTTAAGAACAGGGCAAATAGAGTTCTAGGATTCATATCTAGGAGTGTTAGCAACAGGACTGCCGAAGTTTTCTTAAAACTATACTTGGCACTAATAAGACCCCATTTAGACTATGCAGTCCAATTTTGGTGCCCTTATTACATAATGGATATCGACCCTTTAGAGGCAGTCCAAAGAAGAATGACGAAAATGATACATAATATTAGAAACTTATCGTATGAGGAGAGGTTGAAAGCCTTAGGCTTGCACTCACTAGAAAGACGAAGATGTGGGGGATACATGATATAGGTATTTAAATGGATAAAAGGTTTAAATAAGGGCGATATTGATGAGGTATTAAAGCTAAAGAACGGCGTCATAATCCGTTCAAATGGTTTCAAGTTAAATAAGTTTAGATTTAGGAAAGATATAGGAAAGCACTGGTTTGGGAATAGAGTTGTTAACATGTGGAATGGACTGCCCGGAGCAGTGATTAGGTCAGGAACAGTTGAAAGTTTTAAGCATAAGTTGGATTCCCATATGGATGATATGGGCTGGGTGTGAAGGGGAGATGCTCGTGTGGGCCGCATGGCCTTATGCAGTTTCCTGCGATCTTATGTCCTTACGTTTAAACCATGAAAAAAACTGAGAGGAACAAAGCTCTTAACCCCGAGATGAAAGTGTGTATTACCCTACGTTATTTGGCAACGGTCAAAATGTAACTGAAGGAGTAATTCATATATGATTGTAGGTTAGATATATTACCAAGTGCAGTATGTTAGGTAACTCTTGATTCTATCCATATATCATCCCGCACATCATACTACTCAAAAGTGATCCACTGTGTGTTCTCCAACGAATAAGCTATATTAGAAAGTAACCTACCTCCATATCAGCCTACTTTAAGCATTTTGATTCATACTGTATGTCCGACTACATTTTTTACCGCGGTCTCTCTATTTTTAGATGGCTGTAAATCCTTTTTAATCGCCCTCCTCCGCCGCCCACAACCACGATTCCAGCGCCCTCATTGACAAAAGCCTATATACTTGTTGGAAGAACACTAACAAATAGACCAAATTAAAGGAGTGCAGAAGGACTAAGATATAATATTCGATTGTCACAAGATAGGCCTATATCGTAACATCCGAGAACAAGTATTTGCACCTTATTTTTTCGTATATTAGCTTGAAGTCACCCAATTGTGAAAACTCGCGAATTTGGCAACTATCTCTGATGCTGCCACAACGGACTACGGAATAGTTTTGGTATGGTAAATATATTACCCTTTCAATTTAGCAATATATAATCGATTTCACAATAAAAAAAATATTGCTTAATTCCCATAATGTTTTATAGTAATTAGTGTATGTAATTAGAAGCCTATATTTACCTATTAAACGTTATTTATAAATTGTAATTTTGCTAGATGTAGCGAAATAGCGGCTTTGGCAGCTTTCTTAACGCTTCCACTAAAAGCTACTTTTTAATGTTTTATGGATAACTTTTAAGGACTTTCTTTTAGTTAAAATTACTTTTAGGGATTTTTTTTTCAATTCTTTTATAAATACCGGCCCTGGATCTTATCTGAAGTCTAGTGAAATAGTTTTGTGATAGTTGAGTTTAGTATTGTCGATAGTCAGGCAAGGCAAGAAGCTGCCCATTTGGAAACTTCTCTTTATGTTATAAGGAAATATATTATTACGGAATAATATATCACGAACAATAGCATATGTTACCATAACGCGAATGTATACAGGGCGGTTCAGCATTCCATGCAGTAAATTGGACGACGGCCTCCTTGCCTAATTTTAATAATAAATGTCTCTATGGTAAAATATCGAAAATACATAGTTTGGCTGATACAGTACACTTACGATGTTGCATTAATGAAGGTGAAAGGTGACGTGAAGCCCACATAGAGTTTGTACTACTCTATTCACTGATCTCGACAGATGTACTTATCTTTGCTACAAGCTAAAGAAAATGTTCAAAGTGCCCCCATGTGCCTGTAAGCAAGCCATGTAAAATTGAAGCTGTTTGTTTACCTGCAATGCCTCTACTCCTGTACTGATAACGTCTGAAAGATATCCACAGAAATCTAGGTGGGTTTCCCTTCACTTTTCACCCTCATTAATACAATATCATAACTGTATTGTAACAGCCAAACTATGTATAATTCAACAGTTTACCATAGACATATTTCTGGTTAAAATTATGCAAGGAGGCCGTAGTCCAATTTACTGCATGGAATGCTGAATCACCCTGTATATTCATGAGATAAATATACTATTGGTTACTCTGAGTTAATTTCCTTTTTGGTTGAAGTATCAGTGTGGCTTGAAATTCGAGACCAAAATGAGTCCGTCAGTGAGTAGCGCCTAGAGTAATAAATTGTCACAGGAATTTATAATTCCGAAAAACAGGTTTATGCTCTGTGGGTCATAATATTCAAACCCCTTTTTATGTTTGAACTTATCTATGTCCGGAATCGAGAAACGCTAATATAACGGATATATACTGTATACCTGATATTAGAGGTTTGTTCAATAAAATTAAGTATATGATCAATTGTTGAATTATTTAGACCCAATTGTTATAAAATTGTTAAATTTTATACAACATATATATTTTATACAGGGTGGCGCAGAATTTGGTTACCCACTTGGCAGAAATTGGCAGCACTGCCTTTCTAGACTATTCATTTATAGTAGGTTGTGTGGACTGCCCTATTGATATTTTCCCAAATAAACAATATATTCACTACCATTAGATACATTGCCTTTTTAATACCTCATTAAATGCAGAATAGGTAGTAGAAACAATTGGTATTTTTAAAGTTGCTATAAAATATACATGTATGAATAATGGTGAATAGAAGACGAATTATGTACAATGAAAGTGTTTTAACTTTATATGGTTGGTGGTTTTTCGATTATTTTCAGACTTGTTCTGTAGTTGAACAAACTTGCATAAAGTAGACACACTCGTCCAGATGACGATGGTGTTCTCAAAATGTTGGTATCTTATTTTCTGATATATCAACTTATAATATAGTATATTCTGTTGGTGCGTGATATTAACTATATATAGGGCACTTTCTGTGAGTCTGTCTGTTTGTTCACGAACTACTCCCTCAGTTTTCAAGATGGAGAGCCCATACTTGGCATGCATACTAAGGGGGTGCCAGAATTGGTTTTAAGCGGGAGGGAGGACGGAGCCCCTCTCCCCCCCAACTCCCTCAGTTTTCAATATGGAGAGCCCATACTTGGTATGCATACTAAGGGGGTTTAAGCGATTTTTGTTATCCACTATCAATTAACCATTGATTTGGGTTCAGTTTAGGGACACCGTTTTAGTCCCTGGTCGTACCCTCCTCTCCCCCCCCCCCCCTGCCATACACACACACTTGTAGAATGTTTATATAACTTACATATACATACACATACACAAAGATACCAAGACCACACAATTAGCACACATAAAATCACGCACACAGACATTTGCAACAACAAATGCACGTGTACACACATAAAATCCCCCATTAGGAAGTGCCCACTTAGAATCTACATGCTGATAATGGATGTTGATTTTTTTCTGTGTGAGAGAGAGAGAGAGAGAGAATATTAATAATTATATAAACAGACAGTTATTTAACCGTTTTAGCAAGTGACCCAACTCTTTTTAATCCGATGTTAAGATTGTATACATTTGATTATAGCCAACGTCCAGAATAAATATTAGTTTCCTCTTAAAATTATCCTTAACCCTTTCACTATTTGAGGACACATAGTTACACATTATTCGGGCTATCATTACACAATGTTTACAGCTTAGGAAGGATCTCTAGGTATCAAAGTAGTAAACACTATCTATATTAACTCATTAGCTCCTATAAGTTCTTAAACTGAATATAATCGTGCAGTGACCCATTCAGTACCGGTGACGTCCTTTTCACTATATTCCGGCAACTATTAGACGATTGTATTCAGCTTAGGAAGGGCGCCTACACATTAAAAGGCTGCCTACTATCTCCATTAATCCTTTTAGATACCACATACGCTTCCGAAGCTTCATGAAATCGTCTAAATGTAGCCGAAATCAAATACAAATAGGACATAGCCGGTACTGAAAGTGTTAATTGTCAGAAAGGCGTCTTAGCCACCTTTGTACCGGTAACATCCATTTCATTATACTCTGGCAACTATTAGGCGATTTTATTCAGTTTAAAAAGGGTCTCCAGCAATTAACAGCCATCGAACTATCTCACTTGCCCATTTTGACAACCACAGATCCGTCTTAAACTGCACAAAATCGTCTAAAGATAGCAATGATAAACTAAAAGAGACGTCGTCGGTACAGAAGGGGTTAATCCTGAAGGGGTTAAGGGAGCCCACCTCGCTTGTTTTCTCTTTCTCTCCCTCTGTTTGGCTTGTATCCATTGGGCCCCATTCACCTACTGTTTTAAGACTTTTACCCCCTTCCAGGTGTCAACATTTTCCTGGCGACCGGTAGCGAGCCAGCAAATATATTTGTTTTGTTTTGACAGCAAGCTAAATTTGTACATTTTTCGATGGAAAAATTTCTCCGGCGAAGCCGGATTTCTCCATACAATGCTGGCTCGATATCGCTCGCCAGGCAAATATCGACACCTGGATGGGGATAAACGTCTTAAAACAGTTGGCTGAATGGAGCCGAATGGATACAAACCAGGGAAAGAGAGAAAAGGAGAGAAAGATAAACAAAAAATCCGGTTCGCCCCCGTAACCCAACTTGCCGCTAAAGGGTTGAGGCTTCGGGTGATTGACGGTATATCCTGTGCAAACTATAAGGGGGACCACTTGAGGGGGAGGTAGTTACTTTTTCTGGACCCCCTTCTCCCTCATGTTTAGCCCAAATAGTTATTAGATATTAAGACGCTCGCCCCATTAGTTTGTCGATTTTAAGACCTTTCGTTCCATTGCTGTATCAATATGAATACCTTTCGTGCCATTTAAGTGTCGATTATTTTTCCTGGCGAGCGGTACCGAAACTGTTATTTTGGAGGAATCGGCCTTCGGCCGGAACATGTTTACTACCAAAAAATTAAAAAAAAGAAAAAAAAGAAAAAAAAATCTTGAAGGGGGATCTTGAGGATAATATACTAAGCTTGATGGAGGTCTAGGGAGGAAGCGAACACAATAATAAATACATAAATATATAAATAGTAAATAACACCTACCCCTGTTACGAACTGGCATTCGGGTACACAAGGGCTCTCAATCAGGACTCGAATACGGCTCGCTGCCACAACGGAAACACACGATCCCAACCCCTGAGTACTGCCAGCCGAACAAAAAACACCAATACCCTCCAGAGTTCAATCTGCTATAACGGGGTATACAAGAACTCGGTACTAGTGTTCAACAACAGACTAATAAAGAGACAGGAATTATCTAGTCTGGTCAACAATCAAACAATGAAGTAAAAAACAACACAAAAGAATAGTGTTGGCCGAAGCCGAAGTAATCCACCCTTGACTATGAACTTAAGAAGTCCACCACCCTCTACTTCGGATCGGCACTATTACGTTACGTTAATTAATAGTCCTTAAGCATCGAGCAAGGAATCTTCTGAAAAAAGTTAGATGCTTCTCGGATGCTCGTAAGAAGTACGTATCGGATTTTGAACAGTAATTCAATAAGCAAAAACACTGGCAATTAAATACCATTAAAGGCTTAAATTGGCATAAGAATAATTAAAAGAATATGCAATAGTAAATGGCAAACATTAAAAGGAAGTACTCCGCAAATGCAACGGCAATAGCCTACTCGGATTGTGCTCGTGGGCCACTAATCACTAAAGTAGCCAAGCTTGCAACACATGAAATCAATAGTGCATAAACAATATCATACATAAGGAAAGCTTCAATACTATTCTGTATCTACTAATCGAGTAAAGTCTAGCTGGGGTACTGTGGGCAAAAGGTAGCAGTGACTGAGCAAAAACGGCTTGTAGCCTAGCGAAGTCCTCACGACTGTTTAAAGTATTACGTTAAAACTAACAAGTGCACTTTGAGAAATCCAGATCCCTTGTATCTGGTTTTCTCCCGGCTCCTTGACAAAGTAAAAACAAACTGTTAATAAAATACAGGGTGGTTAGGCTCTTGCCCTCACGCACTGTAAATTATAAACTCAACACAGTCAGCCGCGAAGACAACCTAGCCTTCACTGAACCGAAACGAGTATGCAGGTTTATCGCTTAACCACTGCATCAAACAACAACTCGTAACACAGAAAAGCCTTACCCCAGTCTAGCATTACCTAGACCAGCAGAAAACAGGAATAATAATAATAACACACAGGGAAATGCATATACAAGTGCAACAAACATAAATCAATCCTATTCTAAGTCAACCCTTCCAAAATAGGCTATCTAATAGGCAAGTATCTTGTGAGAACTCAAGCGATAATACGTTGGCTGACTAGCTCTGCACCAACGGGACCATGGAAGTTAAACAGGGCAGGGAAAAGAGGAAGTAAGAATGTAAGGTAGTAGAGAAAGTTCCCATCAGTCAGAAGAATATAAATAGTTAGCAAGGGAAATGAGAAGTCGCTCTGCCTAATGAGTTCTGATGAAAAAATGGCTAGACTTCCCTTTTATACCCGGCCCTCTAGTGAGCCCAACATGAACTACTAAGGACCGCCCACTGACAACCATTACGTAATTTCTCTCTCTCCTCTGGGATACACAAAGGCTCCCCCTAGCACTGAGGGAGGGAGGAATGCGAGTGAGTTAGGCCTACCTCCTGCCTGGCGTACCCACTGACCCCTAACTGTGGTTGTTTCTCTTCCCATCATTTCAAATAAGTTTTACACACAATACTTATAACTAATGATATAAAATAGAACTCGTTGACTCAGATGAAAACAAAATACATATTCATAATACTTATAGTACAACGGCTCACATGAACTAAGTTAGGAAACTCTACATAGACTACAGCCAAAGTTCCTGCCCTGACGATCCTAGCGAGAGTGGGGCATGACTAGGCGTTCTGTACAGCATGCTCACACGTGGACATGCGTCACACCTCCCCCAAGATTTTACTCGCTCAACCCTGAGCTAAAATCTGACAAACACAGAACCCCATCAAGCCCCTCACACCCAGCGACCGCATGGCACTAAAACAAAGCTGAGTTTATCACCAAAACACATCTTATTATTAAAAAAAAAAAATCACATTTTATAAATCCTCCCAACAATAGCAAAAAAACACAATATCATGCTCCCAGAGCGAGCTTACAGCAGCTCAGCCGTTTGATAGTTTGTGGACTACTCAAACTCTATAGGCTATGCCAAACTTATACGATTACCTATATCAAAAGAAAGAGTTTTTATATGATTTTTATATTTTAATATGTTTTTCCCGGCTGCACTATAAGGGCAGCCTATTTTCCTCCACTCAAACCCACACACCTGTGATAGCCTACGACTGATCATCCACCCTTGATAAACAATCCGTGATCACATTGTCACATCCAGCAATATGACGGATGTCCAGGTTATACTCCTGCAACATCAAAGACCACCTGGTCAGTCTCATATTGCGATTGTGAAATTGATTCAGGAATCTCAAAGGGTGATGATCAGTGTAGATAACCACGACTGGGCCATAGGCTGGAACATACACCTCGAAGTGCCTGAGCGACAGCACAATCGCCAGTAATTCCTTTTCTATTGTAGAATAGTTCTTTTGTGCAGCATTGAACTTCTTAGAAAAGAAACTTACTGGGTGTTCCATACCTTCATTGTCTGTCTGTAGCAAGACGGCACCAGCCCCTACACCACTAGCATCTGTTGCCAGCTGAAAAGGCCTGTTAAAGTCTGGGGCCCTGAGTATCGGGTGAGTACATAGCAAATGTTTCACCAAAGTGAAAGCCTTTTCACACTCAGGTGCCCACAAACACTTTTTGTCTTTAGATAACAAATCTGTGAGAGGTGCCAACACCATTGAGTAACCTTTTATGAAGCGTCTGTAGTAGCCTATCATACCCAAGAATCTCATAATCTGCTTCTTGGTTGTTGGGTGCGGAAATTTATTGATAGCCTGTACCTTGTTCCGAGGAGGGCACACCTGTCCCCTTCCCACTACAAACCTAAGGTACTGCACAGTGGCTTTTACGAAGTCACACTTTGCCAAATTTACTACCAGACCTGCTTCACTAAGTTTCCGGAACAAGGTCTCAAGGTGCTCACAATGGCTCTCAAAGTCGTCATCATAAATGATTACATCGTCCAAATATACGGTGCAATTTGGAATGTCCTTTACAATTTCATTCATCAGGTTCTGAAACGTTACTGGTGCATTCTTAAGTCCGTAAGGCATAGCATTGCACCGGTAGGTACTCCCGTCCACAACAAAACCACATACCTCTTTAGCACGCTCGGACAAAGGTACTTGCCAGTAACCTTTTACTAAATCTACTTTAGACAAAAAACGAGCATTACCAATTTTGTCAACACTATCATCAACCCGAGGAAGAGGATATGGGTTAGTTGGAGTCAAACCGTTTAACCTACGGAAATCAATACAAAAGCTTACCTTGCCATCTGGCTTAGGCTGCAGTGTTACGGGGGAAGTCCACTTAACTGTGCCTTTCTCTATCAACCCTCTACCGAGCATATACTCCAACTCATCCCTCAGAGCTGGTAGTTTTATGGGGGGCACACGGTACGGGATTGACTTAAAGGGTATATGGTCCCCCACGTCAACATCATGCATAGCCTGAGTAGTGAGGCCTGGGTGTTCAGCAAATACAGTGGGGTATGAACCGAACAACTGACGGATAGCATCAAACTGCGGCTCAGGCAAATGAGCTATAGCCTCGTCAGCCCTTAGGCTCGAGTTCCCCGCCCACTGATCCGCTGAAACATATTGATCCCAGCTATCCTCCTCCGAAGCTTGACTGTCCCCCTCTCCTTCTCCACCACGGCCGCAACAAGCCAACACAGGGACAGTGAGAGGCTCAGAGGGGCGCCTCACATACTCTTTAATAAGGTTCACATGACATAACTGGTTCTTTTTCCTCCTGTCTGGAGTGGCAACAAGGTAATCTAAGTCTGAAATTTTTTCTACAATTTTATAAGGTCCAGTGTACTTCGCAGAGAGGGGGTTACCAACCAAAGGCAACACAATTAATACCTCTTGTCCTACAGTGAACTTCCGGAGCCTCACTTTGCGATCATACCTGTCCTTCATCAAAGCTTGTGATTCTGTCAAATTTCTACCTGCCATCTCCAGACTCTTAAGCATGCGCTCACGGCTTTCAAGCACATACTTTAATAATGGACAATGCTGCACAGTCCCCTCCCAAATTTCTTTCAGCATGTTTAGGGGGCCCCTGACACGGTGTCCAAAAATCAGCTCGTTTGGACTAAATCCCAGGCTCTCACCAGGTACCTCCCGAGCAGCAAACAGCACATAAGGCAATCCAAGATCCCAATCCATACCGTTGTCAGCACAATAACACCTGAGCATGCTTTTAAGTGTAGCATGCCACCGCTCAAGCACCCCTTGACTCTCAGGGTGATACGCTGACGATACTACGGCTCGTATCCCATGCTGTTGCATTGTTTGCTTGAACATGTTGGAGGTGAAATTAGATCCCTGATCAGACTGAATCTCCTCCGGGTACCCGTACCTTGAGAAGTACCACAACAAGTTACTGACTACCGTCTTAGCCATTCCATTTTTCATAGGGTATGCATCGGGGTATCTAGTGGCAACATCCATTATGGTTAACAAAAATGTATTTCCAGCCTTAGTGGGAGGGAGTGGACCAACCATGTCAACAATAATTTTACTAAAGGGTGGCCAAATCACAGGAATAGGGTGTAACGGAGCCTTAGGAATAACTTGGTTCGGCTTCCCGACACGTTGACAAATATCACACAAGTTTATCCATGACTGCACATGAGACTTCCTCCCCGGCCACCAAAACAATTTCCCCAAAGCCGCCACCGTTTTCTTGGCACCCAAATGTCCTGATAATGGAGAATCATGAGCCAACCTAAGCAAACTTTCCCTGCAGCCCTCTGGCACGACCAGCTGGTCAACTGTACCTGATCCGCCCTCCCAGTTCCTTTTAGGATCTTGATATCGGTGGTATAAAATTCCATTAAATAAATAAAAATCCCCTGCCTTTGCATCCCTATCTTCTTCTAACTCCACAGCCCCATTGGTACACTGCAAAACCTCTGGATCCTCTAATTGTAACTTTCGAATGTCTGTGAGAGCCAACATGTCTAACTGCTTGGTCAACAACTCCTGCCCTCTCCCAACATCCAACTTAGACATCCGGTTTTCTCGCTGCAGGTAACGGTGCTGTCTCCGAGTCTCTGCCTCCTCCACTACTTTATCAACTATGTTAGGCACTGGAGTTACAACAGACTCGGTCAAAGGTCCTGCTATTGGGTCTTTTGGGAGAGCCACTGGTTCTAAACTCTTCAAACTTTTCCCAGCCTTCCGCTTCTCCTTAATTCCCTCCCTCCGCTGTTCTGTGGCCTGGGAAATAGGCTGTGATACCTTAAATGCTTGGGAACGAGTTACCACACATGCCATCTGTTGGTGTTGACAACTCACTACCCACTCTTGTTCCTCCCTACTCACGTCGGCCGGCCTCTCGGCAACGACTAAGGGTGGAACGTCTAAAGTAGGCACCGCAAAGTCGTTGCCGAGAAGAAGGTCGACGCCCTCCACTGGCAATTTCTCAACGATCCCAACATCTAAGTCCTTAATCACACCATTAACTTCCAGCTCCACACGAACCAACGGGTATGACCTGGTCGCATTAATACCCTGAACAACAACCACCCGTGCCGCATTAATTGGTCGCCCCGTGAAATTCTTCAAAAGTGTCTGTGAAGCTCCAGTATCACGCAAAACTTCCACCTTATGCTGGCAACCCGCCCAACTTACCCTACCGGTCCCTCTATGGGCGCAAAAGACATCACGGACAGGGGACGAGCCTTCCTGAGTCTTATACATAGCCTGTGACCCTGCCGCTGGCAAACTACCCTGGGTAAATCCAGACGACTTTTCAGCCACACCTATGCTGCGCACCAAAGACACGGCTGCAGCTGGCGGCTTACTAGGACAAGATTTTGCATAATGCCCCTTCTTTCTACAATGAAAACATTCCACTTCCCCTATCGGTCTCTTCTGATAAAGGGCGGAGTTCTGACCCTTCTGTAATGGGACGGCTGTAGTCTTTGGTTCAGTCCTGGTATCTTGGCTTTTAAACTGAGGTTTATATCTATAGTGATTGTCCTGAGCTCGAGGGTTTGGAGTATCGCGCCCCTTGGAAACTGCATCAACACGCTTTACAGATTCACATCCCCTGATTAGCGACAACCTGAGGTCAGCCATCTCAGCTGCCTCTTGAAGAGTTCTTGGGTTCTTTTCTTTAATAGTTAAAGTCATTTCTGCACCAGTACACTTATAAAACTGCTCGAGCAGAAACAGCTCAGTCAACTGTTCTGCCGTCTCAGCTTTCTCAGAACGTGTCCAGTTTTTAAGTGCATCTTTTAAGTCCCGGGCATGTTCAAGAAAGGTCGCCTCCCTAGTCTTTGTAACACCCCGAAACTTCAATCGATATGTTTCCGGTTGCAACTCGTATGCCCGTAGGACAGCTCTCTTCAATTCTGGGTAGTCAATGCAAGACTCTAAAGGCAGTGCATCATAAGCCTTCAGACCCTTACCCGTAAGTCTTGAGGAGACTAGAGCTGCCCACTTCTCTTCAGGCCAATTATGCTCCCTACACTTCTTCTCAAAACGATTAAAAAATTCTGTGACTTCAGTTTCACTAAATACCGGCACCAATTTGACTAAGTGGGCTAAGGACTGTTCTCTTACTTGGCCCTCACGGCCCATCCGAGTCCCTGTCGACTCTGCACGAGTCTTATCTAAATCTAATTTAGCACAATACTTCTCTGAGTCGTACCTAAGCTCAGCCTCATGCCTCCTGGTCTCATCCTCCTGCCTCCTAACCTCAATCTCATGCCTCCTAGTCTCGTTCTCATGCCTCCTAGTCTCATTCTCCTGCTTCCTAGCCTCAATCTTAGCAAGCTCAAGTCTAAATACAATATCTGGAGACAGGCAGGAAGAGGGAGCTGCCACTACTGAAGGAGGGGGGGCAAAAACTGGGGAACCACCACGTGCACCACCCGAGGGCACTCCAATCTGCCAATTCTCATCCCTCTGTGGGAGAGTGCTAACCTCCGGTAACTGAGTGGACAGCACTGTGGGAGTCGAGTGAGAGGGGATCTGGGGAGGAACCCCCCAAAACGCCCTCTCCTCCGAAACCCCATGTCGCCCACGCAACACCCAGGAAATCAGCTCCCCCTTGGACATCCCTGCTACATTGGAAATGCCCAAAACCTTGGCTATCAGGTGCAAGCCACAAACATCCACCCCAGTCAGCCTCTCCTCCGTCACATGGTACCGCTTACTCACAAAAACTCTAGCATCCTCCTCACTGGTTACTAACGGCACACCTTCAAATGACATCTCTCGCTCATCGTCAGTGCTAATGCACGACACTGAAGTCCACAACAAAATTCTCGAGACAAAAGTGTTAAACTTCCTATGCAAGCACTAATTACTAAATTAACTGGAGTCTCTTAAATGCTTTACTAATTGCCATATAAAAAAAAATATTCTTCAATATGCACGCTAAAATACAAACAAACAAATGTTGTACAACTCTGCAAACATTTATACTGTTCACAAAATCCTGGCAAGGTCGCCATTTGTTACGAACTGGCACTCGGGTACACAAGGGCTCTCAATCAGGACTCGAATACGGCTCGCTGCCACAACGGAAACACACGATCCCAACCCCTGAGTACTGCCAGCCGAGCAAAAAACACCAATACCCTCCAGAGTTCAATCTGCTATAACGGGGTATATAAGAACTCGGTACTAGTGTTCAACAACAGACTAATAAAGAGACAGGAATTATCTAGTCTGGTCAACAATCAAACAATGAAGTAAAAAACAACACAAAAGAATAGTGTTGGGCGAAGCCGAAGTAATCCACCCTTGACTATGAACTTAAGAAGTCCACCACCCTCTACTTCGGATCTGCACTATTACGTTACGTTAATTAATAGTCCTTAAGCATCGAGCAAGGAATCTTCTGAAAAAAGTTAGATGCTTCTCGGATGCTCGTAAGAAGTACGTATCGGATTTTGAACAGTAATTCAATAAGCAAAAACACTGGCAATTAAATACTATTAAAGGCTTAAATTGGCATAAGAATAATTAAAAGAATATGCAATAGTAAATGGCAAACATTAAAAGGAAGTACTCCGCAAATGCAACGGCAATAGCCTACTCGGATTGTGCTCGTGGTCCACTAATCACTAAAGTAGCCAAGCTTGCAACACATGAAATCAATAGTGCATAAACAATATCATACATAAGGAAAGCTTCAATACTATTCTGTATCTACTAATCGAGTAAAGTCTAGCTGGGGTACTTTGGGCAAAAGGTAGCAGTGACTGAGCAAAAACGGCTCGTAGCCTAGCGAAGTCCTCACGACTGTTTAAAGCATTACGTTAAAACTAACAAGTGCACTTTGAGAAACCCAGATCCCTTGTATCTGGTTTTCTCCCGGCTCCTTGACAAAGTAAAAACAAACTGTTAATACAATACAGGGTGGTTAGGCTCTTGCCCTCACGCACTGTAAATTATAAACTCAACACAGTCAGCCGCGAAGACAACCTAGGCTTCACTGAACCGAAACGAGTATGCAGGTTTATCGCTTAACCACTGCATCAAACAACAACTCGTAACACAGAAAAGCCTTACCCCAGTCTAGCTTTACCTAGACCAGCAGAAAACAGGAATAATAATAATAACACACAGGGAAATGCATATACAAGTGCAACAAACATAAATCAATCCTATTCTAAGTCAACCCTTCCAAAATAGGCTATCTAATAGGCAAGTGTCTCGTGAGAACTCAAGCGATAATACGTTGGCTGACTAGCTCTGCACCAATGGGACCATGGAAGTTAAACAGGGCAGGGAAAAGAGGAAGTAAGAATGTAAGGTAGTAGAGAAAGTTCCCATCAGTCAGAAGAATATAAATAGTTAGCAAGGGAAATGAGAAGTCGCTCTGCCTAATGAGTTCTGATGAAAAAATGGCTAGACTTCCCTTTTATACCCGGCCCTCTAGTGAGCCCAACATGAACTACTAAGGACCGCCCACTGACAACCATTACGTAATTTCTCTCTCTCCTCTGGGATACACAAAGGCTCCCCCTAGCACTGAGGGAGGAGGAATGCGAGTGAGTTAGGCCTACCTCCTGCCTGGCATACCCACTGACCCCTAACTGTGGCTGTTTCTCTTCCCATCATTACAAATAAGTTTTACACACAATACTTATAACTAATGATATAAAATAGAACTCGTTGACTCAGATGAAAACAAAATACATATTCATAATACTTATAGTACAACAGCTCACATGAACTAAGTTAGGACACTCTACATAGACTACAGCCAAAGTTCCTGCCCTGACGATCCTAGCGAGAGTGGGGCATGACTAGGCGTTCTGTACAGCATGCTCACACGTGGACATGCGTCACACCCCCTTAACTCTTTCGGTAGTCGAGGACACATTTTTTCCTTTGATTTTGGTTATCGGTAGACGAGTTTATTCAGTATAGGAAGGAATTTTGAAGTCCGAGGGATAATTGATATAGACTTTACCCCTTTGATTCCTAGAGCCCCTTCCAAAGCTTAGGAAACTCGTCTAATAGTAGCCATATTAATGTGGAAAAGTGCGTGGTATTACTGAAAGGTATAAGTCGTAGTTGTAAAGTTGGTACACAACTATGGATGCCGACTGTACTGTACTCTATCCTTCAATACAGTACACAACCTTCTTGTACTTTATAACCACATACTTCATCATACTTACACACTCGCATACACTCTCTCTCACACACACTATATCTCTCACACACAAATACACAAACTCTCACTCACTCTGTCACACACACATACACAGACAAACGCGCACACATATTCACTCACACACATTCAATCACTCTCTCTCTCTCATACACATACTCACTCTCACCCCCCCCCCCCCTCTCTCTCTCTGTTGAAGGCAAAGAAGACAATACAATGTTTTATTATAGCCCAGAAGCTTTAGACCCTCGCTTTAAAGGTTCCTTCGCTTCATCAATCATCTGTTCTCCCCTTCAAACTTGCCTATCCCTTCAAACCGTTGCTTGATTGAAGAGGTTAAGGGAAGATTTTCACATGGTTTTTTTCTGGACCTCCTTCTCCCTCATGCTTAGCTCAATTAGATATGAAATTTTAAGACGTTCACCCCATTCGATTGGCGATATTAAGGTTTTCGCCCCATTTTTCAAATTTGATACCCTTTGCCCTATTTAGGTGTCGATTATTCCCTGGCGAGCGAAATTGGCCCTGTATTTTACGAGGAATGCTTTAGCCGGTACAATTTATATACAGATAAATGTACACATTTAAAGCTTGATGGAGGTCTAGAGAGCAAACTAAACACCTCCCCTTAAGCCATGTACACTCGGTCCAAAAAGTATCTGCACCCTTACCCTGATAATCTGGTGTGTACAGCTTGGTAGGGTTTGTATATCTACCTGTAGCTATATCCATCTATACTACTATCTACCTATACTACCTACGACCTACAACCTATACTACCAAGTTGTACACACCAGATTATCAGGGTAGGGGTGCAGATACTTGTTTGACTGAGTGTACAGTCACTCATAAAGATCGTGGACCTCTTATATTTCTAATTATGGAAGCATCTCTCTGGACGCTAATTTATGAATATAATTTTCTGCACATCTAGTACAAAACTATATTTACTAAATATTGAAAAGCAAGTGTCATCCAAAATTCCATTCAAATATTTATAATTACATAAATACAAACATAGTGGGTCCACGAATGTTTATAAGTGACTGTACCCCCCCCCCCACTCTGCCCCCCCCTCTCCCTGGTCTGAACCCAGAGAACGGCCGAGTAATGCTTTTATCGCTTCGTTCCTTGTGTACGTTGGATATATCTTCTTTGCTCTGCTTCAAGGCTTCTTTCGTGGCTTTTGAAGATGTAGGTTGGTGTCTAGTATTCGATTGTCTGCATCTTTCAGTTTTGTTGTCGTATTAGTGTAACAGGATGATAATTATTAAGAGGCTGCACTTCAATTGGTGTAGAAGCAAACGAAGGGTGTGTTGGATATCAGTGCCACAGTGCCACCTGACTTGCCATTCCTACTATGTCTCTCCTCCACCCTTATCTCTCTCTCTCTCTCTCTCTCTCTCCGAAGTAACATATTTTCACCAAAGAAAATACTGAGAAGGTAGCATATTGGATGTTTCGAAATGCTCAAATATTATAATATAAAACATTCAATGAACTATTTTAATAGGTTACGAAGTCATCAACCCGTGTCAATAGGACAAAAAAATATTTGAAGAACAAATATTTGCGTAGAGGATATACCTTCACATATTATATGGTCACCATTGGTATAGGTTTCCAGGAACAGTGGTTGAAAGTAACAATATGGTCGCTATAGGCACCTCCAAAAATAGACTAAGTCTATATTTTGACAGGGTCGGCGTTAAATTATAACTTTGGCTTTACCCTCCTCTTGAAGCTGAATCCCCACTGAAATGTTCGCGTTTTCCCTCCCACTGAAACACCCTTATCTAAGTTTCAGTCATTGATGTTAAAAACTAAATTAATTTAGATTTAACTCATGGATTATTATTTTCCCTTGGCGGTATCCTGGGTTCAAAGCAGAAGTGGTCAGTAGTTATTTACCATTTAATTTTAAATTAACTTCGTACTGATTTTTCCATCTCCATTTACTGTAAAATTCCCAGTGGGTTCTCCTGATGGACTGCCGGGTCTGCTTTTTATTCCCCTGTCAACACTCAAACTTAGCAAAGCGTCGATATCACTAGTTATATATGGTTCTAACGTCGTACTCTAACGATAAGATACAGGTAACACACCGTAATATTATCAATATTTTCGATAGTTATGATTAACGGTCTTCTATTGTTCATTTTACATATAGTCTTTACAGAGCAAGTTAGAGGGATTGGTGATTGTGGCTTCAGAGAGTCATCTATTTTACTATCCTGTTGTACTCAGTAGTGCTTACTATTCGTAAGTCAAGTCCAGACTGTCTCTCAAGGACCTCAGGGCCTGTGCAGCCTGTGTATCTTTGTAACTCAAACGTTATTCCCGAGATCAAGTGGCCGGCGTGCCCTTTGAACTTGGCGCCCTATGACGTCACTGCAAGATGGCGCGAGACCACCACAGGAAATTCAAGATGGCTGCTGGTTGCTAGAGATTCTGTAGTTAGAGAGATCGGTCACCTTATTCTTTTGACGCCAATTTGGGACCACAATTCTCAAACACCGGGGTGATATGTTAGTTTTGATCGGGTATGATTTAGATCCAAAGACCAAATTACAGTACATAAGAGTATCCTGTACCAGTATTGCCGAACGTATATTAAGGGTATGGATATAGTTAATTGCAAAGAGAGACTACTGACACTAGCGGCACCAATATGGAGGAGGTTGGCCGGTCTCTGTTACTGCAGGGTCTCTAGTGAGGGCTGGTGTGAGCCAGAATAATAGCATAGTTCACGATAAGAAGAGACTGGTCGGCAGGAGGTTTGTTTTTATACCAGAAGGGGAACAATTAATGGTTAGGGTGGAAACATTTTGATATGGAGTATTTTTTAGGAAAGCAGAGAAGTACATACTGGGTTAAGTGTAGACACAAATAGCGGTCATACTTGTCTCTTTGCTAATGATACTCGGTTACTGATCATTTATGAGTATTTGATTTACAGTATATTCTATCTCTATCTATTTATTGTGTGCCTCTGTAATTTATCTAAGGTGCATACAGTATCAATATATATATAATTTTGCACCTCTGGAGTATATCGTTGGTCCACTTAAACCTATAAAATCATAATATTATAACAAATATATCCACTCTGCGCCGGTAGAAAGGTCATGTCTGAAAATGTGTTATCATGAGAGGAATGTATGTTGAGGGTCTGCTGAGGGTGGTTCAATAGGGGGCGTTGACGGAGTGTTTACCGGGTGCTGAATATAATGGCCGGTTAGGGAGTAAGTCAATGAGGGGGCCAAGTTTTTGTGTGGGTGTTGTTTTAAGTCTCTCCTCAATGGGTGCATAGTGCACACATGACATCATTGTTTCTAATTTAATAGAAGGAAAGGGGAAAACATTGTTTCATGTCTCCTTGAAAAGGTGCGTCCACACTGGCAACAAAACATGTTTGCAACACAACATACAACATAGTAGGCAACAACGTATTAAGTTGTTAATGATACAATGTTGCAGACATGTTGGTACTAATGTGTAGTACCAACATGTCTGCAACACTATATCTTTAACAACTTAACAGGTTGTGTCCTACTATGTTGTATTTTGTGTTGCAAACATGTTATGTTGCCAGTGTGGACGCACCATAATTTGATGTGTTTCTTACATATCATGACATCACTGCTTCTCATTTAACGATGTAAAGCTCTGATAGTCTGAATTTGACATTGATATATTTCATTCTGTTATTTAAGAATGCTATAAATTGATTGTATTCCCTCTCTTCGTTGTCCTATGGCTTGGTGATCCTCCCACATGGTGACCTGTGACGCACGTTCGGCTTACCCCACATATTCCTAGACAATCCCCACCATTGTCGATTATTAGTATAGATTTGTCGTATTCCTAACCAGCCAATATGAAACGTTAGTCGTTGTATTGAATGGTACTAGAACATTATGAAAATACTCTCATTGTAATTACAACAACTTGCGTATCATATTGATTGCATGTCCCTCACGTAAGCAGAAAGAATACGGGTTACAGAATACAGATCAGCAAAACGAGACGACTGGGCAGTTACCTAACATCACATGTCTCTGTTCACCTAGCAGTAAATGAGAGTCTGGAACACAGTGTCCGCCTCTGTAAGCACGCCTATTGGTACTGGGTTTATTTGTTGTATTAACCCTTCATCCCAATGACGCAACTGTCCTCATATTCAGTGGAATCAGTGGGTGGGTGGGTGGGGACCATTGGGTGGGTTGGTGGGAATCAGTGGGTGTATGGGTGGGTGAGAATCAGCAAGTGTATGGGTGTGAATCAGTGGGTGGGTGGGGATCAGTGGGTGTATGGGTGGGGATCAGTGGGTGGCTGTGGATCAGTGGGTTGGTGGGTGGGGATCAATGGGTGGGTGGGTGGTGATCAGTGGGTGGGTGGGGATCAGTGGGTTGGTGGGTGGGGATCAGTGAGTGGGTGGGGGTGGGTGGGTGAGTGGGGAGCAGTGGGTGGGGGGGGAGCAGTGGGTGGGGGGGGATAAGTGGATGGGTGGGGATCAGTGGGTGGGGATCAGTGGGTGGTTGGGTGGAAATCAGGGGATGGGTGAGTGGGGACCAGTGGGTTGGTTGGGATCAGTGGGGTGAGTGGGTTGGGAACAGTGGGTGGGTGGAGATCAGTGGGTGGGTGGCTGCGGATCAGTAGGCGAGTGGGGATCAGTGGGTGGGTGAGTGGGGATCAGTGGGTGTGGGTGGGGATCAGTGAGTGGGTGGGTGGGGATCAGTGGGTGGGTGGGTGGGTGGTGATCAGTGGGTGGGTGGGTGGGGATCAGTGGGTGGGTGGAGATCAGTGGGTGGGTGGGTGGGATCAGTGGGTGATTGGGATCAGTGGGGTGGTGGTGGGATCAGTGGGTGGGTGGGTCGGTGGGGATCAGGGGGAGGATGGGTTGGTGGGGATCAGTGCAGGTGGGGGGGTGGGGATCAGGGGGTGGTTGGGTATCGATGGGTGGGTGGGTGGGCATCAGTGGCCGGTGGGGATCAGTGGGTGGGAGGGTGGTGATCAGTGGGTGGGTGGGGATCAGTGGGTGGGTTGGTGGGGATGAGTGGGTGGGTGGGTGGTGATCAGTGGGTGGGTGGTGATCAGTGGGTGGGTGGGGATCAGTGAGTGGGTGGGGTGGGTGAGTGGGGATCCGTGGGTGGGTGGGTGGGGATCAGTGGGTGGATGTGTGGGGATCAGTGGGTGGGTGGGTGGGTGGGGATCAGGGGGTGGTTGGGTGGGTGGTGATCAGTGGGTGATTGGGGATCAGTGGGTGAGTGGGGATCAGTGGGTGGGTGAGTGGGGTGGGGTGGGTGGGTGAGTGGGGATCAGTGGGGGGGTGGGTGGGAGGGGATCAGTGGGTGGATGGGTGAGGGGGTGGGGATCAGTGGGTGGATGGGTTGGTGGGGATCAGTGGGTGGGGGGTGGGGGGATCAGTGGGTGGTTGGGTTGGTGGGGATCAGTGGGTGGTTTGGGTTGGGATCAGTGGGTGGGTTGGTATCAGTGGGGGTGTGGGGATCAGTGGGTGAGTGGGGATCAGTGGGTGAGTAGGGATCATTGGGTGGGGTGGGTGGGTGGGGATCAGTGGGTGGGTGGGTGGGGGGGATTAGTGGGTGGGTGGGTATCAGTGGGTGGGTGGGTGCGGATCAGTGGGTGGGTGGGGATCAGTGGGTGGTGGGGATCAGTGGGTGAATGGGATCAGTGGGTGGGTGGGGATTAGTCGGTGGGTTGGTGGGAATCAGTGGGTGGGTGGGGATCAGTGGGTGAGTGGGGATCAGTGGGTGGGTGGGGATTAGTCGGTGGGTGGTTGGGAATCAGTGGGTGGGGGGGGATCAGTGGGTGGGTGGGAATCTGTGGGTGATTGAGTGGGGATCAGTGGGTGGGTGGGGATGGGTGGGTGGGTGGGGATCAGTGGGTGGGTGGGTGTCAGTGGGTTGGTAGGTGGGGATCAGTGGGTGGGTGGGGATCATTGAGTGGGGGGGTGGGTGGAGATCAGTGGGTGGGTGGGTGGGTTTGGATTAGTGGGTGGGTGGTGATAAGTGGGTGATTGGGGATCAGTGGGTGGGTTGGTGGGGATCAGTGGGGGGGTGAGTGGGGATCAGTCGGAGAGTGGGAATCAGTGGGTGGTTGGGCGGGGATCAGTGGGTGGGCATGGGTGGGTGGGGATCAGGTGGGTGGGTGGGTGGGGATCAGGGGGTGGGTGAGTGGGGATCAGTGGGTGGGTGAGTGGGGGTCAGGGGGTGGGTGGGAGAGTGGGGATTAGTGGGTGGTTGGGCGAGGATCAGTGGGTGGGTGGTGGTATCATTGGGGGGGTGGGTGAGTGGGGATCAATGGGTGGGTCGGGATCAGTGGGTGGATGGGAGGGTGGAGATCAGTGGGTGGGTGGGTGGTTGGGGATCAGTGGGTGGGTAGGTGGGGATCAGTGGGTGGGTTGGTGGGTATTAGTGGGTGGGGGGGTGGGGATCAGTGGGTGGGTGAGTGGGGATCAGAGGGTGGGTGGGTGAGTGGGGATCAGTGGGTGGGTGGGGATCAGTGGGTGGGTAGGTGGGTGTGGATCCTTGGGTAGTTGGGTGGGGAACAGTGGGTGGGTGGGTGGGATCAGTGGGTGGGTGGGTGGGGAACAGTGGGTGGGTGGGTGGGGATCAGCGGGTGGTGGGTAGGTGTGGATCATTGGTTAGTTGGGTGGGGAACAGGGGGTGGGTGGATTGGGATCAGTGGGTGGGTGGGTGGGGATCAGTGAGTGGTGGGTCGGGATCAGCTGGTGGGTGGGTGGTTGGGGATCAGGGGGTGGGTGGGTGGGGATCAGTGGGTGGGTGGTGGGGATCAGTGGGTGGGTGGTTGGGGATCAGCGGGTGGGTGGGTGGGTGGGGAACAGGGTGGGTGGATTGGGATCAGTGGGTGGGTAGGTGGGGATCAGTGGGTGGGCGGATGGGGATCAGCGGGTGGGTGGGTGGGTGGGATGAGTGGGTGGGTGATGATCAGTGGGTGCGTAGAGATCAGTGTGTGGGTGGGTGGGTGAGGATCAGTGGGTGGGTGGATGGGGATCAGTGGGTGGGGGGGTGGGGATCAGTGGGTGGGTGGTTGGGGATCAGTGATGGGTGGGTGGGTGGGGATCAGTGCGTGGTTGGGCAGGGATCAGTGGGTGGGTGGGTGGGGATCAGTGGTGGGTGGGTGGGTGGGGATCAGTGGGTGGGTGAGTGGGGATCAGTGGGTGGGTGAGTGGGGATCAGTGGGTGGGTGGGAGAGTGGGAATTAGTGGGTGGTTGGGCGGGAATCGATGAGTGGGTGTGTGGGTGGGGATCATTGGGTGGGTGGGGATCAGATGGTGGGTCGGGATCAGTGGGTGGATGGATGGGTGGGGATCAGTGGGGGGGTGGGGGGGATCAATGGGTGGGTAGGGGGGGATCAGTGGGTGGGAGGGTGGGGATTAGTGGGTGGGTGGTTGGGTGGGGACCAGTGGGTGGCTGAGTTCGGATCAGTGGGTGGGTTGGTGAGTTGGGATCAGTGGGTGGGTAGGTGGGTTTGGATCATTGGGTAGTTGGGTGGGGAACAGTGGGTGGGTGGGTGGGTGGTGATCAGTGGGTGGGTGGGTGGGGATCAGCGGGTGGGTGGGTGGGTGTGGAACATTGGGTAGTTGGGTGGGGAACAAGGGGTGGGTGGATTGGGATCAGTGGGTGGGTGGGTGGGGATCAGTGGGGGGGTTGGTTGGGATCAGCCGGTGGGTGGGGGGTTGGGGATGAGGGGGTGGGTAAGTGAGGATCAGTGGGTGGGGGGGTGGGGATCAGTGGGTGGGTTGGTGGGGATCAGTGGGTGGGTGGATTGGGATCAGAGGGTGGGTGGGTGGGATCAGTGGGTGGGCGGATGGGGATCAGCGGGTGGGTGGGGATCAGTGGGTGGGTGGATTGGGATCAGAGGGTGGGTTGGTGGGGATCAGTGAGGGGGTGGGTGGGGATCAGTAGGTGGGTTGGATGGGGATCAGTGGGTGGGTGAGGATCAGTGGGTGGTTGTGGATCAGTGGGTGAGTGGATGGGGATCAGTGGGTGGATGGGTGGGGAACAGTGGGTGGGTGGATGGGGATCAGTGGGTGGGTGGGTGGGGGTCAGTGGGTGGGTGGGGGTCAGTGGGTGGGTGGTGATCAGTGGGTTGGTGGGCGGGTCCCTGTGGGTGGGTGGGGATCAGTGAGTGGGCAAGTGGGGATCAGTGGGTGGGTGGGGATTAGTGGGTAGGTGGGTGGGGATCAGTGGGTGGGTAGGTGGATGGGGATAAGTTGGTGGGTGGGTTGGTTGGTGTGGATCAGTGGGTGGGTGGGTAGTTGGGGATCAGTGGGTGGGTGGTTGGGTGGTGATCAGTGGGTGGGTGGTTGGGGTCAGTGGTTGGGTGGGTGGTTGAGGATCAGTGAGTGGGTGGGTGTTTGGGGATCAGTGGGTGGGTGGGTGGTGATCAGAGGGTGGGTGGTGGGGGTGAGTGGTTGGGGGGGTGGCAGGGGATCAGTGGGTGGGTGGGTGAGTGGGGATCAGAGGGTGAGTGGGGATCAGTGGGTGGGTGGTTGGGGATCTGTGGGTGGTTGGGTGGAGATCAGTGGGTGGGTGTGTTAGTGGGGATCAGTGGGTGGGTTAGTGAGTGGGGATCAGTGGGTGGGTTAGTGAGTGGGGATCAGTGGGTGGGTGGGTTGGAATCAGTGGGTGGGGGGGTGAGGAAAAGTGGGTGGGTGGGTGGGGATCAGTGGGTGGGTGGTTGGGGATCAGTGGGTGGGTTGGTTGGTGGGGATCAGTGGGGGGGTTGGTGGGGATCAGTGAGTGGGTTGGATGGGGATCAGAGGGTGGGTGGGTGGTTGGGGATCAGTGGGTGGGTGGGTGAGTGGGGATCAGTGGGTGAGTGGATATCAGAGGGTGAATGGGGATCAGTGGGTGGGTGGTTTGGGATCAGTGGGTGGTTGGGTGGAGATCAGTGGGTGGGTGGGTGAGTGGGGATCAGTGGGTGGGTGGGTAAGTGAGTATCAATGGGTGGGTTAGTGAGTGGGGATCAGTGGGTGGGTGGGTAGGTGGGGATCAATGGGGGGGTTAGTGAGTGGGGATCAGTGGGTGGGTGGGTGGTGATCAGTGGGTGGGGGGGTGGGAATCAGTGGGTGGGTGGGGATCAGTGGGTGGGTAAGTGGGGATCAGTGGGTGGGTGGGGATCAGTGGGTGGGTACGTGGGGATCAGTGGGTGGGTAGGTTGGTGGGGAGCAGGGAGGGGGTGGGTTGGGATCAGTGGGTGGGTTGGATGGGGATCAGTGGGTGGTTGGGGATCAGGGGGTGGGTGGGTGGGTGGCTGAGTGGGGATCAGAGAGTGACTGGGGATCAGTGGGTGGGTGGTTTGGGGTCAGTGGGTGGTTGGGTGGAGATCAGTGGGTGGGGGGGTGAGTGGGGTCCAGTGGGGGGGTGGGTAAGTGGGTATCAATGGGTGGGTTAGTGAGTGGGGATCAGTGGGTGGGTGAATGGGGATCAGTGGGTGGGTGGGTGAAGAACAGTGGGTGGGTGGGTGGGGATCAGTGGATTGGTGTTTGGGGATCAGTGGGTGGGTGGGTGGTGATCAGTGGGTGGGTGCGGGTGGGGATCAGTGGGTGGGTGGGGATCAGTGGGTGGGTAAGTGGTGATCAGGGGGTGGGGGGGGGATCAGAGGGTGGGTGGGTGGGGATCAGTGGGTGGGTAGGTGGATGGGGATAAGTGAATGGGTGGGTGGTTGGGGATCAGGGGGTGGGTTGGGTGGGTGGCTGAGTGGGGATCAGAGAGTGACTGGGGATCAGTGGGTGGGTGGTTTGGGATCAGTGGGTGGTTGGTGGGAGATCAGTGGGTGGGTGGGTGAGTGGGGATCAGTGGGGGGTGGGTATGTGGGTATCAATGGGTGGGTTAGTGAGTGGGATCAGTGGGTGGGTGAATGGGGATCAGTGGGTGGTGGGTGGGTGAAGAACAGTGGGTGGGTGGGTGGGGATCAGTGGATTGGTGTGTGGGGATCAGTGGGTGGGTGGGTGGTGATCAGGGGGTGGGTGCGGGTGGGGATCAGTGGGTGGGTGGGGATCAGTGGGTGGGTAAGTGGTGATCAGGGTGGGGGGTGGGGGGATCAGTGGGGTGGTGGGTGGGATCAGTGGTTGGTAGGTGGATGGGGATAAGTTGGTGGGTGGGTGGGTGTGGATCAGTGCATGCATGGGTGGGTGGTTGGGGATAAGTTGGTGGTGGGTGGGGATCAGTGGGTGGGTGGGTAGTTGGGGACCAGTGGGTGGGTGGGGGGGTGGTGATCAGTGGGTGGGTGGTTGGGGTCAGTGGTTGGGTGGGTGGTTGAGGATCAGTGAGTGGGTGGGTGGTTGGGTGGTGGATTAGTGGGTGGGTGGGTGGGTGAGGAATCAGTGGGTGGGTGGGGGAGGAAAAGTGGGTGGGTGGGTGGGGATCAGTGGGTGGGTGGGGATCAGTGGGTGGGTAAGTGGGGATCAGTGGGTGGGTGAGGATCAGTGGGAGGGTGGGGATCAGTGGGTGGGTAGGTGGATGGGGATAAGTTGGTGGGTGGGTTGGTGGGGATCAGTGGGTGGGTGAGTGGGGATCAGTGGGTTGGTGGGTTTGGATCAGTGGGTGGGTTGGTAGTTGGGGATCAGTGGTTGGGTAGGTGGGTGATGATCAATGGGTGGGTAAGTGAGTGTGGAACAGTGGGTGGGTGCGGTTGGGGATCAGTGGGTTGGTGGGGATCAGTGGGTGGGTAAGTGGTGATCAGGGGGTGGGTGGGGATCAGTGGGTGGGTTGGGTGGGGATCAGTGGGTGGGTAAGTGGATTAGGATAAGTTGGTGGGTGGGGGGATGGGATCAGTGGGTGCATGGGTGGGTGGTTGGGGATAAGGTGGTGGGTGGGTGGGGATCAGTGGGTGGGAGGGTACTGGGGATCATTAGGTGGGTGGGGGGTGGTGATCAGTGGGTGGGTGGTTGGGGTCAGTGGTTGGGTGGGTGGTTGAGGATCAGTGATGGGTGGGTGGTTGGGGATCAGTGGGTGGGGGATCAGTGGGTGGGTGATGGTGATCAGTGGGTGGGTGGGATGGGGGTGGGGATCAGTGGGTGGGTGAGGATCAGTGGGTGGGTGGGGATCAGTGGTGGGTGGGGATGGGGATCAGTTGGTGGGTGGGTAGGTGGGGGATCAGTGGGTGGGTGGGATCAGGGGGTGGGTGATTGGGGATCAGTGGTGGGTGGGGATCAGTGGGTGGGTGGGTAGTTGGGATAGTGGGGGGGTGGGTGGGTGGTGATCAGGGGTAGGTGGTTGGAGTCAGTGGTGGGTGGGTGGTTGAGGATCAGTGGGTGGGTGGTTGGGGATCAGTGGGTGGGTGGGTGGGGATCAGTGGGTGGGTGGGTGGGGATCATTGGAAGGGTGGGTGGGGATCAGTACAGGTGGGTGGGTGGGTGGGATTAGTGGGTGGGTGGGTTGGTGGGGATCATTGGGTGCATGGGTGGGTTGTTGGGGATCAGTGGGTGGGTGGGTGGGGATCAGTGGGTGGGGGGGTGGGGATCAGTGGGTGGGTTGGATGGGGAGAAGTGAGGGGGAAGGTTGGTGGGGATCAGTGGGTGGGTGGGTGGGGATCAGAGGGTGGGTTGGATGGGGATCAGTGGGTGGGTGGGTTGGTGGGGATCAGTGGGTGGGTGGGTGGTTGGGGACCAGTGGGTGGGTGGGTAAGTGGGGATCAGTGGGTGGGGGGGTGAGTGGGGATCAGTGGGTTGGGTTGTTGGGGATCAGTGGGTGGGGATCAGTGGGTGGTTGGGTGGAGATCAGTGGGTGGGTGGGTGAGTGGGGATCAGTGGGTGGGTGGATAAGTGGGGATCAGTGGGCGGGTTAGTGAGTGGGGATCAGTGGGTGGGTGGGTGGGGATTAGTGGGTGCGTGGGCTGGGATCACTAAGTGGGTTGCTGAGGAACAGTGGGTGGGTGGTTGGGGATCAGTTGGTGGGTGGGTGTGGATCAGTGGGTGGATGAGGATCAGTGGGCGGGTGGGTGGGAATCAGTGGGTGAGTGATCAGATATGACTGAGTGGGGTGAGGGTTAGGTGAATGGGTGGGATAGATCGGAGTGGGTGGGTGGGATAGATGGGAGCAAATGGGTGGGATGGATGGGAGTGGGTGGGTGGGATGGATGGGAGTGAATGGGTGGGATGGATGGGAGTGGGTGGGTTGGATAGATGGGACTGGGTGGGTGGGATATATGGGAGTGAATGGGTGAGATGGATGGGAGAGGGTTGGTGGGATCGATGGATGGATGGATGGGAGTGAATTGGTGGGATGGATGAGAGTGGGTGGGTGGGATGGATGTGAGAGGGTGGGTGGGATGGATGGGAGTGGTTGGGTGGGATGGATGGGAATGGGTGGGTGGGATGGATGTGAGTGGGTGGGTGGGATGGATGGATGGGAATGAATGGGTGGGATGGATGGGAGTGGGTGGGTGGGATGGATGAATGAGAGTGAATGGGTGGGATGGATGGATGGGAGTGAATGGGTGGGATGGATGGGAGTGGGTGGGTGTGATGGATGGGAGTGGGTGGATGGGAGTGAATGGGTGGGATGGATGGATGGGAGTGAATGGGTGGGATGGATGGGAGTGGGTGGATGGTATGGATGGGAGTGTGTGGGTTTGATGGATGAGAGTGGGTGGGTTTGATGGATGAGAGTGGGTGGGTGGGATGAATGGGAGTGGGTGGGTGGGATGGATGGGAGTTGGTGGGTGGGATGGATGGGAGTGCGTCGGTGGGATGGATGGATGGGAGTGGGTGGGTGGGATGGATGGGAGTTGGTGGGTGGGATGGATGGATGGGAGTGAATGGGTGGGATGGATGGGAGTGGGTGGGTTTGATGGATTGGAGTCAGTGGGTGGGATGGATGGGAGTTGGTGGGTGTGATGGATGGGAGTTGGTGGGTGTGATGGATGGATGGGAGTTGGTGGGTGGGATGGATGGATGGGAGTGAATGGGTGGGATGGATGGATGGGAGTGAAGGGGTGGGATGGATGGATGGGAGTGAGTGGGTGGGATGGATGCGAGTGGGTGGGTGGGATATGGATGGGAGTGGGTGGCTGGGATGGATGGGAGTTAGTGGGTGTGATGGATGGGAGTGGGTGAGATGGATGGATGGGAGTGGGTGGGTGGAGTGGGTGTGTGGGTTGGATGGGAGTGGGTGGTTGTAATGGATGGATGGGAGTGGGTGGGTGGGATGGATTGGAGTGGGTGGCTGGGATGGATGGGAGTGGGTGGGTGAGATGGATGGATGGGAGTGGGTGGGTGGGATGGATGGGAGTTAATGGGTGGGATGGATGGAAGGGAGTGGGTGGTTGAGATGGATGGATGGGACTGGGTGTTTGAGATGGATGGATTGGAGTCGGTGGGTGGGATGGATGGGAGTTGGTGGGTGTGATGGATGGGTGTGGGTGGGTGTGATGGATGGATGGGAGTGGGTGGGTTGGATGGATGGATGGGAGTGAATGGGTGGGATGGATGGATGGGAGTGAATGGGTGGGATGGATGGATGGGAGTGGGTGGGTGGGATGGATGCGAGTGGGTGGGTGGGATATGGATGGGAGTGGGTGGCTGGGATAGATGGGAGTTTGTGGGTGTGATGGATGGGAGTGGGTGAGATGGATGGATGGGAGTGGGTGGGTGGAGCGGGTGTGTGGGTTGGATGGGAGTGGGTGAGTGAGATGGATGGATGGGAATGGGTTGGTGGGTTGGATTGGAGTGGGTGGCTGGGATGAATGGGAGTGGGTGGGTGAGATGGATGGATGGGATTGGGTGGGTGGAATGGATGGGAGTAGATGGGTGGGATGGATGGATGGGAGTGGGTGGTTGAGATGGATGGATGGGAGTGGGTGGGTGAGTTGGATGGATGGGAGTAGGTGGGTGGGATGTATTGGAGTGGTTGGCTGGGATGGATGGGAGTGGCTGGGTGGGTTGGATGGATAGGAGTGGGTGGGATGGATGGATGGGATCGAGTGGGTGGGTGGGATGGATGGGATTGGGTGGGTGGGATGGATGGGAGTGGGTGGTAAGGATGGATGGGAGTGGGTGGGTGCGATGGATGGGATGGATGGGAGTGGGGGGGTGGGTGGGATGGATGGATGGATGGATGGGAGAGAATGGGTGGGATAGATGGGAGAGGGTGGGTGGGATAGATGGGAGTGAATGGGTGGGATGGATGGGAGTGGGTGTGTGGGATGGATGGGAGTGAATGAGTGGGATGGATGGGAGTGGGTGGGTGGGATAAATGGGAGGGGGTGGGTGTGATAGATGGAAGTGAATGGGTGGGATGGATGAGAGTGTTTGGGTGGGATGGATGTGAGTGGGTGGGTGGGATGGATGGGAGTGGTTGGGTGGGATGGATGGGAATGGGTGGGTGGGATGGATGTGAGTGGGTGGGTGGGACGGAGGGGTCGGAGTGAGTGGGTGGGATCGATGGATGGATGGATGGGAGTGAATGGGTGGGATGGATGATAGTGGGTGGGTGGGATGGATGTGAGTGGGTGGGTGGGATGGATGGGAGTGGTTGGGTTGGATGGATGGGAATGGGTGGGTGGGATGGATGTGGGTGGGTGGGATGGATGGGTCGGAGTGAATGAGTGGGATCGATGGATGGATGGATGGGAGTGAATGGGAGGGATGGATGAGAGTGGGTGTGTGGGATGGATGTGAGTGGGTGGGTTGGATGGATGGGAGTGGTTGGGTGGGATGGATGGGAATGGGTGGGTGGGATGGATGTGAGTGGGTGGGTGGGATGGATGGATGGGAGTGAATGGGTGGGATGGATGGGAGTGGGTGGGTGGGATGGATGAATGAGAGTGAATGGGTGGGATGGATGGATGGGAGTGAATGGGTGGGATCGATGGGAGTGGGTGGGTGGAATGGATGGATGGGAGTGAATGGGTGGGATGGATGGATGGGAGTGAATGGGTTGGAAGGATGGGAGTGGGTGGGTGGGATGGATGGGAGTTGGTGGGTGGGACGGATGGGAGTGGGTGGGTGGGATGGATGGATGTGAGTGAATGGGTGGGATGGATGGATGAGAGTGGGTGGGTTTGATGGATTGGAGTGGGTGGTGGGATGGGTGGGAGTGGTTGGGTGGGATAGATGGGAGTGGGTGGGTGGGATAGATGGGAGTGGAAGGGTGTGATAGAAGGGAGTGGGGGGGTAGGATAGATGGGAGTGAATGGGTGGGATGGATGAGAGGGGGTTGGTGGGATGGATGTGAGTGGGATGGTGGGATGGATGGGAGTGGTTGGGTGGAATGGATGAGAATGGGTGGGTGGGATGGATGTGAATGGGTGGGTGGGATGGATGGGTCGGAGTGAATGGGTGGGATCGATGGATGGATGGATGGGAGTGAATGGGTGGGATGGATGAGAGTGGGTGGGTGGGATGGATGTGAGTGGGTGGGTGGGATGGATGGGAGTGGTTGGGTGGAATGGATGGGAATGGGTGGGTGGGATGGATGTGAGTGGGGGTGGGATGGAGGGGTCGGAGTGAATGGGTGGGATCGATGGATGGATGGATGGGAGTGAATGGGTGGGATGGATGAGAGTGGGGGGGTGGGATGGATGTGAGTGGGTGGGTGAGATGGATGAATGGGTGGGATGGACGGATGGGAGTGAATGGGTGGGATCGATGGGAGTGGGTGGGTGGGATGGATGGATGGGAGTGAATGGGTGGGATGGATGGATGGGAGTGAATGGGTTGGAAGGATGGGAGTGGGTGGGTGGGATGGATGGGAGTTGGTGGGTGGGATGGATGAGAGTGGGGGGGTGGGAAGGATGAGAGTGGGTGGGTGAGATGGATGAATGGGTTGGATGGACGGATGGGAGTGAATGGGTGGGATCGATGGGAGTGGGTGGGTGGGATGGATGGATGGGAGTGAATGGGTGGGATGGATGGATGGGAGTGAATGGGTTGGAAGGATGGGAGTGGGTGGGTGGGATGGATGGGAGTTGGTGGCTGGGATGGATGAGAGTGGGTGGGTTTGATGGATGAGAGTGGGTGGGTGGGATGAATGGAAGTGGGTGGGTGGGATGGATGGGAGTTGGTGGGTGGGATGGATGGGAGTGCGTGGGTGGGATGGATGGATGGGAGTGGGTGGGTGGGATGGATGGGAGTGGGTGGGTGGGATGGATGGATGGGAGTGAATGGGGGGGATGGATGGGAGTGGGTGGGTTTGATGGATTGGAGTCGGTGGGTGGGATGGATGGAAGTTGGTGGCTGTGATCGATGGGTGTGGGTGGGTGTGATGGATGGATGGGAGTGATGGATGGATGGGAGTGAATGGGTGGGATGGATGGATGGGAGTGAATGGGTGGGATGGATGGATGGGAGTGGGTGGGTGGGATGGATGCGAGTGGGTGGGTGGGATATGGATGGGAGTGGGTGGCTGGGATGGATGGGAGTTGGTGGGTGTGATGGATGGGAGTGGGTGAGATGGATGGATGGGAGTGCATGGTTGGAGTGGGTGTGTGGGTTGGATGGGAGTGGGTGGGTGAGATGGATGGATGGGAGTGGGTGGGTGGGATGGATTGGAGTGGGTGGCTGGGATGGATGGGAGTGGGTGGGTGAGATGGATGGATGGTAGTGCATGGGTGGGATGGATGGGAATAGATGGGTGTGATGGATGGAAGGGAGTAGATGGGTGAGATGGATGGATGGGAGTGGGTGGGTGAGATGGATGGATGGGAGTGGATGGGTGGGATGGATGAGAGTGGGTGGGTGGGTTGGATGGGAGTGGGTGGGTGAGATGGATGGATGGGAGTAGGTGGGTGGGATGTATTGGAGTGGGTGGCTGGGATGGATGGGAGTTGGTGGGTGGGTTGGATGGATAGGAGTGGGTGGGATGGATGGATGGGATCTAGTGGGTGGGTGGGATGGATGGGAGTGGGTGGGGGGGATGGATGGGAGTGGGTGGTAGGGATGGATGGGAGTTGGTGGGTGGGTTGGATGGATGGATGGATGGATGGGAGTGAATGGGTGGGATAGATGGGAGTTGGTGGGTGGGATAGATGGGAGTGAATGGGTTGGATGGATGGGAGTGGGTGTGTGGGATGGATGGGAGTGAATGGGCGGGATGGATGGGAGTGGGTGGGTGGGATAGATGGGAGTTGGTGGGTGGGATAGATGGGAGTGAATGGGTGGGATGGATGAGAGTGGGTGGGTGGGATGGATGTGAGTGGGTGGGTGGGATGGATGGGAGTGGTTGGGTGCGATGGATGGGAATGGGTGGGTGGGATGGATGTGAGTGGGTGGGTGGGATGGAGGGGATGGAGTGAATGGGTGGGATCGATGGATGGATGGATGGAAGAGAAGGGGTGGGAGGGAGGAGAGGGGGGGGGTGGGAGGGATGTGAGAGGGTGGGGGGGAGGGATGGGGGTGGTTGGGTGGGATGGATGGGAACGGGTGGGTGGTATGGATGTGAGTGGGTGGGTGGGATGGATGGGTCGGAGTGAATGGGTGGGATCGATGGATGAATGGGTGGGAGTGAATGGGGGGGTTGGATGAGAGTGGGTGGGTGGGATGGATGGGAGTGGTTGGGTAGGATGGATGGGAATTGGTGGGTGGGATGGATGTGAGTGGGTGGGTGGGATGGATGGATGGGAGTGAATGGGTGGGATGGATGGGAGAGGGTGGGTGGGATGGTTGAATGAGAGTGAATGGGTGGGATAGATGGATGGGATTGAATGGGTGGGATCGATGGGAGTGGGTGGGTGGGATGGATGGATGGGAGTTGTTACGAACTGGCACTCGGGTACACAAGGGCTCTCAATCAGGACTCGAATACGGCTCGCTGCCACAACGGAAACACACGATCCCAACCCCTGAGTACTGCCAGCCGAACAAAAAACACCAATACCCTCCAGAGTTCAATCTGCTATAACGGGGTATACAAGAACTCGGTACTAGTGTTCAACAACAGACTAATAAAGAGACAGGAATTATCTAGTCTGGTCAACAATCAAACAATGAAGTAAGAAACAACAACACCAAAGAATAGTGTTGGCCGAAGCCGAAGTAATCCACCCTTGACTATGAACTTAAGAAGTCCACCACCCTCTACTTCGGATCGGCACTATTACGTTACGTTAATTAATAGTCCTTAAGCATCGAGCAAGGAATCTTCTGAAAAAAGTTAGATGCTTCTCGGATGCTCGTAAGAAGTACGTATCGGATTTTGAACAGTAATTCAATAAGCAAAAACACTGGCAATTAAATACTATTAAAGGCTTAAATTGGCATAAGAATAATTAAAAGAAAATGCAACAGTAAATGGCAAACATTAAAAGGAAGTACTCCGCAAATGCAACGGCAATAGCCTACTCGGATTGTGCTCGTGGGCCACTAATCACTAAAGTAGCCAAGCTTGCAACACATGAAATCAATAGTGCATAAACAATATCATACATAAGGAAAGCTTCAATACTATTCTGTATCTACTAATCGAGTAAAGTCTAGCTGGGGTACTGTAGGCAAAAAGGTAGCAGTGACTGAGCAAAAACGGCTCGTAGCCTAGCGAAGTCCTCACGACTGTTTAAAGTATTACGTTAAAACTAACAAGTGCACTTTGAGAAATCCAGATCCCTTGTATCTGGTTTTCTCCCGGCTCCTTGACAAAGTAAAAACAAACTGTTAATAAAATACAGGGTGGTTAGGCTCTTGCCCTCACGCACTGTAAATTATAAACTCAACACAGTCAGCCGCGAAGACAACCTAGGCTTCACTGAACCGAAACGAGTATGCAGGTTTATCGCTTAACCACTGCATCAAACAACAACTCGTAACACAGAAAAGCCTTACCCCAGTCTAGCATTACCTAGACTAGCAGAAAACAGGAATAATAATAACACACAGGGAAATGCATATACAAGTGCAACAAACATAAATCAATCCTATTCTAAGTCAACCCTTCCAAAATAGGCTATCTAATAGGCAAGTATCTCGTGAGAACTCAAGCGATAATACGTTGGCTGACTAGCTCTGCACCAACGGGACCATGGAAGTTAAACAGGGCAGAGAAAAGAGGAAATAAGAATGTAAGGTAGTAGAGAAAGTTCCTATCAGTCAGAAGAATATAAATAGTTAGCAAGGGAAATGAGAAGTCGCTCTGCCTAATGAGTTCTGATGAAAAAATGGCTAGACTTCCCTTTTATACCCGGCCCTCTAGTGAGCCCAACGTGAACTACTAAGGACCGCCCACTGACAACCATTACGTAATTTCTCTCTCTCCTCTGGGATACACAAAGGCTCCCCTAGCACTGAGGGAGGGAGGAGTGCTAGTGAGTTAGGCCTACCTCCTGCCTGGCGTACCCACTGACACCTAACTGTGGCTGTTTCTCTTCCCATCATTACAAATAAGTTTTACACACAATACTTATAACTAATGATATAAAATAGAACTCGTTGACTCAGATGAAAACAAAATACATATTCATAATACTTATAGTACAACGGCTCACATGAACTGAGTTAGGAAACTCTACATAGACTACAGCCAAAGTTCCTGCCCTGACGATCCTAGCGAGAGTGGGGCATGACTAGGCGTTCTGTACAGCATGCTCACACGTGGACATGCGTCACAGAGTGAATGGGTGGGATGGATGGATGGGAGTGAATGGGTTGGAAGGATGGGAGTGGGTGGGTGGGATGGATGGCAGTTGGCGGGTGGGACGGATGGGAGTGGGTGGGTGGGATGGATGGATTGGAGTGAATGGGTGGGATGGATGGATGGGAGTGTGTGGGTTTGATGGATTGGAGTGGGTGGGTGGGATGGATGGGAGTGGGTGGGTGGGATAGATGGGAGTGGGTGGGTGGGATAGATGGGAGTGGGTGGGTGGGATAGGTGGGAGTGAATGGGTGGGATGGATGAGAGTATGTGGGTGGGATGGATGTGAGTGGGTTGGTGGGATGGATGAGAGTGGTTGGGTGGGATGGATGGGAATGGGTGGGTGGGAATGATGTGAGCGGGTGGGTGGGATGGATGGGTCGGAGTGAATGGGTGGGATCGATGGATGGATGGATGGGAGTGAATGGGTGGGATGGATGAGAGTTGGTGGGTGGGATGGATGTGAGTGGGTGGGTGGGATGGATGGGAGTGGGTGGGTGGGATGGATGGGAATGGGTGGGTGGGATGGATGTGAGTGGGTGGGTGGGATGGATGGGTCGGAGTGAATGGGTGGGATCGATGGATGGATGGATGGGAGTGAATGGGTGGGATGGATGGGAGTGGGTGGGTGGGATGGATGAATGAGAGTGAATGGGTGGGATGGATGGATGGGAGTGAATGGGTGGGATCGATGGGAGTGGGTGGGTGGGATGGATGGATGGGAGTGAATGGGTGGGATGGATGGATGGGAGTGAATGGGTTGGAAGGATGGGAGTGGGTGGGTGGGATGGATGGGAGTTGGTGGGTGGGACGGATGGGAGTGGGTGGGTGGGATGGATGGATGGGAGTGAATGCGTGGGATGGATGGATTGGAGTGGGTGGGTTTGATGGATTGGAATGGGTGGGTGGGATGGATGGGAGTTGGTGGGTGTGATGGAGGGATGGGAATGGGTGGGTGGGATGGATTGATGGGAGTGAATGAGTGGGATGGATGGATGGGAGTGGGTGGGAGGATGGGAGTGGGTGGGTAGGATGGATGGTAGTGGGTGGCTGGGATGGATGGGAGTTGGTGGGTGTGATGGATGGGAGTGGGTGAGATGGATGGATGGGAGTGGGTGAGATGGATGGATGGGAATGGGTGAGGTGGATGGATGGGAGTGGGTGGGTTGGGTAGATGGGAGTGGGTGGGTGGTGGATGGTTGGTGGGTGGTTGGATGGAGATGGGTGAGATGGATGGATGGGAGTGGGTGGGTGGGATGGATGGTGGGATGGATGGGAGTGGTGGTGAGATGGATGGATGGGAGTGGGTGGGTGGATGGAGTGGAGGGGGGGATGGATGGATGGGAGTAGTGGGTGAGATGGATGGATGGGAGTGGGTGGGTGAGATGGATGGATGGGAGTGGATGGGTGGGATGGATGGGAGTGGGTGGGTGGGATGGATTGGAGTGGGAGGCTGGGATGGATGGGAGTAGGTGGGTGGGATGGATGGTAGAGTGGGTGGGATGATGGATGGGAGTGGGTGGGTGGGATGGATGGGAGTGGGTGGGTGGGATGGGAGTGGGTTGGTTGGTTGGATGGGAGTGGGTGGGATGGATGGATGGGAGTGGGTGGGTGGGTTGGATGGGAGTGAGTGGGATGGATGGGAGTGGGTGGGTGCGATGGATGGGAGTGGGGGGTGTGATGGATGGGATTGGGTGGGATGGATGGATGGGAGTGGGTGGATGGATGGATGGGAGTGGGTGGGTGGGATGGGAGTGGGTTGGTGGGTTTCGATGGGAATGGGTGGGTGGGATGGATGAGGGGTGGGTGTGGATTGATGGGAGTGGGTGGGATGGATGGATGGGAGTGGGGGGGTTGAATGGATGGGAGTTGGTGGGTTGGATGGATGGGAGTGGGTGGGTGGGATGGATGGGAGAGAGTGGGTGGGGTGTGGGTGGATGGGAGTGGGTGGGATGGATGGGAGTGAGTGGGTGGGTGGAAAGGATATCGGGATTGTTTGGGTGGGATAGATGGGAGTGGGTTGGTTGGATAGATGGGAGTGAATGGGTTGGATGGATGGGAGTGGGTGTGTTGGATGGATGGTAGTGAATGGGTGGGATGGATGGGAGTGGGTGGGTGGGATAGATGGGAGTGGGTGGGTGGGATAGATGGGGTGGGGAGGTGGGTGGGAGTGGGTGGGATGGATGTGTGGGTGGGTGGGATGGATGGTTGGGTGGGTGGATGGGTGGGTGGTGGTATGGATGTGGTGGGTGGGTGGATGGGGGGTCGGAGTGAATGGGTGGGATCGATGGATGGATGGATGGGAGTGAATCGGTGGGATGGATGAGAGTGGGTGGGTGTGATGGATGTGAGTGGGTGGGGGGGATGGATGGGAGTGGGTGGGTGGGATGGATGGGAATGGGTGGTGAGATGGATGTGGGGTGGGTGGGATGGATGGATGGGAGTGTGGGTGGGATGGATGGGAGTGGGTGGGGTGGATGATGAGAGTGAATGGGTGGGATGGATGGATGGGAGGTGGGGGGATCGATGGGAGTGGGTGGGTGGGATGGATGGATGGGAGTGAATGGGTGGGATGGATGGGGTGAATGGGTTGGAAGGATGAGTGGGTGGGTGGGATGGATGGGAGTTGGTGGGTGGGACGGATGGGAGTGGGTGGGTGGTGGATGGAGTGTGTGGGTGGGGGGATGAGAGTGGGTGGGTTTGATGTATGAGAGTGGGTGGGTGGGATGGGAGTGGTGGGTGTGGATGGATTGGTGGGTGGGGATGGATGGGGTGCGTGGGTGGGTGATGGATGGGAGTGGGTGGGTGGGATGGATGGGTGGGTGGGGTGGATGGATGTGCGGTGAATGGATGGATGGGAGTGGGTGGGTTTGATGGATTGGAGTCAGTGGGTGGGATGGATGGGAGTTGGTGGGTGTGATGGATGGGTGTGGGTGGGTGTGATGGATGGATGTGAGTCGGTGGGTGGGATGGATGGATGGGAGTGAATGGGTGGGATGGATGGATGGGTGAATGGGTGGGTTGGATGGATGGGAGGGGGTGGGGGGGATGGATGCGAGTGGGTGGGTGGGATATGGATGGGAGTGGGTGGCTGGGATGGATGGGATTTAGTGGGTGTGATGGATGGGAGTGGGTGAGATGGATGGATGGGAGGGGGTGGGTGGAGTGGGTGTGTGGGTTGGGGCGTGGGTGGTGTGGGTGGATGGTGAGTGTGGGTGGGTGGTGGGTGGCTGTGGATGGGCGTGGATGATGGTGGGGTGGTGGGATGGATGGGAGTAGTGGGTGGGATGGATGGATGGGAGTGGTGTGGTGGATGGATGGGAGTGGATGGGTGGGATGGATGAGTGGGTGGTGGGTTGGATGGGAGTGGGTGGGTGAGATGGATGGATGCGTAGGTGGGTGGGATGTATTGGAGTGGGTGGCTGGGATGGATGGGAGGGGGTGGGTGGGTTGGATGGGTAGGAGTGGGTGGGATGGATGGATGGGATCGAGTGGGTGGGTGGGATGGATGGGAGTTGGTGGGTTGGATGGATGGGAGTGGGTGGTAGGGATGGATGGGAATGGGTGGGTGCGATGGACGGGATGGATGGGAGTGGGTTGGTGGGTGGGATGGATGGATGGATGGATGGATGGATGGATGGGAGTGAATGGGTGGGATAGATGGGAGTGGGTGGGTGGGATAGATAGGAGTGAATGGGTTGGATGGATGGGCGTGGCTGTGTGGGATGGATGGGAGTGAATGGGTGGGATGGATGGGAGTTGGTGGGTTGGATAGATGGGAGTGGGTGGGTGGGATAGATGGGAGTGAATGGGTGGGATGGATGAGAGTGGGTGGGTTGGATGGATGTGAGTGGATGGGTGGGATGGATGGGAGTGGTTGGGTGGGAGGGATGGGAATGGGTGGGTGGGATGGATGTGAGTGGGTGTGTGGGATGGATGGGTCGGAGTGAATGGGTGGGATCGATGGATGGATGGATGGAAGTGAATGGGTGGGATGGATGAGAGTGGGTGGGTGGGATGGATGTGAGTGGTGGGTGGGATGGATGGGAGTGGTTGGGTGGGATGGATGGGAATGGGTGGGTGGGTTGGATGTGAGTGGGCGGGTGGGATGGAGGGGTTGGGGTGAATGGGTGGGATCGATGGATGGATGGGAGTGAATGGGTGAGTTGGATGAGAGTGGGTGGGTTGGATGGATGGATGTGGGTGGGTGGGATTGAGGGGAGTGTTTGGGTGGGATGGATGGGAATGGGTGGGTGGGATGGATGTGAGTGGGTGGGTGGGATGGATGGATGGGGTGAATGGGTGGGATGGATGGGAGTGGGTGGGTGGGATGGATGAATGAGTGAATGGGTGGGATGGATGGATGGGGAGTGAATGGGTGGGATCGATGGAGTGGGTGGGTGGAATGGATGGATGGGAGTGAATGGGTGGGATGGATGGGATGTGAATGGGTTGAAGGATGGGAGTGGGTGGGTGGGATGGATGGGAGTTGGTTGGTGGGACGGAGGGGAGGGGGTGGGTGGGATTGATGGATGGGAGTGAATGGGTGGGATGGATGGATGGGAGTGGGTGGGCTTGATGGATTTGAGTTGGGTGGGTGGGATGGATGGGAGTGGGTGGGTGGGATAGATGGGAGGGGGTGGGTGGAATTGATGGGAGTGGGTGGGTGGGATAGATGGGAGTACAAAGGAGTACAAAGGAAATCAAGCAACAACATATCTAGTGACCCATCTAGGTTGCTTGCCCTCCAAAACACTGAGGATCAAGTGTCCAAACAGTGGTTTAGAGTGGGTAAGGGAACATTGGAAAGGGAATTACTGCCCTGGAACTAATGTCCGTGGCAGGAGTGGGAGTGGGTGGGTGGGATAGATGGGAATGAATGGGTGGGATGGATGGGAGTATGTGGGTGGGATGGATGGGAATGGGTGGGTGGGAATGATGTGAGTGGGTGGGTGGGATGGATGGGTCGGATTGAATGGGTGGCATGTGGGTGGCATGTGGATGAGAGTGGGTGGGTGGGATAGATGGGAGGGGGTGGGTGGAATTGATGGGAGTGGGTGGGTGGGATAGATGGGTGGAGTGGGATCTAGTGATAGGTGGATGAGGATGGGGGTTTAGAGTGGGTAGGGGAACTTGGAAAGGGGATGCCTGGTAATGTCCGTGGCAGGAGTGGGAGTGGGTGGGTGGGATAGATGGGAATGAATGGGTGGGATGGATGGGAGTTGTTGAGTGGGATGGATGGGAATGGTGGGTGGAATGATGAGTGGTGGTGGGATGGATGGGTCGGATTGAATGGGTGGCATGTGGGTGGCATGTGGATAAGAGTGGGTGGGTGAGATGGATGTGAGTGGGTGGGTGGGATGGATGGGAATGGTGGGTGGGATGGATGAATTGGGTGGGGGGGATGGATGGTCGGAGTGAATGGGTGGGATCGATGGATGGATGGATGGGAGTGAATGGTGGGATGGATGGAGTGGTGGGGGATGGATGAATGAGAGTGAATGGGTGGGATGATCGATGTGAATGGGTGGGATCGTGGGGTGGGTGGGTGGAATGGATGGATGGGAGTGAATGGTGGGATGGATGGATGGGAGTGAATGGGTTGGAAAGATGGGAGTGGGTGAGTGGGATGGATGGAAGTTGGTGGGTGGGACGGATGGGAGAGGGTGGGTGGGATGGATGGATGGGAGTGAATGGGTGGGATGGATGGAAGGGAGTGGATGGGTTTGATGGATTGGAGTGGGTGGGTGGGATGGATGGGAGTTGGTGGGTGTGATGGATGGGAGTAGGTGGGTGTGATGGATGGATGGGAGTGGGTGGGTGGGATGGATTGATGGGAGTGAATGGGTGCGATAGATGGATGGGAGTGGGTGGGTGGATGGTAGTGGGTGGGTAGGATGGATGGGAGTGGGTGGCTGGGATGGATGGGAGTTGGTAGGTGTGATGGATTGGAGTGGGTGAGATGGATGGATGGGAGTGGGTGAGATGGATGGATGTGAGGGGGTGGGTGGGGTAGATGGGAGTGGGTGGGTGGGTTGGATGGGAGTGGGTGGGTGGGTTGGATGGGAGTGGGTGGGTGAGTTGGATGGATGGGAGTGGGGGGGTGGGATGGATTGGAGGGGGTGGTTGGGATGGATGGGAGTGGGTGGGTGAGATGGATGGATGGGAGTGGGTGGGTGGGATGGATGGGAGGGGATGGGTGGGATGGATGGATGGGAGTAGGTGGGTGAGATGGATGGATGGGAGGGGGTGGGTAAGATGGATGGATGGGAGTGGATGGGTGGGATGGATGGGAGTGGGTGGGTTGGGTAGATGGGAGTGGGTGGGTGGGATGGATTGGAATGGGTGGCTGGGATGGATGGGAGTAGGGGGGTGGGATGGATGGATAAATGAGTGGGTGGGATGGATGGATGGGAGTGGGTGGGTGGGATGGATGGGATTGGGTGGGTGGTGTGGATGGGAGTGGGTGGGGGGATGGATGGGAGTGGGTGGGTAGGATGGATGGGAGTGGGTGGGGGGAATGGATGGGAGTGTGGGTGGGATGGGAGTTGGTGGTGGGTTGGATGGGAGTGGGTGGGATGGATGGATGGGAGTGGGTGGGTGGGTTGGATGGGAGTGGGTGGGATGGATGGATGGGAGGGGGTGGGTGCGATGGATGGGAGTTGGTGGGTGGGATGGATGGGATGGTGGGATGGATATGGGAGTGGGTGGGATGGATGGATGGGAGTTGGTGGGTTGGATGGGAGTGGGTTCGTGGGTTGGATGGGAGTGGGTGGGTGGGATGGATGGGAGTGGGTGGGTGGATGGATGGGAGGGGGTGGGATGGATGGATGGGAGTGGGTGGGTTGGATGGATGGGAGTGGGTGGGTTGGATGGATGGGAGTGGGTTAGTGGGATGGATGGGAGGGAGAGGGTGGGTGAGGGTGGATGGGAGTGGGTGGGATGGATGGGAGTTGGTGGGTTGGATGGATGGGAGTGGGTGGGTGGGATGGATGGGAGAGAGTGGGTGGGGTGTGGGTGGATGGGAGTGGGTGGGATGGATGGGAGTGAGTGGGTGGGTGGAATGGATGGGATTGTTTTGGGTGGGATTGATGGGAGTGGGGGGGGGGGTGGGATGGGTGTGAGTGAGTAGGATGGTTGGATGGATGGGAGTGGGTGGGTGGATAGGAGTGTGTGAGTAGGTTTGTTGGATGGATGGGAGTGGGTGGGTTGGATGGATGGGAGGGGGTGGGTGGGATGGATGGCAGTGGGTGGGTGGGATGGATGGGAGTGGGTGGGTTGGATGGATGGGAGGGTGGGTGAGGGTGGATGGTGGTAGTCACGTGACGGTGGTAGTGGTAGTGGCGGTGGTGGTGGTGGTGGTGGTAGTAACGGGGTATACATTATAATATCGTGGTGGGTGTGTTTGTGTAAGGTTGATAACTGAGGTGTATATTTGGCTAACCTTCTCTTGTTTGTTTGTATCCACCAGAACGATATTTTGACAAGAAATTTTATAATTATTTTAAAAGTGTGTCAAAATGACGTTATCAATTTCATGAATCATGATGTATATATAATTATACTGTATATATATATATATATATATATATATTATTATACATATATATATATATATATATATATATATATATATAATATATATATATATATATATATATATATATATATATATATATATATATATATATATATATATATATAATATAATATATATATAAATATATATAAATATATATATATATATATATATATAATATCTATATATATATATATATATTATAATATATTATATATATATATATATATATATATATATATATATATATATATATATATATATTTATATATATATGTTGGTAAAGCCAGGTAATACATTTTCTTTAATACATACGAGGTTGAAAGAAATGGCAATTTCTGCGTTGGAAATTTTATTATTCAAAGTTTCCAGGTCTCTGATGAGTTTTCGCTGGGTGGCAGGAAGTAGATGAAGGAGATGAGCAAAATTCATGGTGGTACAGGGTTACATTAAAGTACATGAAGATACAGGATATACGACGCGTTTCACTGGACAACCAGCATTATCAAGTAAGGAAGGAATGATATAAAAGGTAAACAGGAAGGGTATAGATAGAGGGTGGAGGATCAGAAGAGGCGGAAAACAGGGGGCAAAAGTCTGCGATTGGTGGAAAGCTAAACTAGGAGAGAGAAAGGGGGTAACCGCTTCACGCATGCGCACTGGATGCGGGATGGTGGTCGATAGGTGGGGTCGAAGCTGATTGGCTGCGTGTCGAGGGGCGTGGCCTAAGTTGTGTGGCGCCTGCGGAAGACAAAGCTGAAGGAGGTAGCGCGGGGGGCTGCGTCAAGGGCACCGGGGGGCGAGGAGGGGTGTTAGGTCCTGTAGGGTAGTGCCTTTTGGCAGAAGGAAGGATCTGAAGGTCCAGAGTTTGGTTGTTGATGTTGGGATGTAAGGCTTGGATATATAAAGCTTCGAGTATAGGTAATCTCCTTGGGTCACTTTCTTTATCGAGTATGGTGGTGTGTTTCTCTAACTCGTTGCGTGTGAGGTGAGGGTGGTTAGGGGTGAGATAGTGGTCTTTGATGGCTCCAGCCTGAAGGTGAAGAGTTAACCGACGTGAAAGACGAGTCTGCGTCATACCAATATAGGAATGAGGTCCACAGTCCTCATAATTACAGGTATGTTGGTAAATGACGTGATCGTCGGTCATCGGGCTCTTTATCTTGGTGGAGGCTGGTTTGTTGCGGAGAACGAGGTTGGAGGTCTTGGGGGATTTGTAATAAATTATTAATTTGATTTTGTTTTCCGGGTTGGTTGGGTGGACATGCTTGGAGATTATTTCTTTTAAGACGGCCTCGTCATTTTTGTGTTCAGAGGACATGTAATTGCGGTAGAAGATCTTAATTTCATTGGGGGGGTCAATGTTGGGAAGGCTTTGGGTGTACCATTTTTCAAGATGGTGGTTGATGGTGCTGGAGATGTCGGAGTTGGAGTATCCGTTATTTACTAAAACTTGGGATAGTCTTTCTAGTTCCTGGTGGGTGTCGGCCCAGATAGAGCAGTGCGTGAGGGATCTCCTAACATAGGCGGAGATGGAGGATAGAAGATAACGGCGGGGGCATTCACTATCACCGTTGAGGCATTGTCCTGTGTTAGTAGGTTTAATGTAGACGGTGGTTTTGAACCCATGGTCGTTCAGAGCTACGAGGATGTCGAGGAAGGGGAGTTGTCGATTGTTAGATTTTTCAAAGGTGAAGTTAAATCCGGAGGAGGTCATGAAGCGACGCTGGAGTTCCTGTAGTTCGTGGAGGTCCTTGATTTGCACGAAGATGTCATCCACGCATCTACAGTAGACGGCGGATCGTTGGGCAGCTAGGAGCTCTTCCTCGATGGTACCCATGAAAAAGTTCGCAAAAAGAACTCCTAGGGGGCTGCCCATCGCCACACCGTCTATCTGCTTGTACATGTTGCCCCGGGGGCAAAGGAAGGGGGCCTCCTTGGTACATAGCTCCAGTAGTGTTTTCAGGGCCTTCTCCGGGATGTCCAGAGTAGGTGTATCAGGGCAATGATAAATTCGACGTAGAATCATGTCAATGGTCCTATCCACTGGCACGTTGGTGAACAGGCTTTCTACGTCGAGAGAGGCGATAGTGTGGTTGTTGTTACGGGGGGCGTCTCGTAAAATTTCCAAGAAATCGTGGGCTGAGTTAAGGTTGAATTGGCTGGGCACGTAGGGGGTGAGGAGGTTGTTCAGGGCCTTGGCGATCTGGTAGGTGGCAGTGGGGATCTGGGAGATGATGGGGCGGAGGGGGTTCCCAGGTTTGTGTGTTTTGATGGTTCCGTACGCATAACCAGGGGTGTATTCTCCGACGAGTTTTTTAAGGTGGATCCCTCCTTGTTTGGCGTTGATGGCGGTGATGGTGGTGTTGGCAATACGTTTGATTTCGTCGGTTGGGTTGCGGGTGATCTTTTTAAATTTAGTGTTGTCACTTAAGATGACGTCCATTTTTCTAAGATATTCCTCCTTGTCATGGATCACGAGGCAGGAAGCTTTATCCGCACGACGGATGATGATGTTGGGGTTGTCTCTTAATAGTTTGGCAGCTTGGAAGTGTTGTTTGTTCAGTATTTTGCTATGGTGAGTTCCTCTGGTTTTGGCGGCTTCAGCGAGGAGAGTAGGTGAAGCTGAAGCCGCCAAAACCAGAGGAACTCACCATAGCAAAATACTGAACAAACAACACTTCCAAGCTGCCAAACTATTAAGAGACAACCCCAACATCATCATCCGTCGTGCGGATAAAGCTTCCTGCCTCGTGATCCATGACAAGGAGGAATATCTTAGAAAAATGGACGTCATCTTAAGTGACAACACTAAATTTAAAAAGATCACCCGCAACCCAACCGACGAAATCAAACGTATTGCCAACACCACCATCACCGCCATCAACGCCAAACAAGGAGGGATCCACCTTAAAAAACTCGTCGGAGAATACACCCCTGGTTATGCGTACGGAACCATCAAAACACAAACCTGGGAACCCCCTCCGCCCCATCATCTCCCAGATCCCCACTGCCACCTACCAGATCGCCAAGGCCCTGAACAACCTCCTCACCCCCTACGTGCCCAGCCAATTCAACCTTAACTCAGCCCACGATTTCTTGGAAATTTTACGAGACGCCCCCCGTAACAACAACCACACTATCGCCTCTCTCGACGTAGAAAGCCTGTTCACCAACGTGCCAGTGGATAGGACCATTGACATGATTCTACGTCGAATTTATCATTGCCCTGATACACCTACTCTGGACATCCCGGAGAAGGCCCTGAAAACACTACTGGAGCTATGTACCAAGGAGGCCCCCTTCCTTTGCCCCCGGGGCAACATGTACAAGCAGATAGACGGTGTGGCGATGGGCAGCCCCCTAGGAGTTCTTTTTGCGAACTTTTTCATGGGTACCATCGAGGAAGAGCTCCTAGCTGCCCAACGACCCGCCGTCTACTGTAGATACGTGGATGACATCTTCGTGCAAATCAAGGACCTCCACGAACTACAGGAACTCCAGCGTCGCTTCATGACCTCCTCCGGACTTAACTTCACCTTTGAAAAATCTAACAATGGACAACTCCCCTTCCTCGACATCCTCGTAGCTCTGAACGACCATGGGTTCAAAACCACCGTCTACATTAAACCTACTAACACAGGACAATGCCTCAACGGTGATAGTGAATGCCCCCGCCGTTATCTTCTATCCTCCATCTCCGCCTATTTTAGGAGAGCCCTCACGCACTGCTCTACCTGGGCCGACACCCACCAGGAACTAGAAAGACTATCCCAAGTTTTAGTAAATAACGGATACTCCAACTCCGACATCTCCAGCACCATCAACCACCATCTTGAAAAATGGTACACCCAAAGCCCTCCCAACATTGACCCCCCCCAATGAAATTAAGATCTTCTACCGCAATTACATGTCCTCTGAACACAAAAATGACGAGGCCGTCTTAAAAGAAATAATCTCCAAGCATGTCCACCCAACCAACCCGGAAAACAAAATCAAATTAATAATTTATTACAAATCCCCCAAGACCTCCAACCTCGTTCTCCGCAACAAACCAGCCTCCACCAAGATAAAGAGCCCGATGACCGACGATCACGTCATTTACCAACATACCTGTAATTATGAGGACTGTGGACCTCATTCCTATATTGGTATGACGCAGACTCGTCTTTCACGTCGGTTAACTCTTCACCTTCAGGCTGGAGCCATCAAAGACCACTATCTCACCCCTAACCACCCTCACCTCACACGCAACGAGTTAGAGAAACACACCACCATACTCGATAAAGAAAGTGACCCAAGGAGATTACCTATACTCGAAGCTTTATATATCCAAGCCTTACATCCCAACATCAACAACCAAACTCTGGACCTTCAGATCCTTCCTTCTGCCAAAAGGCACTACCCTACAGGACCTAACACCCCTCCTCGCCCCCCGGTGCCCTTGACGCAGCCCCCCGCGCTACCTCCTTCAGCTTCGTCTTCTGCAGGCGCCACACAACTTAGGCCACGCCCCTCGACACGCAGCCAATCAGCTTCGACCCCACCTATCGACCACCATCCCGCATCCAGTGCGCATGCGTGAAGCGGTTACCCCCTTTCTCTCTCCTAGTTTAGCCTTCCACCAATCGCAGACTTTTGCCCCCTGTTTTCCGCCTCTTCTGATCCTCCACCCTCTATATATACCCTTCCTGTTTACCTTTTATATCATTCCTTCCTTACTTGATAATGCTGGTTGTCCAGTGAAACGCGTCGTATATCCTGTATCTTCATGTACTTTAATGTAACCCTGTACCACCATGAATTTTGCTCATCTCCTTCATCTACTTCCTGCCACCCAGCGAAAACTCATCAGAGACCTGGAAACTTTGAATAATAAAATTTCCAACGCAGAAATTGCCATTTCTTTCAACCTCGTATGTATTAAAGAATATATATATATATATATATATATTTATGTGTGGGTTTTATGTAGGTGTGGGTGTTCATGTGTAATGTGGTAATCAGAATCTTAATATATTTTATATATTTACTGTTAATGCTATTTCATTGTGCATTAAGTGTAATATGCTTAAGTTCCTATTTCCCTCGTTTAAAAGGTAAAAAGGTCGTTGCACAGTAACCCTTTCAGTACCGTGAACATCCTGTTCATTGTGTTCTTGTAACTATTACACGATTGTATTCAGCTTAGGAAGGACCTCTAACAATAATAAGGCTTCAAACTATCTCAAAAAAACTTTTTATATATCACAGACCCTTCCTAAGCTGCATAATATCGTCTAACTATTAGGCTTCAAACTATCTCAAACAACCATTTTAGCTGCCACAGATCCTTCCCAAGTTGCATAACATCATCTAAATATAGCTAGGATATACTATAACAGACGTCGTCGCTGGTACTCAAAGTGTTACATTCCCAGCTTAGTCGTATACTAAGTAGCTTACAATACCGGAAGTGAGTCAAGGGCCGCCCGGAAGTATACCCTCACAGACCTGACAAATGAGCTATGTGTCCTTAACCCCTTCTGCACCGGTGACGTCCTTCTCATTTTGTTCTGGCAACTATTAGACGATGTTATTCAGCTTAGGAAAGACGGCTACCCATTGAAAGGCTAGAGCCGCTAGACTATCTCAATTAATTATTTTAGCTACCATATATCTTTCCCAAGTTGCATAAAACCGTCTAAATATAGCTAGAATATAATCAAAAGACGTCGCCGGTACATAAAAGGTTAAGGGGGGATGGTGTGTATTTATTTGCTTATGTATTTTTCTCTATACTGTATATTTTAGTTTCTTCCCTAGACCTCCATCAAGCTTAACTAAACACCCCCTAGACCGCCTTTCGAGATAAATTTTTACATTTTGTTATTCCTCCTAAAATTACAGGCTTGCTATCGCTCGACAGGAAACAAATCGACACCTAAATAGAACTAAAGGTTAATATTGACAAATAAAAGGGGCGAAAGATGTCAAAATCGCCAAAGTAATGGAACGAAACGTCTTAAAATCTCAAAGCTATTTGGATTAAACATAAGGGAGACAAAGTTCGAAGTACTGTCCCTCCTTCGCTTGAAATCAAGTCAAATCCAACGTTAGTGTAAAAGCTTAACCCTTACTGGACCGACGACGTCTTTTAAATTTGATTTCAGCTACATTTAGACGATTTTATGAAGCTTAGGAAGGGTATATGGTAGCTAAAGGGGAGATGGTTCACTTTTTGGGCGATTTGTGCATTTAGGCCTATTCATAATTTGTCTAGTTTCCTCCCTAGACCTCCATAAATAAAACAAAAAAACATCCATTAGATCCCCCTTCTAGATTAGTTTGTAATTTTTTTCGGTAGAAAAATGTCCCGGCCGAAGGCCGGTTCTTCCAACATTACAGGCTCACTATTGTTCGCCAGGGAAAAAATCGACACCTAAATAGCACGAAAGATCTAAATATTCACGACGAAATGGGGCAAAATGTATTAAAATCGACTAATTAATGGGGCAAACATCTTAACATCTGAAAACTAATGGGGCTAAACATGAGGGAGAAAGTGGTTCAGAAAACCGGCCTTTCAATTGTTAGAGGTCCTTCCTAAGCTGAGTAAAATCATCTATTAGTAGCCAGCATCAAATGAAGAAGGACTACACCGGTACAGGCCATACAGTACCGGTGACGTCCTTATCATTATATGACAAGGACTACACCGGTACAGGCCATACAGTACCGGTGACGTCCTTATCATTATATAACAAGGACTACACCGGTACAGGCCATACAGTACCGGTGACGTCCTTACCATTATATAACAAGGACTACACCGGTACAGGCCATACAGTACCGATGACGTCCTTATCATTATATAACAAGGACTACACCGGTACAGGCCATACAGTACCGGTGAAGTCCTTATCATTATATAACAAGGACTACACCGGTACAGGCCATACAGTACCGGTGAAGTCCTTATCATTATATGACAAGGACTACACCGGTACAGGCCATACAGTACCGGTGAAGTCCTTATCATTATATGACAAGGACTACCCGGTACAGGCCATACAGTACCGGTGACGTCCTTACCATTATATAACAAGGACTACACCGGTACAGTCCATACAGTACCGGTGACGTCCTTATCATTATATAACAAGGACTACACCGGTACAGGCCATACAGTACCGGTGAAGTCCTTATCATTATATGACAAGGACTACACCGGTACAGGCCATACAGTACCGGTGACGTCCTTATCATTATATGACAAGGACTACACCGGTACAGGCCATACAGTACCGGTGACGTCCTTACCATTATATAACAAGGACTACACCGGTACAGGCCATACAGTACCGGTGACGTCCTTACCATTATATAACAAGGACTACACCGGTACAGGCCATACAGTACCGGTGACGTCCTTACCATTATATAACAAGGACTACACCGGTACAGTCCATACAGTACCGGTGACGTCCTTATCATTATATAACAAGGACTACACCGGTACAGGCCATACAGTACCGGTGAAGTCCTTATCATTATATGACAAGGACTACACCGGTACAGGCCATACAGTACCGGTGACGTCCTTATCATTATATGACAAGGACTACCCGGTACAGGCCATACAGTACCGGTGACGTCCTTATCATTATATGACAAGGACTACACCGGTACAGGCCATACAGTACCGGTGACGTCCTTACCATTATATAACAAGGACTACACCGGTACAGGCCATACAGTACCGGTGACGTCCTTATCATTATATAACAAGGACTACACCGGTACAGGCCATACAGTACCGGTGAAGTCCTTATCATTATATGACAAGGACTACACCGGTACAGGCCATACAGTACCGGTGACGTCCTTACCATTATATAACAAGGACTACACCGGTACAGGCCATACAGTACCGGTGACGTCCTTACCATTATATAACAAGGACTACACCGGTACAGGCCATAAAGTACCGGTGAAGTCCTTATCATTATATGACAAGGACTACACCGGTACAGTCCATACAGTACCGGTGAAGTCCTTTTCATTATATTCTGGCAACTATTAGACGATATTATTCAGCTTAGGAAGGACGTATACCCTGCTTCAATGAATCCTTTTAGCTACCATATATCACTCCTGAGCTTCATAAAATCGTCTAACTACAGCTAGAATAAAATATAAAAGACGTCGCTGGTACAGAAGGGGTTAAGCGTCGATACCACACAGGCCAGTTTGAACGTGTGTAGGGTTGGCATGACGGCTGCACAGACCATCAAACAACTCACACACACGCTCATATTACCTTCAAACTGGCCTGCACACTCTTAGACAAAAATTCTGACCTACTTAAATTAAACGATATCCCGAAATCATATACTAGGTGAAGTATTAAAGGAACTCCCGAATTGATATGCTAGGTGAAGAATATAATAAGGTAATTCAAGCCACTCCGAGATAGCCGAGACATTTCTGCGGCCATGATTTAAAGTTTTGTTTGTTTTAGTTTGTTCCCTAGACCTCCATCAAGCATAAAATTTCACCCCTTTTTCGGTAGAAAAATTTCCCGGCCGAATGCCGGTTCCTCTTAAATTACAATGCTCGCTATCGTTCGCCAGGAAAAAATCGACACCTAAATGGCACGAAAGGTTATAACATTAAAAAATAGGCCAAAGTTCTTAAAACCGCTAAACTAATGGGGTGAATTTCTTAAAAACTCCAAAGCAATTGGGCTAAACATGAGGGAGAAAGAGGTCAAGAAAATAATCCCTCCAGTGTAAATCTGTCCTTAAGTCCCTGAGTCTACCAGGTTGGGTCTGGTGTGTGTGTGGCATCCTGAAGAGGGGACGTGCCTATTTATTTCATCATTTATGTATCTTTTTATCATTGCTTTAGTTTCCTAACTAGACCTCCATCAAGCTTAATAATATACTGCCCATGACCACCTTTCAAGTTAAATTCATAAATATTTTGGCAAAAAATGTCACGGCCGAAGGCCGATTAATCCTAAATTGCAGGCTCCTTTCGCTCGCCAGGAAAATATCGACACCTAAATGGCACGAAAGGTCTAAACAAATACAGAAATGGGGTGACACCCCATAAAACCACCCTTGCTGTTTCCAATACAATAGCATTGTATAAATATTTCAGTTTTCTAGTACATAGTGAGTGAAAACCTCAATAGGTGGCGTGAAAAAGTGTGTAGCCTGAGGTGATGAGTAGAGATGACGAGTGGCGAAGTAGGTTCTGGCTACGAGGCACATAGAGCCGAGGGTAGACAGCCGGGTACCGTTGGTCTGGGTAGCCAAGACTACGTCAAACCAGTTTTAAATCGTATCTGGCTCTTCTTCTAACTCACCACCTGGAATATCACCTCCAGATTTCATTGTCTTTAGCATTCCATTTCAGAAGCTATAGAAAGTTGGTGGAAAAGTTGGAAATGTAAAGAAAACCAATGTTCCCCGAAAACAGTTTTGGTAATGTAGGTGTAATTTGGAAGGAGGGACATTAACTCTACACTTATATGACGTGAAGCAAACAGTACTTGCCCTGTTACAAATATGTAGGCCAAAACTCTTGAACATTAACCTCTATAACTCGCAAACGACCTGAGTAATGAGCTAATATATCTACCATTTGGGAAGGATCGACCAGGAAATATGTGTGAAAATGTACAACCCATTTACTCTTGCCCTTTTGGGTTACAGAGGTTTGGGATCACGATTTCTGGCCTAATTATTTGAAACGTTTTTTTTTTTTTCATTTTTTTTTTTTGTATAGTAGAAACAAGAATACTGTCAATTAAAAGGGATATTAACTTTAAAATACACAGCTTATTATCAAAGTTGCAAACAAACTATTGAATTTGACTATACTGTACTTTGAACGCTAAATGTGTTGGGTGGATGTTATTACCTTTATTAGGAGGTTTGGATCTGTGAGCAGACTTATTACAGCAAGTGTACATATGCCAGGGTACCCTTATGGTTGGTGTGGGTGCCATGCAGGACTGTCCAGGGGGCCATAATGGTCAGTGCCACACACACATACTCATAAATACACTCACTCACACACACACACACACACACACACACCCACCCACCCACACACACAGCCATCCACCCACCCATACACATACACACACAGACAAACACACCGCCCACCACGCAGGCTGTGTCTTGAGGGTTGGGGTAGATATTTTGTTAAATTAATATTGAGGATTTTGGATTCTCTTGCCATTTTCGAGCAATGTAAATTCATTTGTCCCCTAGGCTACGAAAAACGGCTTCCCAGACTTTCTTCAAACCAAAACATGCCCACCCAGAACCCGTTCAAGTTATATTTGTACATTTTTCGATAGAAAAATATCCTGGCCGAAGTTTTGTAAGTTACAGGCTCGTGGTCACTCGTCCAGAAAAAAATTGACACCTGAATAGGATGAAGCGTCTTATTATACCCAAACTAAAGGGGTGAAACGCCTTTAAATCACCAAACCTAGAAGTTCCAAAAAGACCTCCTTCGGACCAAATATGGCTGAACATTTTGTTATCAGGTATTACCGTCATATTCTTTGTCTTTCGCTTTTATTTCGTGTTTCTCATTTGATTAATCCTTTTGTCATTTTCCCTCGCTTCGTGTGATTATTTTCTGTTCCTCTCTCATTATTGGCCATATGGGACTATGGCATTGCTAAGGTGCCATACATAACTGTCCTGGGTGCCATAATTATCAGTGCCACCCACCCGCGACAACACACCAACCACTACGCTGTATCTGATTAGTTGGGATGTAGTTGTTGTTATTGTTATTGTTTTACCAGGATCAGAATAACCCTTTTTGGTTTCTGCTCCAACCACCTCTTTTGATGTTGAAGGATAAGCTGATGATTTTCCCCCTTCCCATTAACTGTATATTATATGGGGAGGTTTTTAGTTTCCTTGCTAGACCTCCATCAATCTTAGAATTTCATCCCCTAGACCCCCTTTCAAGATGAATTTGTAAACAAAAATCGGTAGAAAATCTCCCGGCCGAAGGCCGATTCCTCTTAACTTACAGGTTCGGTATCGCTCGCCAGGATAAACATTGATACAAAAATGGCACAAAATGTCTTAAAATTGACAGAAATTTGTCGAAAGTTCTTAAAATCGCCAAACTAATGGGTGGAACGTCTTAAATTTCAAAAGCAATTAGGCTTAACATGAGGGAGAAAGGGGTCCAGAAAAAAATCCCTCAAGTTGAAATCTCCCCTAATTGGTGTGCAGTCTAAATAGTATGACCTCCACCTCCCTCATAATCTGTGTCATTACAAGCCACTTTATCTTTTCAATGACTCTCCATGTGTTTCTAATAGCCGGGGACCATACCCTGTTCCATGTGAGTAGGCCAAAAGTCTTCAACATTAACCTCTAAAGTCTAAACTCACAAACGACTAGAGTAATCGAGCTAATATTTCTACCATTTGGGAATGGGAAAGGTCAGCCAGGGAATATATGTGGACATTTACAGCCCATTTGCTCTTGCCATTTTTTAATTAGAGGTTAGGGTAAGCCATTTCTGGCCTACCTATTTGGAACAGGGTATAGTACTGTTTTACTTGCCAGGCTTCCCCCTTTGGGTGTGGGGGGGCAATGTTACAGTCAGCTTTGCCTGACTGTAGGCATATCCTGACTAGCCTTCAGTGACAAAGCCCAATACATAGAGTGTACTGAACAAGCTCTATCTCCTCGATGATCCGTCTCACTAAGCCGTTAATGAGGATTTGCAATGTATATCTCTGGCTCAGCAGTATTCCATGGTAAATTTGATTGATTGTTTCACCATTCCTATATTCATGTCATGACATATTTGTCATGTTTGTCCTACTATGCAAAGACTCGAAAAGAAACAACTCACGCATGTTGGGACAAGCCCCGACACCTTCATCTCCTCCTCCAGCTCCCTTCCTCATCCCTTACTACTTCCTCTGTCCCCTTCCTTGCGTTGAGGCATTAAAAGTGATCAAACTTTTTGCTTGTCTCAACTTTCCTATATTGATTTCCTGTCATGTCTTGGTTTGCCAACGTTTACAATTCCAGCAGTATAAAATAGGTTTGCGAGGGACAGGGGTGAGGAGGTGATATACTAGGTACTAGCCAAGGTACCTGCATCCAGCGCGTGTTACAGTGTAGTCAGAGGTCTACACTATGATAATACACTTTACAGGATCACTAACTCTCGCAGTGCCGATTATTCTTCCATTTGTTTTCGTTAAAAACCTATTCTTGAACTTCCTGAATACCTCAAACAAGATTCACCTCCTTACTCACAAGGGCAGAATTTGGAGGGGATTAGTTGGTCACAAACACACATTCTTACACTAATTATATATATATATATATATATATATATATATATATATATATATGTTGGTAAAGCCAGGTAATAAATGTTCTTTAATACATACGAGGTTGAAAGAAATGGCAATTTCTGCGTTGGAAATTTTATTATTCAAAGTTTCCAGGTCTCTGATGAGTTTTCGCTGGGTGGCAGGAAGTAGATGAAGGAGATGAGCAAAATTCATGGTGGTACAGGGTTACATAAATGTACATGATGATACAGGATATACGACGCGTTTCACTGGACAACCAGCATTATAAAGTAAGGAAGGAATGATATAAAAGGTAAACAGGAAGGGTATATATAGAGGGTGGAGGATCAGAGGAGGCGAAAAACAGGGGGCAAAAGTCTGCTATTGGTGGAGGGGTAATCTAGGAGAGAGAAATGGGGGAACCGCTTCACGCATGCGCACTGGATGCGGGATGGTGGTCGGTAGGTGGGGTCGAAGCTGATTGGCTGCGTGTCGAGGGGCGTGGCCTAAGTTGTGTGGCGCCTGCAGAAGACGAAGCTGAAGGAGGTAGGCACCGGGGGGCGAGGAGGGGTGTTAGGTCCTGTAGGGTAGTGCCTTTTGGCAGAAGGAAGGATCTGAAGGTCCAGAGTTTGGTTGTTGATGTTGGGATGTAAGGCTTGGATATATAAAGCTTCGAGTATAGGTAATCTCCTTGGGTCACTTTCTTTATCGAGTATGGTGGTGTGTTTCTCTAACTCGTTGCGTGTGAGGTGAGGGTGGTTAGGGGTGAGATAGTGGTCTTTGATGGCTCCAGCCTGAAGGTGAAGAGTTAACCGACGTGAAAGACGAGTCTGCGTCATACCAATATAGAAATGAGGTCCACAGTCCTCATAATTACAGGTATGTTGGTAAATGACGTGATCGTCGGTCATCGGGCTCTTTATCTTGGTGGAGGCTGGTTTGTTGCGGAGAACGAGGTTGGAGGTCTTGGGGGATTTGTAATAAATTATTAATTTGATTTTGTTTTCCGGGTTGGTTGGGTGGACATGCTTGGAGATTATTTCTTTTAAGACGGCCTCGTCATTTTTGTGTTCAGAGGACATGTAATTGCGGTAGAAGATCTTAATTTCATTGGGGGGGTCAATGTTGGGAGGGCTTTGGGTGTACCATTTTTCAAGATGGTGGTTGATGGTGCTGGAGATGTCGGAGTTGGAGTATCCGTTATTTACTAAAACTTGGGATAGTCTTTCTAGTTCCTGGTGGGTGTCGGCCCAGGTAGAGCAGTGCGTGAGGGCTCTCCTAACATAGGCGGAGATGGAGGATAGAAGATAACGGCGGGGGCATTCACTATCGCCGTTGAGGCATTGTCCTGTGTTAGTTGGTTTAATGTAGACGGTGGTTTTTGAACCCATGGTCGTTCAGAGCTACGAGGATGTCGAGGAAGGGGAGTTGTCCATTGTTAGATTTTTCAAAGGTGAAGTTAAGTCCGGAGAAGGTCATGAAGCGACGCTGGAGTTCCTGTAGTTCGTGGAGGTCCTTGATTTGCACGAAGATGTCATCCACGTATCTACAGTAGACGGCGGGTCGTTGGGCAGCTAGGAGCTCTTCCTCGATGGTACCCATGAAAAAGTTCGCAAAAAGAACTCCTAGAGTTCCTAGTCACCACTACTCCCGCCCTACAACCTACTCTCCTCGCTGAAGCCGCCAAAACCAGAGGAACTCACCATAGCAAAATACTCAACAAACAACACTTCCAAGCTGCCAAACTATTAAGAGACAACCCCAACATCATCATCCGTCGTGCGGATAAAGCTTCCTGCCTCGTGATCCATGACAAGGAGGAATATCTTAGAAAAATGGACGTCATCTTAAGTGACAACACTAAATTTAAAAAGATCACCCGCAACCCAACCGACGAAATCAAACGTATTGCCAACACCACCATCACCGCCATCAATGCCAAACAAGGAGGGATCCACCTTAAAAAACTCGTCGGAGAATACACCCCTGGTTATGCGTACGGAACCATCAAAACACACAAACCTGGGAACCTCCTCCGCCCTATCATCTCCCAGATCCCCACTGCCACCTACCAGATCGCCAAGGCCCTGAACAACCTCCTCACCCCCTACGTGCCCAGCCAATTCAACCTTAACTCAGCCCACGATTTCTTGGAAATTTTACGAGACGCCCCCCGTAACAACAACCACACAATCGCCTCTCTCGACGTAGAAAGCCTGTTCACCAACGTGCCAGTGGATAGGACCATTGACATGATTCTACGTCGAATTTATCATTGCCCTGATACCCCAACACTGGACATCCCGGAGAAGGCCCTGAAAACACTACTGGAGCTATGTACCAAGGAGGCCCCCTTCCTTTGCCCCCGGGGCAACATGTACAAGCAGATAGACGGTGTACCGATGGGCAGCCCTCTAGGAGTTCTTTTTGCGAACTTTTTCATGGGTACCATCGAGGAAGAGCTCCTAGCTGCCCAACGACCCGCCGTCTACTGTAGATACGTGGATGACATCTTCGTGCAAATCAAGGACCTCCACGAACTACATGAACTCCAGCGTCGCTTAATGACCTCCTCCGGACTTAACTTCACCTTTGAAAAATCTAACAATGGACAACTCCCCTTCCTCGACATCCTCGTAGCTCTGAACGACCATGGGTTCAAAACCACCGTCTACATTAAACCAAATAACACAGGACAATGCCTCAACGGCGATAGTGAATGCCCCCGCCGTTATCTTCTATCCTCCATCTCCGCCTATGTTAGGGGAGCCCTCACGCACTGCTCTACCTGGGCCGACACCCACCAGGAACTAGAAAGACTATCCCAAGTTTTAGTAAATAACGGATACTCCAACTCCGACATCTCCAGCACCATCAACCACCATCTTGAAAAATGGTACACCCAAAGCCCTCCCAACATTGACCCCCCCCAATGAAATTAAGATCTTCTACCGCAATTACATGTCCTCTGAACAAAAAACTGACGAGGCCGTCTTAAAAGAAATAATCTCCAAGCATGTCCACCCAACGAACCCGGAAAACAAAATCAAATTAATAATTTATTACAAATCCCCCAAGACCTCCAACCTCGTTCTCCGCAACAAACCAGCCTCCACCAAGATAAAGAGCCCGATGACCGACGAGCACGTCATTTACCAACATACCTGTAATTATGAGGACTGTGGACCTCATTCCTATATTGGTATGACGCAGACTCGTCTTTCACATCGGTTAACTCTTCACCTTCAGGCTGGAGCCATCAGAGACCACTATCTCACCCCTAACCACCCTCACCTCACACGCAACGAGTTAGAGAAACACACCACCATACTCGATAAAGAAAGTGACCCAAGGAGATTACCTATACTCGAAGCTTTATATATCCAAGCCTTACATCCCAACATCAACAACCAAACTCTGGACCTTCAGATCCTTCCTTCTGCCAAAAGGCACTACCCTACAGGACCTAACACCCCTCCTCGCCCCCCGGTGCCCTTGACGCAGCCCCCCGCGCTACCTCCTTCAGCTTCGTCTTCCGCAGGCGCCACACAACTTAGGCCACGCCCCTCGACACGCAGCCAATCAGCTTCGACCCCACCTACCGACCACCATCCCGCATCCAGTACGCATGCGTGAAGCGGTTCCCCCCTTTCTCTCTCCTAGATTACCCCTCCACCAATAGCAGACTTTTGCCCCCTGTTTTTTGCCTCCTCTGATCCTCCACCCTCTATATATACCCTTCCTGTTTACCTTTTATATAATTCCTTCCTTACTTGATAATGCTGGTTGTCCAGTGAAACGCGTCGTATATCCTGTATCTTCATGTACTTTAATGTAACCCTGTACCACCATGAATTTTGCTCATCTCCTTCATCTACTTCCTGCCACCCAGCGAAAACTCATCAGAGACCTGGAAACTTTGAATAATAAAATTTCCAACGCAGAAATTGCCATTTCTTTCAACCTCGTATGTATTAAAGAAAATATATATATATATATATATATATATATATATATATATATGTATATATATATATATACAGTATACCGTACAGTATATACACACATTTGCCAAAACCTGAAAAACTGGGACAATTGCTGTGAAAGAGTGACAGGATTAAATGTTCTCAAAGTTTTATATTATAGTTTGAAGGCTGGCTTTTTTATGTGCAAGAAGAATACAAAAGGTAAGATGTCTGTAACGAGTGTCCCCCTCAAATTGATTGAGTGACAGAGAACGAAATTCAAGGTACATTAGAGTAAAAAATGTCTGGACACACGGTCCTTGAACTTGTTAAACCGTAGGATGAGGAGGGAAATGTAGATTGAGGGAGAGAATTCCAGAGTTTACTTGTGTGAAAGAAAAACTGGGAAAATGGCTTCACTCTTGTGTTAGAAAGTTGGACAGAATAGGGGTGCAAGGTTTTCTTTGCCTCGACTATAAATAGTTGATAGAAAGAAAATAGGTGTGTTGTGGCATCAATACATGAGTAAAAGTTTCCGAATAGAGGGTCGTTACAGAATGCTAGTTGAATAGTGTAAGGTAGAGTCATCGGCAAATGAGTGGATTGGACTAGAGGTACAGTTGAGAAGATCATTATGGATATTCAAAATAGAACTGGAGATAGAATTGGAACACTGGGGTTGATAGATTTTGGAAGTGAGTGATGGCCATCCAAAACCGCAGCTATGGTACGGTCAGAAAGTAAATTGGAGATTTAGGCATAAATATAGGGATAGAAACTGAAGGATGGTAGTTTAGAAATAAAGGATTTGTGCCAGAGTCTATGAAGGCTTAGTAGTATATCTAGCGCAATATAAAAAGTGAGAAGCATCATGAAAAGGTCTCAACAAAGTCCCTAAAGGAGGATGACCAAGAGTTAGTAAGGTATGGAAGGAGATCACCAGTAGAGCGGCCTAGGCGGTAAATAATATGTAGCCACCAGCGGGGTGTTTTTACCCAAAATAGGGCTCTTTACGTGATCATTTTCATGCCTAAATAAGACCCAGAGCGTAAAACAAGTATCTATCCCTGAAAGGGCATAAACAGAGCTTTCCAATGACATCACAACAATCCTTGTATGACCCCTAGTTTTTTTGCAACAACCGCACAACACGAGTGCAAAAACCATGTAATTCGGTACTTTCCCCATACATTTCACTATGTAGCGAGTGTGAGAGGGTGGAGGAGGGTGGGATTCATGTCAGTCGGTCCGCCGCGGTGGTCTGGAGCAGTCATACGCTCGCTACTCTCCTGCCACCACTTGTCTCTCTCTCTCAGCAACATTACGTGCTGAAATTGCCACACGACCTATGTCGCGCGCCGCCACATAGTCCAAATTTATTTCACTCGACTTATGTTGCGCGCCGCCAGTTAAGGGTTAAGGAAACCATACTGGCAAGCTGAAAGTAGATTATGGGATGACAAATGCTTAAGAAATGGTGAATACAAAATAAATATAAAAACTTTGGAATTGCAGGAAATGAGAGCAATTGGAGAATAGTCGGAGATAGATATCCTGACCAGGATTCGAACCCACTCGTTCCAGATATTTTTGTGAGAGTTGGCCACCGGATCCACTCGACTTTAGTCCATGGTCGAGTGGATACGGTGCCCAACTCTCACAAACATATCTGGAGTGAGTGGGTTTGAATCCTGGTCATGATACCTCTCTCCCAATTGTTGGAGGGTTGAGAGCGGGCACCCTTCTTTGGGACAGGTTGAATGAGAGCATGCTTCCAGCAAGAAGGGAAGACAGTAGAGGAAAGGCAGAGACAGAAAAGTTTGCCTAGGCAGGGAGTCCACACTGAAGAACAGTTTTTAAAAGCAGTTTAAGTCAAAGGATGAGGGAAAGATAGACTGAGGGAGAGAGTTCCAGAGTTTACTTGTTGAGTGGAAGTATGACTTGTTTTACCTCCTGTACACACTCTATCCAAATCTGAGGCAAACCCCACTAACCTTCATCACTTTCTTCTTCTTCAGAGAGAAGGTTGAGTTCAAAACCAAAGTAAACACTATTCCTCCATCCTCCCTCTTCCTATCCTCCACTTTCCTTCTACCATAATATACACGCCAAGCCAATCTATTCTTTTATCTCTCTCCTTCCTGTTTTCCTCTTTCGATTAGATTATGTGTAGTTTATCCTAACACTGAACAACACACAGTCATCGCGGAAGAACAGTTTTTTTAGTACAACATGAACACCATCTGATCTGTACGCCTTCTTAGTATAAAGCCCAGAGAGAGCAGAAAGTTCATCGTTAGAAGAGACTAAGGTATTAGGCATTAGTGAGAGAGAGAGAGAGAGAGAGAGAGAGAGAGAGAGAGAGAGAGAGAGAGAGGGGGGGGTGGGGGGGTGGGGGGGGGGGGGGGGGGGGGGGGGGGGGGGGGGGGGGGGGGGGGGGGGGGGGGGGGGGGGGGGGGGGGGGGGGGGGGGTAGGGGGGGGGGGGGGGGGGGGGGGGGGGGGGGGGGGGGGGGGGGGGTGGGGGGGGGGGGGGTGGGGGGTGGGGGGGGGGGGGGGGGGGGTGGGGGGGGGGGGGGGGGGGGGTGGGGGGGGGGGGGGGGGGGGAGAGGAATAGCACCAGAATCATTCAAGGTAGAGTTTTTAGCAAATGTTTGAGCGAAAAGTTCATCTTTGTCGGAGGAAGAAGTAGTGAGGATGCTGGTGGAGTGGAAAAGTGGAGGGAAAAACGAGGAAGTAAAATTGTTGGAGAGGTTTTTGGATAGATGCCAGAAAGACTGGGAAGAGGTAGAGTTAGAAGTTCAGAGCATTTGTTACTGATGAAAGAGTTTTTGGCAATTCGAAGAAAATATTTAGTTTGATTCCTGGCAGAAACATAATAGAGTACAAGATTCTTAAGATTGAAGGTGACCCCAATGTTTGAATGCTTCCTCCTTATTGCAAAGAGTAGTAGAATAAGTGCAAGTAAACCAAAGCATTTGTGCATTATGCTGGGGTCACACATTCACGTATATCGCTCCTGTATGCTCCCGTCAGGCGTGATCGCCAATTTTGTGTTATGACGGGCGTAGTCCGGCCGTGTACGCCCGTATAGACTACGACTATTGCACTTCCCGACATGCGTACCGTAACAGGGCCAGTGTTACGTCAGACGTAATGTAGTCGTATGGAGCTACGTACGTGCTTGCGACTTGCGTAAGCATGTCCCCGTTAGTCCGCCTGGGCTGCCCGATTTGTGGGAACACAGGCCACGCCCATGGCCACGCCCCCACAAGACCTACGTAGCTGAGGCCGTACATCTTGTGAGTTTGTAGGCATTACGTGGACCGTGTCCGGACAATCGTAGGCACACCCCGTCTGTCCAAACACAGACAAAGACAGTCTTTGTCAACCACGTAGGTCTGGGTTGGAATCTGGGAACTACAAAAGGGCAGGAATGGCCACACCATTCCCATTCCCAGTCCTTCATTGGCACCATGAACAACATCGCGGAATTCATCCTGGAGGAGTTCAATTTTGTGAACTCCCTTTATAGAGGAAAGACCATTCATCCTTTAACCCGCTGAGTGCCAGCCAATTTTGACAGTGTGCTTCTGCCAGTGCCAGAGTTTTTGTTTTGTTTTGGCTAAATCTATCAAGTTGGGAGAGAAAGGAAGGATAATGGTAACAAAAACACTCCCCTTGTCCATTTTCGCCAGAAATCAGGTCCCGATGGTCCCCGAAAGTAGCTGAAAAGACACTATAGACTACAGAGACTTTTATGGTATCGGAATGTATGGGTGGGAGGGTGGTGGGAGGGTGGTTTTCGGGTTGGTTGGGGAAGGTAGAAGGGTAAATTGACTTGTGTTACACATATGAAGCCGATTGGTGAGGTAGTTTCGCCACCACGGATTTTCCTTTTTTTCCTTATCTTCGTACGGATACGCTGGAAGTGGGTGGTGGGAGGCGGTTGGGGGTGTGGTGGGGGGAAGGCAGAAGGGTAAGGGACTTGTCACACAAATATGGACCCGATTGGTGCAGTCGTTTCGCCGCCACAGATTTTCCTTTTTTGTCCTTCTGACGGGACCGACAGTCAGCGAGTGGGTGGGAAGAGGGATTTGGGATTTTTGTGGTGGGTAGCCTAAGGGGTAAGGTACATGTGGTAAAAATATGAAAGCCATACGTGCAGTCGTTTCGCTGCTACGATTTGTTTTCGGCAGGGTGCAGAGGGTGGCAGGGTTGGCTTGTTGGTTGCTGCTCCGGTGTGGTGAGAGGTGTGACTGGAGTGTCCCCCGCTGGTCCCCCGCTGGTCCCGTTGTCCCCCGTGACCCCACCGTACAACGGTGCCGCATCTTCCCGCCAACCCGCAGTGCGGCGGTTCTGCCAGATGCGCCCGGACTTACTTTCACTTTCCCGTTTTACGTGAACATTGTACGATTGGCGGGAGAAACTTACGTTTTACCGGGCTAGCTGCTACGTTTTACGGGGCTGCTCCCGTAAGACGTAGCAGCTAGCCAGGTAAAACGTATGCTTTCCCGACTTTTGACATACGTGAGCGCGAGCCACGTATCTGATTCGAAATCCAAAACATACCGGGCGGCCTTGGCCGCACCCACCACCTCCCAGACCAGCGTGGCTACTCCCGCCATGCGTACCAACCCCCACGACTAGACACAATTTCATTTACGTTTTGCGTACTAAGCCCTTACGTTTTACGTATTCGGTTGCCAACTACCAATAAACCTTCGTACGGGAGCATACGGGAGCATATACGTGAATGTGTGACCCCAGCATTAGACTGGGAGAAAGAAAATGGAGTCTATACCTCCAAACCCGAGATGAATACCTCAGTAATGCGTTTTGCACACTCCGTGGGTCCCCAGCCACGGAAGCAAAAATAATTCAAGGGTAATAAAAGAAGTATTGCTTTAAAGCCTCCCAGTCAGCAGTGCCAGAGTGACATAAGTGCCATCCGCTGGTCAAGATTTACAGTGTAAGCAAAAGGATTAGAGGTTATAAACAAGTCAAGGATCTAGGGCCGATCTCCGAAAAGATGTAGGCTTGTTCACCAGGTTGGTAAGTGAAGTGAGAGGAGAGCCATTGGCGGTGGTGAACATTAACATACCCTAATATGGAGATTTCTGAGAAAGGAGAGTTTGATAGGATGTGTTTCACTATAGTAAAATAAATTGGGAGAGTCGGTAGAGTTAGGGAAGAGATAAACAGCTCAGAAGTATTTAGTTCGAGAGTGACTGGAAAGTTTGAGTCAGAGAAAAGATAAATCAGACGAATCTAAGTCGGAAACACGAGAGCAAGTGAGTTTGTTGTGTACATGCACACAACATCCACCTTTGGCTTGGAAATGAGAATAGAAAAAGTGGGAGAGGTGGTGTTCAACGAAATGGAAATTAGATGAAAGGCCACGAATATTGCAAACAATAATAGAAAGAGTAACAGGCCATGGTCGAAGGCGTTTTGAGGGGTCGTGAGCTGAGTGTAGGTGAGGCAAAAGGGAATTCAGTAAGAGAAGCCAAGCAACTGAAACAGGAGTTCCAGCAACTTATTTGGCAATAATGTGATATATGTGTAAAATTGTTAATCTATTCTCTTTAATATAATGCAGTAACCTGTTATGGTTGTTAAATACAGTCAGTTCTCCACAGCATTTGTCTCAGGTTCATGCATTGAAATAGTGGTGGTGGTGGTGGTGGTGGCTGTTAATGGTGGAGAGAGGGGGAGATACTGTTGAAGAGAATGGTGGTGGTGGTGATAAGGTGAAGTGTCGGCTAGTTCTGAGATGGAGGAATAAGAGGTAGTGGTGGTGGTGGTGGTGGTGGTGGTGGTGGAGAAAGAAATGGTTCAATCGTGCGCATAATTATCGACGCACCCATTTGAATATATATTTAGCACAACCAATCAATACTATGCTCTATTATACTTGGCTTTATGGGTTCAAGGATTCATATAGAGTATGTGTGATCCTATAATATATGTGCACGATTGAACCATTTCCTTCTCCACCACCACCACCACCACCACCACTACCTCTTATTCCTCCACCTCAGAACTAGCCGACACTTCACCTTGTCACCACCACCACCATTCTCTTCAACAGTATCTCCCCCTCTCTCCACCATTAACAGCCACCACCACCACCACCACCACCACCACCACTACCTCTTATTCCTCCACCTCAGAACTAGCCGACACTTCACCTTGTCACCACCACCACCATTCTCTTCAACAGTATCTCCCCCTCTCTCCATCATTAACAGCCACCACCACCACCACTACTATGTCTTCCACCACCACCACCACCACTACCACCACTACTATGTTTTCCACCACCACCACCACCACCACCACCACCACCACCACCACCTGTTATTCATTTGAATCAGCCGACGCTCCACCTCACCACCACTATTCTCTCCCCCTCTCTCCACCATTAAGGGGACATGGGTAGTTTTTCTGGACCCTCTTCTCCCTCATGTTTAGCTTTGAGATTATATGACGTTCGGCCCATTAGTTTGGCGATTTTAACACCCGACGCCCCATTTCGTTGTCAATTTTAAGACCTTTCGTGCCATTTAGGTGTTGATTATTTTCTGGCGAGCGATAGCGAGCCTGCCATTTTAAGAGGAACCGGCCTTCGGCCGGGATATTTTTATACCGACAAATGTACAAATTTATCTTGAAGGGGAGTCTAGGGGTGTTTTTCTAAGCTCGATGGAGGTCTAGGGAGGAAACTAAAAAAATATATGAATACATTAATTAATAGACCAAACAAACGGTCAGTCTCCCCTTAACAGTCACAACCACCACCACCATTAACTCCACCACCACCACAGAACCATCCAACAATCCACTGTATCACCACTACCTTTCTCCCCCCCTCTCTCCACCACTAACAGCCACAACCACCACCACCACCAATATTAACTCCACCACCCCAGACCCAGCCAACAAGCCACTGTATCACCACTACCTTTCTCCCCCCCCCCTCTCTCCACCACTAACAGCCACAAGCACCACCACCACCATTAATTCTTCCACCACCAGCACCTCAGAACCAGCCAACACTCCACTTTATCACCACCGTTCTCTCCACCACTATCTCCTCCGCCTTTACCACCTTCTAGTTCAGCACTTTCATTCCTTCACTGTTATTTGCCTACTTTCGTTATTTGTTTGTTACTCTACCTTGTTTCCCTTTTCCGCCATCACCACCACCACCAATAACCTCAATCGCTACAACTACTATAACTCACACCACCACAACACCACCACCTGCTCTTCCCTTTCCTCCCTCTCTCCACCTCTGCTCAGACCAGCCGACACTCCACCTTATCACCACCACCCTTCTCCACCACTATCTCCCCCTCCTTCACCACCCACCGTATCACCACTATCTGCCTCTTTCCCACCCTATTCTCCTTCGCTATATCTTCTGGCTTATTAGAATCTGCCTGTCTTTCTCTCGTTTTTCCCTTTCCTTAAGTAGATTAAGCAAATTTTAAGACCTTTTACACAATTTCTTTGTCAATATTTAGACTTTTCGTGCCAGGACAATTTTATATAAAAACATGTACAAATTAATCTCGAATGGGGGCCTTGGAGGTATTTTTTTAAAGCTTGATAGATGTCTAGGGAGCAAACCAAAAGTAGAATAAAAAAAATAAATAAAAAAAAATTATCTTTCGGGCTTCCCTATTCAATATCTCCCTTCTCCCTCGTTATGTCTCCCTCCTTCATTCCTTCCTCTTTCTTTCGTTTCTTGCCTGCCTTCCATTTTTAATTTTCCTGCCATTTCCTCTCATGGCCATAGCCTTATTTGCTTCTTCCATTATCTTTCCTCCATTATTCCCCCCCCCCCCCTTCTTCCTCTTCTTTGTCCTGTCTTTCAGTCCTCTTCATTTCTCTCACCTTCCAACCCTTTTGCTTAGCCTTAACCCTTGAGATGACGGGCCCCACACCAACGATACACCGAGTGGCCAGCATAACCACTCAGGCAACCTCAAAACCCCAGGACAGACGACGAAGACGTTTACCTGAGTCCCCCCTACGAGTCGCCAGAATCTACCTGAGTTGACCATGCCCAGCCGTCCATTCCACAGTTCTCTTTCACGCCCAAAGCCACCTGAGAAAACGGAGGACTCTCTCAGCCAGTCACAAGCCACCATCCTCAGCCAACCACAACCGCCTGGGACCACCAATTAGAACCCTCCTTTTACGTAGTCCCCACCAGAAGTGACGCTCTCTGTATTGTTCCGCCAGATTTGGGATATGATGAGCACTCCCTTATGCAATCTACTCACCAGCACCCCAGATATTTCAGGAACAAGTGGACCTGATGACGCCTGGCTACTCCAGGCCCCCGAAGATACAACTACAGTCCCCTATGTGTAGGTCTGAGGATAATTAGAAGACCTGCAGGACAGTTGCTCCATTTTTAGCTTTAAGTGTTCTTTATTTTTCACAGCAGCCCTGGACCTTCCAGCCTCCCCATTAAGTATTATAATATTACCTTGGAACCAGGCCCATATGATAATACCTGAGTTCCCAGGCTAGAATGTATATGTACCTCACAACAACCATTTTTCCTCTTTCCTCTACACCCTTTTTTCCCCAAGTTCATTGACCCCTGAAGTAAGAAAATATTTGATTAGGACCTCAGGAAAACCTGAGGAAAGTATGCAAAACCACTCTCACCTACCGACTAAGCGGACTCCATTAAGGATTCGGCTCTTTGGGACGGTGTTGCTACGGTGCCCGCCCCTCTCCCCCTTCGCCCTCCTGGCCCTCAAGAGTGCCCCTTGGACGTTGGCCTCCTTCCGGATTGCTGAAGGACCACCTGTCTGTTGCCTGGCACCCTGAACCGAGGAACCCTGCTCGAGCTATGGACGTAGCCCTGGACCTAGGACCCCTGCTCGAATTACGTAAGCAGGCCTGAACCTAGGACCCCGGTTCGAATTACGTAACCATGCCTAAATCGAGTACCCCTGCTCGAGGAGGCAACCAGCTGTGTAAAATTGGCTACTACCCTCTACGCCGGCCAGACCAGTACTCTCGTCCCCCTACCCTCTCAAATACTTAAGTGTTTCTGTGTCTTTCTCTGTTGGTTATTGTTGTGAGGTATTGATTATGTAAATATGTGAACCATGTTGTGCCCTGATTTACTTGCGATCTGTGCCCAAGATCCTATGCTTGCGTAATAAGTTTCATCCTTCTGAACCTGTGTTATTCTGTGTCCATCTTGCCTTAGTGGAGCAGATAACTGCAAATTTCAGGAGAATCGTTCAAATGGTGATGCAAGCATGAAATTTGGTACATGTACCCTTCAAGGTCCATTCTTCTCAGAAATACCGCTGGCCACGCGAAAATCCAAGATGGCGGTCATTTTTCAAGATGGCTGCCGTGCCTAACCATATATTGCTTAATTCTTTTTTAATTATTACCTGGTGAACATTTTAAGAGAAAACTGTTTCTTGCTAACCAGATTAATGAGAAGCACTGTTTTTAATCATTGTCATAGTCTATAATTGGAATTTTAGAATGGCATCCAAGATGGCGTCCATTAATTTCATATGTTCATATCTAAGCAACTACTGAACATATATACATGATTTTTGGTGTGCACATACATTCTTTGGGTCAGATAATCCAATGGAGCCATTTTCACATTTGTTAGTAAGGACTGAGGCAGTGATGAGATCTTGCAAATATAATAGAGTGATGTCAACACACAACCAGGGCACACTGGTAACATCGCTGCTGTGCAACTCAGCATGGGGTTCAGTGTCAGCTTATTTGACTGTACTATACTATAAGTTGTAGTGTAGTTTAATTTAGTGTCCCAAATGCTTTCTAACATCCCCATATCAATTAGCTACTAGACAGTAGTTGGTAGTTAGTAGATAGAGTTAGATAGCCGCACCTGAATTGACAGGGTGTGCCAGAGCGGGAGAGCCGAGCCAAGGGTAAGGGGGCTATACATGACTTGCTCATTGTACTTACCTGGATGGTGTACAGATCACACGGGACTTAAATGGCACTGGATGAATGATCGGGCTAGGTGTAGGTCACCCGAACCTAGTTGTATCCCATAAAGTAATGTGTGTGTAATTTCGTTAAGGTGGTAAAAGGATAAACCCTCGGCCTTAATCAGAAAGCAAAATGGCAGATTCAAAATCCATTTTTCCCATAAGACAAACTGACTGGTCAAAATGTTGTCTTTGCCAGAAAGACAAAATAGGTGAAGATTTAACATCACCTAGAACCCATTATTCCCTTGAACATGACGGTTATGCCATGCTGGCTACCAACATACCGATGTTTCATGAAATCCAGGAAATGCCATTGACCGTGGATCCAACAAGGCTTGATGAAGGTGACGGCATAGATGCCACTTTGAGAAGAAATCAGGCAAAATACCATGTCAACTGCCGGTTGTTGCTTAACAACAGCAAGCTGAATCGCGCAAGGAAACGCCGTTCTAATCGTCAAAGTAGTGAGTCTGAAGACAATCATGCAAAGCAACGTCGAACTAGCTATGATGGTCAAACTTGTATTTTTTGTGAGAAAGTGGCACCTGCATCTGATCTCAGGCAGGTAATGACCATGAACCTTAACAAGAGGCTACAAGAGTGTGCAGAGGCACTTAACGATGGCAAGCTTCTTGCTAAATTGAGTGGTGGAGATGCTATTGCACAGGAGCTAAAGTACCACAGAGTGTGTCTCAGTGCCCTCTACAACAGGGAAAGGTCCCACCTGAGAAACCTTGAGAAAAGCTCAAGTGCCACTGATCTGGAGCCAGATGTTTATCCATTAATTTTATCAGAGCTGGTAACATACATTGTTGAAAGCAACCTATGCTCAGAAGAGCCAGTCACATTTCGCCTGGCAGATGTATGCCACCTTTACCAACAGCGTCTGGCACAACTTGGTGTGGATTTACCACGTGTAAATTCCACCAGACTGAAGGATAAACTTCTGGAAGAAATTCCAGAACTTGAAGCTCATAGAAGTGGAAGAGATGTACTTCTTGCATTTCAGAAAGATGTGGGCAAAGCAATTACCCAAATTTCTGATTTTTCAGATGCACTCATCACTGCTAAAGCAGCAAAGATTCTAAGAAAATGCATGCTTGAACATCAATCAAAATTTGATGGCACATTTCCAGCTGGTTGTGTGCAAAATGCCATACCTCCCCTTCTGCTTCAGTTTGTGGGGATGGTTGAACATGGAGCTGACATCAAGTCTCAACTGAGATTTGGAGTTTCAAAGTCTGATCAGGCCATTGCCCAATTGATGCAGTTTAACTGCTACTCCCGATACAAAGAGGGAGCTGCTACACATAGGCACTCAAAAGACAGAGAAACACCATTCCCAGTCTACATGGGACTCTCAGTCTATGCCAAAACCCGGAAAAGAAACCTGGTCGAAATGCTGCATGAGCATGGCCTCAGCATCTCATATGACAGGGTGTTGGAGGTCTCAGCTGAATTAGGATATGCCACAGTCAACAAGTATGTCGAGGAGGGTGTGGTCTGTCCACCAGTACTGCGTAAAGAGTTGTTCACCACTGCCGTGATGGAGAACATCGACCACAACCCTTCCGCAACAACTGCCACAACCTCCTTCCATGGGACTAGCATTTCTGTATTTCAACATCCCACCAAGGTAAATGGTGGCCAGAGCGTCAAAAACTCAGGCTTGGACCTGAGAAAGTCAAGGCCGTTCCAGAACTTCCCGACACATTCACAAACATTACTCCTGCATCCTTCAAAGCAAAGAACCCCCTGCCACCAGGTCGTGGCAGGTGCAAGTGCTACAGGCTGGGTCTCTCCTGTACAGCTCTGTGCACTTGCAAATGTGAGGTGTGAGTCTTTGATTCTATGGTATTTTTACTAATGTTATTTGTACTCAATGGATATGTATAAATGGTGTGAATTAGGCCGTTTCCTACGATATAATCTTCCTTCACTTTGTCTAGTTACTTATGACCCTGATGAGTTAATAATGTGACAAGTCTTTCTAATTCTCAGACCTCAAAAATGAAGGATTAGATGAAAAAATCATTTGTCTAGCTCTACTAATAGCCAAGATATCACAAAATTTGTCTTTAACCCCAGAAGGCCGATACACTACTCAAATAGCACAGCTTTAACACCTTATTAGCGGCCTAGGCGGTTTATTTATATGTACCGCCCAGCGGGGTGTTTTTAGCCAAAATAGGGCTGTTTACGTGATCATTTTCATGCCTAAATAAGACCCAGAACGTAAAACAAGTATCTATCCCTGAAAGGGCATAAACAGAGCTTTCGAATGACACCATAACGATCCTTTTATGATGGCTAGTTTTCTTGCAATAACCGTGCAACGCGAGTGCAAAAAGCATGTAATTAGGCACTTTCCCCATACAATTCCGTATATAGCGAGTGAGAGAGGGAGGGAGGAGGTGGGATTCGTGTCAGTAGGTTCGCCGCGGTGGTCTGGAGCAGTCATACGCTCGCTACTCTCCTGCCACCACTTGTTTCTCTCTCTCAGCAACATTACGTGCTGAAATTGCCACACGACCTATGTCGACCGCCGCCACATAGTCCAGCTTTATTTAACTCGACTTATGTTGCACGCCGACAGTTAAGGGTTAAATTGCCTTTAAATAGCCTGCTGATGGCTGCTATTTACTTGTATGACGTCACGGTACTTTTGCGGTAATTTTCACCGAGTTCCAATATCACCGAAACTACAGTGATGTCAACACAATGGGTTTAAGGAAATTTCACTATGGCAAAGGTGCGTAAACACGGAAAATCATGGAAAAGTTACCTCACGAAAACAAGCAATATCTCAGTAACTACTGGGCCTATGGAGCTGAATTTTTTTACGAGACAAAAGCTGAAAGTTACCTCTCTCACTTGGTTTATGACTCATTTCTCTATCTTTATTCTTTGATTAGCTATTAAGCCATAAACACTACCGAAAATCGCCAAAAAAATCCGGCCTCCTCGGGTTAACCTGACAAGCGCGATATAGACGTAGGTGCTAGGGTAGTTATTTGTGCATTTCTAGCCCTGGATTCTGACAGAATTCGTTATATTTACAATATAAACCATTATTTGTTTCCGGTATGCTTTTATTTTACATATATGATGTATATATGAACCTTCAAGAGTGCTAAAATAAGTGGGAAAAGCATTTGGGTGGTGAAAAACGAAGATATTGGCCACCCGGTCATAATCTCAGGCGAGAGAGAGAGACAGGCAGCCTTCCCCTCTCGCTGTCTGGGAGTCAACTGAGAAGAGCGGGGCGGTGTGTGCCGGTGTCTGGGTGTTGCATAACGATCTTTTATGCAACCCACTTGTGCTACATTATCGCGGGAGAGAAAAATAACCGATAAATGATGATAATAAGAGGAAAAATAGGTGATAATTGAGGAGGGGAGGGAGGGGGGAATAAGGTGGGGAAGGAGGGGAGAGGGGTGGGTGAGATTTACATGGATGAGTACTGGAGGGGAATTATCTCACCTAGAGACAAATTCCTTTGTTTTGATAGGCCCTTTTTTTTTATGGAAGGCTTTTTTTATGGTCCTGCTTCCGTGAGGCCTATCGCGTTCACTATAGGAAGCCTTCCGTGAGGCCTATCGCGCTTGCCGGGTTAATGGCGGCCATCTTGGACGCCATCTTAGTTAAAGTCTAATATGCAACTGCTTTGGACAAAATTACCTTCACTTACCACGTTAGAGCCAAAAAAAAAAAAAATGGATTGGACAGTATTCATGTCTTTTTTCTTTCAATTAACTGACCCATAACAGTAGGGCTCAGTCAGATGTGTCGGCCATCTTGAAAAATGGTCGCCATAATGAATTTTTGCGTGGCCAGCGGTATGTGCTTTGAAAGTGAGCTTTGAAGAATACCTGTACCAAATTTCATGATTGCATCACCATTTGAACGATTGTTTCACTTATCTGCTTCACTACCTTCAGTTCTTGACCCTTGTTCAAGCCTTTATTTAATTCATAAATTACGCATACGTTACATATCAGTGTCATTAACGTATATTCAGGCCCTCCACGCTCTCAGATTTACTGACTACGTGTATGTTGATATATTATTTGTGAGTTGAAGTCCCAATTTATTCCGTGAACAATCCATTTATATAATCGCTTTTTACCTAGAACCTATGCCCAATTTTCCAACGAGTGCTCAGTGTAATTCCTAAATTCTCTATTCAGCAATCGCATATGACATATATCTTATAGACGAGCTCTTATGTTCTTGTAAATCTTGATTTTGTGATATTTCAAATACCGTGTTTAGGAATTCTTTCCTCTGTGTTTCGTATCATTTGCATCCACCATACACTAATTGTATCTATGTATTTTATTCATCTCGCCCTGTTAACCCGTTCAGGCCCGAGCCTGGTACTGCCTGTTTTAATTATCAATGAGTAGGACTTCGTCGCCTACGCCCATGTACTAGTTGTGCCTGTATATTTTATTCACCTCGCCCTGTTAATTGTTCAGAAGCGAATCTGATATTGCGTTAAATATCAATGAGCTAAACTTCGTCATTAGCGCCAGTTTAATTACAAAATACGATCTACCGATCGATATCTATTAATTAGTCAGTTCTCTCTTGTTGAGATTAAAACTATAGTGTTCATTTACGTCTGAGTCTTTTGGAACTCAGTTAGTATTTTGCTTATCTTCGTATGTTACCTTAACCCCACTGAGTGCCAGGTCCGTATATATACGGACTAGGGTCTTGTCACGCCCAGTGCCAGGTCCGTATATATACGGACTCGCCAAAAAAATATTGTAGCAGCGAGACGACTGCACCTATGGCTTTCATATTTCTACCACATGTATACCTTACCCTTCTGGCTTCTTGCCACCACCATCACAACCCCCTCCCCCGACCCACTCGCTGACTATCGGTCGCCTCACAAGGAAAAAAAAGGAAAATCTGTGGCGGCGAAACGACTGCACCAATCGGTTCCATATTTGTGTGACAAGTCCCTTACCCTTCTGCCTTCCCCCCACCACACTCCCAACCGCCTCCCACCACCCACTTCCAGCGTATCCGTACGAAGAAAAGGAAAAAAAAGGAAAATCCGTGGTGGCGAAACTACCTCACCAATCGGCTTCATATTTGTAACACGAGTCAATTACACTTCTACCTTCCCCCCAGCATCCCCCAAACCACCCTCCCACCACCCTCCTATCTATACGTTTCGATACCATAAAAGTCGATGATTTACTCTGAAAATTTCAGCTACATTTGGGACCATAGGGGACCTGATTTCTGGCGAAAATGGACAAGGGGAGTGTTTTTTTTACCATTATCCTTCCTTTCTCACCCAACTTGATAGATTTAGCAAAAAAGAAAAAAAACAAAAAAAAAATCCTCTGGCACTGGCAGATGCATAAGGTCAATAATTGTCTGGCACTCTGCCGGTTAATAGTGAATATTGAAGATTACATCTTTATCCAATTAATACCCATTAGCAGACCAAATAAACTACCTTTTTGCTCTTATCAAATTCACATAATTACTCTGCTTTACCTAAGAAAAATATAGTGACACGAATTCCTAAGTTCGGTTCGTTATCGTAGCATATGTTCAAGTAATATAATTCCGTAATAAGATATAACTTCCTTGAGAGCGATTTTGATACTTCTCATTTATTATAAATAATAATCTCAGCCCTTTCATATAAAATTAAGTAACATTGCACTGTAGCTAAGTTCATAGTTGCATTAACTAGAAAGAGTATTATTTACCATCTCAGTTCACCTGGTGACCTTCCCAGTGACCTGACCTGAAGGCAAGCTCACGCGGTCAGTTTTAAAAGGGTCAACTGAGCCCCACGTGTGACTCACCTTGCCTCCTGCGACTGTATCTTTGTTACCTCAACTCTTCTCATTATTACCCTAGGATCATTATCTAGGGCATTGAAGTCTCTTTGAAAACGGAAGATATTCTACTCTCATTTATTATTGCATTGAAGGTTAAAATTGATTCTTGTACATTATGCCTCTATGTATGTTTTTCCACATGATTTGATGTTATACTAGATTCTCACTATTGAGTTCTTCTGGTATCAGTACTGTAACCTTGTTCTGACAAAAGGACAATACATATATTTACTCTTATTGTGGGATTTGCCTTACCAATCATTCTTCTCCACCCACCTTCCTGTTTATTAACACTCAAAGAGCGGGTGGTGGAGTATATTTGACTGTTCCGCCCAGCGTTTTTTTTTACCGTAAACGAGCTTGTTTCCGTGCTCGTTTTCATGCATAAACAAAAGCCAGACCGTAATACAAGTATGTATCCCTGAAAGGGCGATAAATGAGCTCTCCAATGACACCAGAACCATCCTTCTACGATCACTGGTTGTCTTGCAACGATCGTGCAACCGAAGGGCAAAATCGGTAAAATACGGTCATTTCCTTACATTATTACGTGTGTAGGGAGTGAGGGAGGGTGGAGTAGGGCGGAGTACATCTCAGTAGCTCCACGGCCACCGTGGCGAGCGGTCATGAGGTAACCTACGCTCCTCCCACCGCTCCGCTCTCTCTCAGAGCACATTACGTGCTCAAAATTGCATGCGACTATAGCCGGGCCCCGCCACATAGGCCACATTTATTTCACTCGACTATAGCCGGGTACCGCCAAAGAAGGGTTAAATAAAATATTCATATGTGTTCTTCCTTGTGTTGTTATTGAGTATTATATTGAACCTTTGAATACCATTTTTACTGCTTATAGAACCTACTCGGGACGTCCCTGTCAAGTATATTTAAGTCCATCAAACCAGAACTGGATTGTTTTAAGGACTGCATCAAGGGAACTAAACGATCAGGACCCGGCACAACACTGGTAGCCAGCGGTGTCTTGAAACGGTGTACCAGTACGGATATTCTAGCAATTTCAATTTTTGTTTTCCGGTATTCAATTGACAATATCCTACTCTCATCATGGCAGCAGCACCCAGGTTCGATATCCCGGTCTTTAAAACCGAGGAGCATGACATCTATACTTACCTGGAGATAGTCAAACCTATCCTAGACATGATGTTTAGGGAAGATGACGCTTCCAAGATACACACCATTGTACTTAAACTAGGAAAATATGCATCAAAGGTATCAGGATACGTGCGTGATAATATGCCAGGGTTGACATGGGCCCAATTTGAAGTTTATGTCAGATCAGCTGTTAGCCCCATATTAGGTCAGACGATTGCAGACAAAAAGTTTCATGCAGTCACATATACTGGCGATTTAGATGGGACCATCGACAAGCTGCAACAACTGGCAATGAATGCTTTCCATGAAGAAACAAATGCACAGAGAAGAAAACTAGTGTTCAAAGCTCTAGTCAGGATCCTCCCTGACCCGGTGGCCAGACATTTCTCCATCATAGACCCTACTAACTATGATGCAGACCTGCTCACAATTAAGAGGATCATGGCAATGCATATCCCGCAAGAACCAAGTCAACCCCGCACCACCAACAAGATAGCAGCAGTGATTAGCAAAGTCACTACTCACCCTACTCCTAGCCCTCTCATTAACAGAGGCCCCACAGTCCCCAAACCCTCAGACAGAATTGAAGAATGGGCACGGATACGCCCTGCTGACTGGAAGCCGTGCAACTCTACCTGCTTACTTTGGTCAATAAAGAGGTCCTTTGGGGAACTCACTAGGAAAAGGAACAGAGCTCCAAGTTGGTGGGCCCAAATACCGTGGGTCAAGCCATGACCAGTGTCCGCTATCACAGAAAATAGCATGGCGGGCATAGAAGAAGAAGACATGGAAGACGCCCCAGAGATTTCAATGCATCAGCCGGAGCCGATCCAAGCAGAAAACTTGGATTATTAGCTCGCCCCCCCCACACAACTCGTCGCGACCATGGCAGGGGCTCATGACAATACACCACAAGGAGGACTTCCGGTGTATCACAAACTCACTCTGAATGGGGTGAAAGTGCGGCTCTTAATTGATACGGGGGCTTCCCGTTCCTGTCTTTTCCTTCCCTTTTTCCCGAAACATAACCAAAGTTTCGGAGGCATTGTGCCCTCCCACATAATCTTAATCAGTGCCAACGAACAGGTTATTCCCAACCTGGGTCAAACTCATCCGTTGCACGTCCAACCCCCCCTTCCCCATCAAGGGGTGCGACACTCATTCGTAGTGTACCCCAGTGAAGCCAAATATGACGGCTACCTAGGGCTAGATTTACTAGCAGCCCTTCACGCCTCCATAGATTGTTGGCGCAGGACTTTGTCATACGACTATCAGTCAAAAAAAAAAATCAAGCAACAACAAACCCCATCCCCCCTAACGTCAAACAACCTAAACCCCTTCCCAACCCCCATACCTATGACGTCACTGCCCCTCCAGCCCTAGCCAATCACATCGCAACCTTACCTAACTCTGAATCCTCCCCATTCCCCAAATGCCCCTCCCCACCTAACCCTTGCTTAACTGACCCTTCCCAACCCACACCCCATCCTGAACCTCATTCCTGCCCTACCCAGATCCTGTCTCCTGCCATAATCTCTAAATCAACAACCATTCCACCTCATCATGAACAATGGGTCCCTTTAGCGTCCAGGTTTCATGGGCCTGCCCTTTTGACCCCCCACCTCCGAAGCCCTTTCAATGGGGCCTGCCTAACCACTCCCACTTTGCTACCTCACCACATAAATTGCATTAAAACTTCTAACATATCAGAACAACCTATCCAGCTACCCAGAGGTTTAGAAATTGGAGAACTAGAAATGTATTCCGAAGAACTAACCCCACCTGTTGATCCTTCTCCCCCCTTCTCCAACCCTCTTCCTGACATACCCTCTACTCTAACCCCCCACCAGCAGACAGACCTAAAAAACCTCCTTCTTTCCTTTCAAGATATGTTCGCCACTTCCAACCGAGATATGGGTAACACCCAATTCTTACATCACCCCATTCAGACCATGGGCCCCCCCATCAAGCAACCTATGAGGAGGAAAAACCCCATAAAAAGACTCGAAGAAGAAAAACAAGTTCAAGATATGCTCGCAACCGGAATAGTTAAAATCTCCCATAGCCCTTGGTCTTCACCGGTGGTGCTCGTCAGAAAGAAAGACGGATCCACCAGATTCTGTGTCGACTATCGCCAGCTAAACGACGTCACCATTAAAGACGCCACTCCCCTTCCCCGGATCGACGACTCTCTCGACTCTCTACTAGGAGCCAAATGGTTCACCACCCTAGACCTGCAAGCTGGTTATTGGCAAGTACGTGTCCTACCCGAATATCAACAAAAAACAGCATTCTCCACTAGCCAAGGAAGACTTTATGAGTTCACTGTACTTCCGTTTGGTCTCTGCAACGGACCAGCCACCTTTTCCAGGTTAATGGAGTCAGTGCTACAAGGTTTAACCTGGGAAACATGTTTGGCTTACCTCGACGACATCATTGTGTTCGGCACTACCTGGGCAGAACACCTCCAATGCCTCAAACAAGTATTCCAGAGGATTAGAGAGGCCAACCTCAAACTTAAACTCTCCAAATGCACCCTGGCCCCCAAAACAAGTCAACTTTTTGGGTCACGTAGTGTCAGAAGATGGTATCACTCTAGATCCAGCCAAGTTAGAAGCCATAAGTAAAATTTCCCCCCCCCCCCACCAACGTAAAAGGCGTACGTGCGTTTCTCGGCCTGGCCTCTTACTATAGAAGATTCGTAAAGAACTTTGCAACCATTGCTAAATCTCTGCACGACCTCACCAAGAAAGAAGTACCTTTTCAATGGACAGAAGCTAGACTGCAAGCTTTTCAGACTCTCAAAGCCAAATTAGTTGCCTCCCCGGTCGTATCCTTCCCTGACTATACCCAGCCTTTCCGACTCTACACTGACGTATCCCAGTTTGGAATAGGCGCAGTTTTAGGCCAAACCCGTGATGGAAAAGAGCACATCATTGCTTGTGCAAGCCGTACCCTAAGCCCTGCGGAAGTCAATTACCCAGCCACCAAGAGAGAGTGTTTAGGCATAATTTGGGCCTTACAACACTTTAAAGCATACCTAGCAGGAGTAAAAGTAACAGTCATAACAGATCATCATGCATTACAATGGCTAAGAAAATCAGACACCAAGAATGCCTTAACTGTTCGTTGGAGAGAATCCCTGGAAGAGTTTGACATAGATATAGTCTATCGACCAGGGAAATTACATACAAATGCGGATGCCCTCTCTCGCCTCCCCCTGCAACATCAACAGGCCACAGAAAAAGAAGACCCCCCTCACACCATCCACCATCTAGGACAAGTAGAAGAAAGCCAAGAAGAATTATTAAGCAACTACCAACGACAACAAAAACCCGACTGGATCCCTAGAAAACTGTTTAACCAGCTATCCAGACGTGGGGATAATTTATTCACCCTAGAAGGAAAAATTGTGATCACCCCCACAAACGCATTTCCCACGATGCAATCAATACACATGGATAATGGCATCCATTTAGCTAAAAAAACGCCTCATCGCCACTTTTCAACAACTGTACTGGACATCATCTCCCTACCTAACCACCAAGAAGATAACAGAAGCCTGCAGAGCATGTGCCCTAGGAAAAGAGAGAACCCGGACACCTGGCCCCACAGGTAAACTAGTTGCATCTAAACCATGGCAACTCCTGGCAGTCGACGTCATGGGATCCCTCGAGAACAGCCATGGACACAAATATATCATCACCTTCGTTGACACCTACTCCAAGTATGTCATAGCATGCCCAGCCAAAGAACACTCTGCTTTGGCAGTGGCAGAAGCACTAATCCAACATGTGTTCCCTTACTTCGGATTGCCAGAAGCCATTCACTCCGACAACGCCCCAGAATTTACCAGTCATGTGTGGTCACAACTATCACTGATGTGTTGCTTCAAAATCAGTCACTCTTCTCCCTACTGGCCCCAGGGGAACTCCATCTGTGAAAGGAGCCATAGAACCATTGCCAATCAGATCAGAACCCGCCTGCAACAAATGGACTCCAAAGACTGGTCCAGCCAAGTAAGGATTGTGCAATGGGGCATCAACACCTGCCCAAGAGAAGATGGAATTACCCCCCACGAACGAGTGATGGGAGTAACCCCCCTCCTCCTCCCATTACGTCATCTGGCTGCACCGTATGAACCATCCTCTAATTTCGACCAAAATCTACTACACCTCAAGAACAGACTTCGACAAATCAAATATGTCCAAGACCTTCAACCTGATGAGACCCCCAGAGCCAGCCCACATCACATTGGCGACCTCGTCATGGTTCTACACCTGCCAGTCCCCTCCAAAATGAAACCTAGATTCAAGGGCCCCTTTGAAATCTTATCTGTGCCCAACTGCTATCAAATTACCATTAATTATGTTGGGGAACCTCGCACGTTTCGTAACAGGCATGTACGTAGATTTCAACCGTTCAATGACAATGATGTAATGCTCGCTAATCCAGTTCAACATGACAGGTTACCAAGTGACAATAATCCCAACTTAGCATCCACAGAGTCCACCCTTCCTGAGCTGCTTCCTCCTTCCTCTCCCTCTCATCAACTCAAACATCCTGCTGACTTAAGCAAATTACATAAGCCTAACCCACCCAACACTATACCCTTACAACATACGCCCGTTCCTACACCTGATCCCCCTGTTCCTACCCACACTGTCTCTGCCCCTCCAATACTCTCTACTAAGACCACTGTCCCTGCTCACACTGCACCTTCCCACTCATCAACTGCCCAACCTTCACCTTCTATAACCCTACCTTCATTCTCTCAATCATCAGGTACTCAACCAACCAACCCTATCACTCTGCCTCCAACTTCTCAACCCCCAGTTACTCCTCCCCCCCCCTAGTAAAACACCTAACCCCCCCATCCCTCAACTCCAAGCTACTCCTTCCCCTCCTCCTGTAGTATCTCCTCAGATTAATTTACCTACCCCTCTTACCCCTGTCATAACTAAACCAACTTATGCCTCCAAACTCAAAACTACTTCACCCCTCATCAACACTAGCCCTCAATCCTCTCCTTTGATCAGACCGACCCCTCGCAAACTAAATCGGCCTCCTCTCTCTCACAGCTCAGCTTCTTCCCCCTCCCCTCAACCTAGTGTACCTCAACCCACCCTAACACCCTCTAAATCCTCAGTTTGTAGGAGATCTGGCCGACGTGTGACACCACCTCAACGATGGGCCCCCACCTTCAAGCCCATGTACAAGAAAGCCAACCGACCAGCCCAGCCCCCCAAAGTTAGTGCGACTAGGCCCAACCAGCACCACGCACACAAGGCCGCCACTACACCTCCAACAAGACCAGACCACCTACCAGTCCTCCTGCAGCCACACCACCACAACCCTCAACCCCTCCTCCACAAACCCAAGAGGCCAACATGAAAGTCATCAAAGTGGTCTCACTACAAGGCCATACGCCAGTCCCCATCCCCACTACAAATACCCTGCTACAACTCGCCCACGCATCCTCCCAGGACTGGCAAGTCAAGGTGACCCTGGACCCCAACCCCAACCAACCTACTGATGTCCCCTCTGCGTCATGGTCCCTCAACCTAGGCCCCAACCCTCACCACATCACCGACATCCAAGACCTACCTCATTAGATCGCGAGGTCGCAACTTTTTTCATAACGAAGGTGGTGAGATGATGGGCCCCACACCAACGATACACCGAGTGGCCAGCATAACCACTCAGGCAACCTCAAAACCCCAGGACAGACGACGAAGACGTTTACCTGAGTCCCCCCTACGAGTCTGCCAGAATCTACCTGAGTTGACCATGCCCAGCCGTCCATTCCACAGTTCTCTTTCACGCCCACAGCCACCTGAGAAAACGGAGGACTCTCTCAGCCAGTCACAAGCCACCATCCTCAGCCAACCACAACCGCCCTGGGACCACCAATTAGAACCCTCCTTTTATGTAGTCCCCACCAGAAGTGATGCTCTCTGTATTGTTCCACCAGATTTGGGATATGATGAGCACTCCCTTATGCAATCTACTCACCAGCACCCCAGATATTTCAGGAACAAGTGGACCTGATGACGCCTGGCTACTCCCAGGCCCCCGAAGATACAACTACAGTCCCCTATGTGTAGGTCTGAGGATAATTAGAAGACCTGCAGGACAGTTGCTCTATTTTTAGCTTTAAGTGTTCTTTATTTTTCACAGCAGCCCTGGACCTTCCAGCCTCCCCATTAAGTATTATAATATTACCTTGGAACCAGGCCCATATGATAATACCTGAGTTCCCAGGCTAGATTGTATATGTACCTCACAACAACCATTTTTCCTCTTTCCTCTACACCCTTTTTTCCCCCCGAGTTCATTGACCCCTGAAGTAAGAAAATATTTGAATAGGACCTCAGGAAAACCTGAGGAAAGTATGCAAAACCACCCTCACCTACCGACTAGGCGGACTCCATTAAGGATACGGCTCTTTGGGACGGTGTTGCTACGGTGCCCCCCTTCGCCCCCCTGGCCCTCGAGAGTGTCCCTTGGACGTTGGCCCCCTTCCGGATTGCTGAAGGACCACCTGTCTGTTGCCTGGCGCTCTGAACCGAGGACCCCTGCTCGAGCTATGGCCGTAGCCCTGGACCTAGGACCCCTGCTCGAATTACGTAAGCAGGCTGGACCTAGGACCCCGGTTCGAATTACGTAACCATGCCTAAATCGAGGGCCCCTGCTCGAGGAAGCAACCAGCTGTGTAAGATTAGCTACTACCCTCTATGCCGGCCAGACCAGTACTCTCGTCCCCCTACCCTCCCAAATACTTAGTGTTTCTGTGTCTTTCTCTGTTGGTTATTGTTGTGAGGTATTGATTATGTAAATATGTGAACCGTGTTGTGCCCTGATTTACTTGCAATCTGTGCCCAAGATCCTATGCTTGCGTAATAAGTTGCATCCTTCTGAAGCTGTGTTATTCTGTGTCCATCTTGCCTTCAGTTCTTGACCCTTGTTCAAGCCTTTATTTAATTCATAAATTACGCATACGTTACATATCAGTGTCATTAACGTATATTCAGGCCCTCCACGCTCTCAGATTTTCTGACTACGTGTATGTTGATTTATTATTTGGGAGTTGAAGTCCCAATATATTCGGTGAACAATCCATTTATTTAATCGCTTTTTACCTAGAACCTATGCCCAATTTTCCAATGAGTGCTCAGTGTAATTCCTAAATTCTCTTCAGCAATCGCATATGACCTATATCTTATAGACGTGCTTTTATGTTCTTGTAAATCTTGATTTTGTGATATTTCGAATACCGTGTTTAGGAATTCTTTCCTCTGTGTTTCGTATCATTTGCATCCACCATACACTAATTGTATCTGTGTATTTTATTCATCTCGCCCTGTTAACCCATTCAGGCCTGAGCCTGGTACTGCCTGTTTTAAGTATCAATGAGTAGGACTTCGTCGCCTACGCCCATGTACTAGTTGTGCCTGTACATTTTATTCACCTCGCCCTGTTAACTTGTTCAGAAGCGAATCTGATATTGCGTTAAATATCAATGAGCTAAACTTCGTCATTAGCGCCAATTTAATTACTAAATACGATCTACCGATCGATATCTATTAATTAGTCAGTTCCCTCTTGTTGAGATTAAAACTATAGTGTTCATTTACATCTGAGTCTTTTGGAACTCAGTTAGTATTTTGCTTATCTTCGTGTGTTACCTTAATAGTGAATATTGAAGATTACATCTTGATCCAATTAATACCAATTAGCAAACCAAATAAACTACCTTTTTGCTCTTATTAAATTCACATAATTACTCTGCTTTACCTAAGAAAAATATAGTGACACAAATTCGTAAGTTCAGTTCATTATCGTAGCATATGTTTAACCCGTGGAGCCCCGGCTAGTTTTGTATTGTTTGTTCACCAGAACCCGGCCGGTTTTCAAAAAATGGTTTTATTCCAGAAACAATAGCGAATGGGTTAGGAATGAGGGAAAAACCACGAAAAACCGCTCAAAAAGCTTAAAGAATGGTCCTACAGAGCCCCCGAAAACGTATTTTACAAGAGTAAAAAATTGAAGGCAATTACCCCCCAAAAACAGGTTATTGCGCGCTCACGCGCACGCACATGGACTTTGAGAGTTTTCAACCATCGGCACGGTTGCGTGGGATACATACACAGTTCCCATACAAATCTGAGCCCTCTCGAGTGGCTACACCTGAGGTTACGGTCGGAGCAATTAGGGTGACTCGTCAGACGCGTCGCTGGGGCTGTGCGTTACATACATCGCCGACGCGCCAGACGCGTCGCTGGTGCTGGACGGGTTAAGTAATATAATTCCGTAATAAGACATAACTTCCTTGAGAGCGATTTTGATACTTCTCATTTATTATAAATAATAATCTCAGCCCTTTCATATAAAATAAAGTAACATTGCACTGTAGCTAAGTTCATAGTTGCATTAACTAGAAAGAGTATTATTTACCATCTCAGTTCACCTGGTGACCTTCCCAGTGACCTGACCTGAAGGCAAGCTCACGCGGTCAGTTTTAAAAGGGTCAACTGAGCCCCACGCGTGACTCACCTTGCCTCCTGTGACTGTATCTTTGTTACCTCAACTCTTCCATTATTACCCTAGGATCATTATCTAGGGCATTGAAGTCTCTTTGAAAACGGGAGATATTCTACTCTCATTTATTATTGTATTGAATGTTAAAATTGATTCTTGTACATTATGCCTCTATGTATGTTTTTCCACATGATTTGATGTTATACTAGATTCTCACTATTGAGTTCTTCTGGTATCAGTAACCTTGTTCTGACATAAGGACAATATATATATATACTCTTATTGTGGGATTTGCCTTACCAATCATTCTTCTCCACCCACCTTCCTGTTTATTAAATAAAATATTCATATGTGTTCTTCCTTGTGTTGTTATTGAGTATTATATTGAACCTTTGAATACCATTTTTACTGCTTATAGAACCTACTCGGGACGTCCCTGTCAAGTATATTTAAGTCCATCAAACCAGAACTGGATTGTTTTAAGGACTGTATCAAGGGAACTAAACGATCAGGACCCGGCACAACAACCCTTTCTTTCATTCTCCTTCATTTCTTTCACCTTCCAACCCTTTTGCTTATCCTTTTCCTCCTTTGCAACCGGGCTCCTTATTCCTTTTCAATTTCATACCTTCCCACATTCTACTTCTTTCTTCGTTGTTCCCCTCCTCTTACTTTCTCCGATTTCTATAATTCTATTCCTATGCTTTCGTTTTCCTTGCTCATGTCTTTTCATTTTCATTGTTTTTCTTTCTTCTTTTCTAATTCGCCAACATCCCATCATTATCCCTTTTTTATTAGTTTAATGTAGTTTTTGTTTCCCGTATCTTTCAGTCCCCTATTTATCTCAACTTTCCTCATTATCTCCTTTCGATTAATTATAAACGCCATTTTACAGTATTGACGTCCTTTATTATTTGCATTATAATTCGTCTCCCATTCCCCTCCATTTACACCAGTCTCTCTCTTTGTTTTCAAATCTTAATATCTATGTTTCTCTAACATTTCATCCTTTTCTCTCCAATGGTTATTTTGGTATATTTTCAAATGTCATGTATATCGCTTCTCAGGTACTTTTGCTCAAATGTTCTAATTTCCTGTCTGAACATAATTATCTCTATCTCCTTCTACCGTCTACTTCTGTATTAATGAGGACTATCTTTCTGTCTATCCTCACTACTTCTGTCAACATAATTATCTCTGTCTTCTTCTACCGTCTACTTCTGTATTCATGAGGACTAACCTTCTGTCTGTCCTTACTACCTCTCCCAATTAAAGGGGGGGGGGGGGGTCTGGACTCCCTTCCCTCACATTCTTAGCCACATTAGTTTTGAGATTTCAAGACGTTCACTCCATTAGTTTGGCGATTTTAAGACCTTTCACCTAATTTTCTTTGCCAATATCAAGAGCTTTCTTCAAATTCAGATGTCGATTCTATCATGACGAGCGATAGCGAGCCTGTAATTCCGCCTTCCGCCGGGATTGTTTTCTACTGAAAAATGTACAAATTTATCTCGTATAGGGGGTCTTAGAGGTGTTTTTTAAGAGGTCTAGGAAGGAAACTCCCCCCCCCCCTCCTTTTAAATATGGTTATCTAATTGGTCATACCGCATTTCAATTACCGATACCCCATATTCATCCAACCCTTTTACCCCTCCTATTTGTTTATGTTGCGTAGTGCAGGTCTGCTTGGTTTTACCCCTCCTATTTGTTTATGTTGCGTAGTGCAGGTCTGCTTGGTTTTGCCCCTCCTATTTGTTTATGTTGCGTAGTGCAGGTCTGCTTGGTTTTGCCCCTCCTATTTGTTTATGTTGCGTAGTGCAGGTCTGCTTGGTTTTGTCCCTCCTATTTGTTTATGTTGCGTAGTGCAGGTCTGCTTGGTTTTGCCCCTCCTATTTGTTTATGTTGCGTAGTGCAGGTCTGCTTGGTTTTACCCCTCCTATTTGTTTATGTTGCGTAGTGCAGGTCTGCTTGGTTTTGCCCCTCCTATTTGTTTATGTTGCGTAGTGCAGGTCTGCTTGGTTTTGCCCCTCCTATTTGTTTATGTTGCGTAGTGCAGGTCTGCTTGGTTTTGTCCCTCCTATTTGTTTATGTTGCGTAGTGCAGGTCTGCTTGGTTTTGCCCCTCCTATTTGTTTATGTTGCGTAGTGCAGGTCTGCTTGGTTTTGTCCCTCCTATTTGTTTATGTTGCGTAGTGCAGGTCTGCTTGGTTTTGCCCCTCCTATTTGTTTATGTTGCGTAGTGCAGGTCTGCTTGGTTTTGCCCCTCCTATTTGTTTATGTTGCGTAGTGCAGGTCTGCTTGGTTTCCTTATATTTCTAACCTCTTATTTCCATATTGTTGTTTCCTTTCTCATATCCTTTTTAATTTGATGTTTCCCTCACTCCATCACACCCACACCCAACTCCTCCCCACCCCCACTCACACTCCAACACACCCAAGCACCCCCACACACTCAAGTCCTCCCCACACCCCCCACTCACACCCAAGCACCCCCCACACTCAACTCCTCCCCACACCCCAGTCGCACTCCAAAACCCCCAAGCACCCCACACACTCAACCCATCCCCCCACCCCCCCCCAAACACCAACACCCCCAAACACTCAACTCCTCCCCACTCACACTCCAACACACCAAGCACCCCTACACACTCAACTCCTCCCCAACACCCTCACTCACACTCCAACGCCCCCACACACTCAACTCCTACCCATACCCCCAATCACACTCAACTCCTACCCATACCCCCACTCACACTCCAACACCCCCACACACTCAACTCCTCCCCACACCCCCACTCACACGCCAACACACTCAAGCACCCCACACACTCAACTCCTCCCCAACACCCCACTCACACTCCAACACCCCACACACTCAACTCATCCCCACATCCCCACTCATACTCCAACACCCCCCCCCCCCCCCCCTCCCCCCCCCCCTCCCACTCCACCACCCCCAAGCACCCCACACACTCAAATCATCCCCACCCCCACTCATACTTCCAACACCCCAAAGCACCCCACACACTCAATTCCTCCCCAACACCCCACTCACACTCTAACACCCCACACACTCAACTCATCCCCATTCATACTCCAACACCCCCAAGCACCCCCCACCCACACTCCAACACCCCCAAGCACCCCACACACTCAACTCCTCCCCACACCCCCACTCTCAGTAGCTTCCCCCAACTATCCTCCCACATCACTGACTCTTCATATGCCCACTATCCCTCACTTTTACTATTCTACTCTTTTACTATTCTTCACTCTTACTATTATTAACTCTTACTATTCTACACTCTTACTATTCTACACTCTTACTATCTTTCACTCTTACTATTCTGCACTCTTACTATCCTTCACTCTTACTATTCTACTCTTACTATTCTACACTCTTACTATTCTACACTCTTACTATCTTTCACTCTTACTATTCTACTCTTACTATTCTACACTCTTACTATCCTTCACTCTTACTATCTTTCACTCTTACTATCTTTCACTCTTACTATTCTACTCTCTTACTATTCTACTCTCTTACTATTCTTCATTCCTACTATTATTCACTCTTACTATTCTACTCTCATACTATTCTACACTCTTACTATTCTACTCTCTTACTATTCTTCATTCCTACTATTATTCACTCTTACTATTCTACTCTCTTACTATTCTACTCTCTTACTATTCTACTCTCTTACTATTATTCACTCTTACTATTCTACTCTCTTACTATTCTACTCGCTTACTATTCTACTCTCTTACTATTCTACTCTCTTACTATTATTCACTCTTACTATTCTACTCTCCTACTATTCTACTCTCTTACTATTCTACTCTCTTACTATTCTACTCTCTTACTATTATTCACTCTTACTATTCTACACCCTTACTATTCTACTCTCTTACTATTCTACTCTCTTACTATTATTCATTCCTACTATTATTCACTCTTACCATTCTACTCTCTTACTATTCTACTCTCTTACTATTCTACTCTCTTACTATTATTCACTCTTACTATTCTACTCTCTTACTATTCTACTCTCTTACTATTCTTCATTCCTACTATTATTCACTCTTACTATTCTATTCTCTTACTATTATTCACTCTTACTATTCTACACTCTTACTATTCTACTCTCTTACTATTCTTCATTCCTACTATTATTCACTCTTACTATTCTACTCTCTTACTATTCTACTCTCTTACTATTCTACTCTCTTACTATTCTACTCTCTTACTATTCTACTCTCTTACTATTCTACTCTCTTACTATTCTCCTCTCTTACTATTATTCACTCTTACTATTCTACTCTCTTACTATTCTACTCTCTTACTATTATTCACTCTTACTATTCTACTCTCTTACTATTCTACTCTCTTACTATTCTTCATTCCTACTATTATTCACTCTTACTATTCTACTCTCTTACTAGTATTCACTCTTTATATTCTACACTTTTACTATTCTACTCTCTTACTATTCTTCATTCCTACTATTATTCACTCTTACTATTCTACTCTCTTACTATTCTACTCTCTTACTATTCTACTCTCTTACTATTATTCACTCTTACTATTCTACTCTCTTACTATTATTCACTCTTACTATTCTACTCTCTTCCTATTCTACTCTCTTACTATTCTACTCTCTTACTATTATTGACTCTTACTATTCTACTCTCTTACTATTATTCACTCTTACTATTCTACACTCTTACTATTCTACTCTCTTACTATTCTTCATTCCTACTATTATTCACTCTTACTATTCTACTCTCTTACTATTCTACTCTCTTACTATTCTACACTCTTACTATTCTACTCTCTTACTATTCTTCATTCCTACTATTATTCACTCTTACTATTTTACTCTCTTACTATTATTCACTCTTACTATTCTACTCTCTTACTATTCTACTCTCTTACTATTATTCACTCTTACTATTCTACTCTCTTACTATTCTACACTCTTACTATTCTACTCTCATACTATTATTCACTCTTACTATTCTACTCTCTTACTATTCTACTCTTACTATTCTTCATTCCTACTATTATTCACTCTTACTATTCTACTCTCTTACTATTATTCACTCTTACTATTCTACTCTCTTACTATTCTACTCTCTTACTATTATTCACTCTTACTATTCTACTCTCTTACTATTCTACTCTCTTACTATTATTCATTCCTACTATTATTCACTTTTTCTATTCTACTCTCTTACTATTATTCACTCTTACTATTCTACACTCTTACTATTCTACTCTCTTACTATTCTTCATTCCTACTATTATTCACTCTTACTATTCTACTCTCTTACTATTCTACTCTCTTACTATTCTACTCTCTTACTATTATTCACTCTTACTATTCTACTCTCTTACTATTTTTCACTCTTACTATTCTACTCTCTTACTATTCTACTCTCTTACTCTTCTACTCTCTTACTATTATTGATTCTTACTATTCTTCATTCCTACTATTATTCACTCTTACTATTCTACTCTCTTACTATTCTACACTCTTACTATTCTACTCTCTTACTATTCTTCATTCCTACTATTATTCACTCTTACTATTCTACTCTCTTACTATTCTACTCTCTTACTATTCTACTCTCTTACTTTTCTACTCACTTACTATTCTTCATTCCTACTATTATTCACTCTTACTATTTTACTCTCTTACTATTATTCACTCTTACTATTCTACTCTCTTACCATTCTACTCTCTTACTATTATTCACTCTTACTATTCTACTCGCTTACTATTCTACACTCTTACTATTCTACTCTCTTACTATTATTCACTCCTACTATTCTACTCTCTTACTATTCTACTCTTACTATTCTTCATTCCTACTATTATTCACTCTTACTATTCTACTCTCTTACTATTATTCACTCTTACTATTCTACTCTCTTACTATTCTACTCTCTTACTATTATTCACTCTTTCTATTCTACTCTCTTACTATTATTCACTCAGACTATTCTACTCTCTTACTATTATTCACTCTTACTATTCTACTCTCTTACTATTCTACACTCTTACTATTCTACACTCTTACTATTCTACACTCTTACTATTCTACTCTCTTACTATTCTTCATTCCTACTATTATTCACTCTTACTATTCTACTCTCTTACTATTATTCACTCTTACTATTCTACTCTCTTACTATTCTACTCTCTTACTATTATTCATTCCTACTATTATTCACTCTTACTATTCTACTCTCTTACTATTCTACTCTCTTACTATTCTACTCTCCTACTATTCTACTCTCTTACTATTCTACTCTTACTATTCTTCATTCCTACTATTATTTACTCTTACTATTCTACTCTCTTACTATTCTACTCTCTTACTATTATTCACTCTTACTATTCTACTCTCTTACTATTATTCACTCTTACTATTCTACTCCTACTATTCTACTCTCTTACTATTATTCATTCCTACTATTATTCACTCTTACTATTCTACTCTCTTACTATTCTACTCTCTTACTTTTCTACTCTCTTACTATTCTACTCTCTTACTATTCTAGTCTCTTACTATTCTTCATTCCTACTATTATTTACTCTTACTATTCTACTCTCTTACTATTATTCACTCTTACTATTCTACTCTCTTACTATTCTACTCTCTTACTATTATTCACTCTTACTATTCTACTCTCTTACTATTATTCACTCTTACGATTCTACTCTCTTACTATTATTCACTCTTACTATTCTACTCTCTTACTATTCTACACTCTTACTATTCTACTCTCTTACTATTCTACACTCTTACTATTATTCACTCTTACTATTCTACTCTCTTACTATTCTACACTCTTACTATCTTTCACACTACTATTCTACTCTTACTATTCTGTACTCTTACTATCCTTCACTCTTACTATTCTACTCTTACTATTCTACACTCTTACTATCCTTCATTCTTTCTATCTTTCACTCTTACTATCTTTCACTCTTACTATTCTACTCTCTTACTATTCTACTCTCTTACTATTCTACTCTCTTACTATTCTTCATTCCTACTATTATTCACTCTTACTATTCTACTCTCTTACTATTCTACTCTCTTACTATTCTACTCTCTTACTATTCTACTCTCTTACTATTCTACTCTCTTACTATTCTTCATTCCTACTATTATTTACTCTTACTATTGTACTCTCTTACTATTCTACTCTCTTACTATTCTACTCTCTTACTATTCTACTCTCTTACTATTCTACCTCTTATTATTCTACTCTCTTACTATTCTTCATTCCTACTATTATTCACTCTTACTATTCTACTCTCTTACTATTCTACTCTCTTACTATTCTACTCTCTTACTATTCTACTCTTGTACTATTCTACTCTCTTACTATTCTACTCTCTTACTATTCTTCATTCCTACTATTATTCACTCTTACTATTGTACTCTCTTACTATTCTACTCGCTTACTATTCTACTCTCTTACTATTCTACTCTCTTACTATTCTACCTCTTACTATTCTACTCTCTTACTATTCTTCATTCCTACTATTATTCACTCTTACTATTCTACTCTCTTACTATTCTACTCTCTTACTATTCTAGTCTCTTACTATTCTACTCTCGTACTATTCTAGTCTCTTACTATTCTTCATTCCTACTATTATTCACTCTTACTATTCTACTCTTTTACTATTCTACTCTCTTACTATTCTACTCTCTTACTATTATTCACTCTTACTATTCTACACTCTTACTATTCTACTCTCTTACTATTCTTCATTCATTCTATTATTCACTCTTACTATTCTACTCTCTTATTATTCTACTATCTTACTATTCTACTATCTTACTATTCTACTATTCTACTATCTTACTATTCTACTATTCTACTATCTTACTATTCTACTATCTTACTATTCTACTATCTTACTATTATTCACTCCTACTATTATTCACTCTTACTATTCTACTCTCTTACTATTATTCACTCTTACTATTCTACTCTCTTACTATTCTACACTCTTACTATTCTACACTCTTACTATTCTACACTCTTACTATTATTCAATCTTACTATTCTGTACTCTTACTATTTTTCAATCTTCCTATTCTACACTCTTACTATTATTCAATCTTACTATCCTTCACTCTTGCTATTCTACACTCTTACTATTATTCAATCTTATTATTCTACACTCTTACTATTATTCAATCTTACTATCCTTCACTCTTACTATTCTACACTCTTACTATTATTCAATCTTACTATTCTTCACTCCTACTATTCTTCACTCTTACTATTATTCAATCTTTCTATTCTACACTCTTACTATTCTTCACTCTTACTATTATTCAATCTTACTATTCTACACTCTTACTATCCTTCACTCTTACTATTCTACACTCTTAGTATTTTACACTCTTACTATCCTTCACTCTTACTATTGTTCACTCGTACTATTCTTCACTCTTACTATTCTACACTCTTACTATCCTTCACTCTTACTATCCTTCACTCATGCTATTCTTCACTCTTACCATTCTTCACTCTTACTATTCTATACTCTTACTATCCTTCACTCTTAATATCCTTCACTCTTACTATCCTTCACTCATACTATTCTTCACTCCTACTATTCTACACTCTTACCATCCCTCACTCTTACTATCCTTCACTCTTACTATCCTTCACTCTTACTATCCTTCACTCTTACCATCCCTCACTCTTACTATTCTTCACTCATACTCGCCCCTCTTTTCATTGACTCCCTCATAGTTTCCCTCCCCACCCCCCCTCTACCCCCTTGGCCTTACTCATCCTACCCACCTACCTCCATTCACCCTCTCTCCTCACTCACGTAAGGGGAAGGAATGGTATTTTGTCTTTCTATTTATTATTGGTATACATTTGTGTTCTCCTTAGACCTCTATCAAGCTTAAACAATAAACAAAACAATCACCCCCAAGACCCCACTTCAATATACATTTGTACATTTTTCGGTAGAAAAATGTCCCGGCCGGAGGCCGGTTTCTATTAGATTACAGGCTCGCTATTGTTCGCCAGGAATAAAATGGCACCTAAATGACACGAGAGGTCTATATATTGACAAAGAAATGGAGCGAAAGGTATTAAAATCGTCAAACTAATTAGGTGAACGTCTTAAAATCTCATAACTATTGGGGCTAATCATGAGGGAGAAGGGGGTCCAGAAAAGCATAATACCTCCCCTTAATCCTTTCCACCATCCTCACACCCCACATTCTCCTTACCCAACTAGATCACCAGTGTTACCTCCCCCTCCTCAACCTTCCTCCTAAACCACCCACTCATTCTACCTAGAGATCCTATAGTAACTAATCTAACTATGAGATCTCTAATTCTACCCACCTATCTCCACTAACTCATTTTCTCCTCCCACTTACATCTTAACCCATTCCCCACTCATTTCCCTTCCCACCCAAATACTACACCTTCATCTCCCACTCACCCACCTACCTCCACCAAGTCACCCATTCCTCCAGTTGCCCTCACATTTCAACCCCCCCCCCCCCCCCACTCAACACTTCACCCTCTAACCCGCACATTTCAGCCCACACACCCCACGTATCCTACCCACCAACCCCCACTCATCTCTCACCCTCCACCCTCTCCTCCCACTTACCCTCACATCCGAACCCACCCTTCCTCTATCATCCTACTCACACACTCCCTCTCCTCACTCACCCTCAATCCTCTTATCCCACTTACCCTCACATCTCAACCCACACACACACATCCATCCTCACTCATCCTACCCACACTCTCACTCTCCTCACTCACTCTCAACCCTCTATTTTCACTCACCCCACTTTTCTACTCCTACTCCTCACTCAACCTCCACCCTCTCATATCAACCCACACACCCACCCTCCTCTCATTCTACCCACACACTCCCTCTCCTCATTTACCCTCTATTTCCATTCACACCACTCTTCAATTAACCTCCACCCTCTCATTTCAACCTACACACCCCACTCCTCAACCTCCCTCATCCTCACATCTCAACCCACACACCCACCCTCCTCTCATCCTACCCACACACTCCCTCTCGTCACTCACCCTCCACCTTCTCATATCCCACTCCTCAACCCCCTTCTTCCTCTCCCTCCCTGCCCTCCCCCCCTCCCCCCTCCCCTCTAAGTAGGGTAGCCGGCAAGGTCCCACACGCCTGGGTCTTGTCACGCTGATAAAGTCCCTGGTGTCGGCCCCCTCCTTCCCTTCCTTCCTTCCACCACCTTCTCTTATGTTACCTCTTCCATTATTCTTAGACTCTTTATTTGGTTTCGTGTATCTGCTACCTCTACATTACCTTTTTCGATGCCTCTTCCACTTCTCCGATACTTCTACACATATTTTATTTTATAATTTCCCTCATTTCTTTTTACATTATTTTCACACTGTATATTTTGTTTCTTACCTCTCCAAGTACCCCTTCCTTCTCTTCCTACCTTCCACCCCTCCTCTTCAATTACCACTCCAGCTCTCCCATTATTCTTATACTATATATTTGGCTACATATCTCTCCCACCTCTCATCTTACTCATATCTTACTTCACCTCTTCGATACCTCTGAATGTCATATATTTGATTACTTTTCTAATCCCTCTTATATTAGTCTCACAATATTTATTTGCTTCCTACCTCTCCAAGTTGGCCTACCCCTTCCTTGCACCCCCCCCCCCCCCACCTTTCCTCTCCTCCTCTTATATTACGTCTCCCATTATTCTTATACTATTTATTTTATTGCTTATCTCAGCCGCCTCCTATATCATATCTTACGTCACGTCTTCCATCTCTGCCATTCTTCTAACACTTCCTCCTCCTCTCTCATTCTTCTCACACTGTAGAAGAATGGTATTAATGTTATTATTATTGTTATTGTTATAATTATTGTAGTTGTTGTTGTTGTTATTAATGTTAGTATTGTTGTTTTTGTTGTTAATGTTGTTGTTGTATATAATAAAATAATCTCATACCTACTGTAGGGATTTGAAAGAATTGAACAATTAAGCATGAATTTAACTTTATTCAATACACCTTTCTCATTCAGGTACTTTCTCCTCATATTATATTATATATTCCCCCTCTTCTGAGATTGAAATTATTTTCTCTAACCACTCAATTCAACCCGATCCAAGCAACTATTATTGTCTGTCTGTGTTGCCCTTTATCTCCCGATCTCTCTCACCACCCTCTACCCTAATCTCTCTGCCTCTCCCACCACCTCTTTTTCTTATCTCACTGCTCCCCCCCATATATTTTTGTAAAATACGATATATATATATATATATATTGTGCTAGGTGCTGGTGGGTGGCTGGGTCCTCGTCTTATTAATATAGTGTACTTTAATTGGCCTTAACTGGCATATTATTATTCAAAAAGTAAATCAGCGAACATAAAATTGTGGCCGAAATTATCATTATTATTATTATACAAGAAAAGGTTGAGTAAATACAAAGTTAGAAAAAGGAAATAAATCAATTACAAAGAAAGGTAGCATATATTAGAGAACAGACAAATAGCGTCAGTCCTGAAGTGCTACCGAAAAGTGCAAGCAAGAAGTGTGATTACCAAGTGCTCCACAGTCCAAAAGAAAAACAGTGTAAGTCCTAAAGTGCTACACAAAAAGTGAGAATAAGCAAGAGGTGTGCTCACCAAATGCTGCACAGTCCAAAACAAAATTCAATTTTGTACCGACCTCCAAACACCACAGGGGAAATTTTCAAGGAGGTCACAGAGAAAATACAATCACTCCTACAAAATCTGCCAAATCCCGCTACAGATGTCATCATCACAGGAGATTTCACACTGCCCATCATCAATTGGGCAACCATGAAAATAGACGGAGGAACCAGGGATGAATAACAGCAAGCCAAGGAGCTAATGACTATCATGGACACTGCATACATGAAGCAATACATCGAGGAACCTACAAGAGGCAACAACACACTGGACTTAATATTTGGCAACAACTTCGACCTGGTACACTCGTACGAAACTGTAAAAACTATAATGTCCGACCACAGCCTCATCAAAGTTAGAACCCCCACACCAGCCGCCACACCACCAAGAAGATGTCAACAGGAATCAAGCCAAACACCCTGCACCTCTCTGAAAGATCTCAACTTCTACAGCAAAGATATAGACTGGGACAGACTGAGAGCAGAACTGGCAGTAACTGATTGGAGGGCACTATTCGAAGATAAAAACGTCGACGAAACTCTCAGTATCCTCCAGAAACAATGCCTGGAGACCTGTAAAAACATAATACCACCCAAATCAAGCAGGAAGCAGATCAAGCAGATTCCCAGAGATAGAAAAATACTAATGAAGAAAAGGACGTACTTGAGAGCCAAGCAAAGGAAGACCAGCTATGCGCACAATATCACCAAACTACAAGAAGAGCTCGATGAAGTTGAACGTAAACTCATACAGTCACACCAAGAGCAAAGAACACGCGAAGAACTCCAAGCAGTTGCAAACATACGAGTAAATAGCAAATTCTTCTATGCATACGCAAAAAGGAGACTCAGGAACACCTCAACAATAGGACCACTTGCAACACCTACGGGCGAACTTGAGAGTGACCCAACCGAAATGGCCAAGATACTCAAACAGCAGTACGAAAGTGTCTTCAGCCTGCCAAATGAAGACAAGAAAATCGAGAATGCAACGACTTTCTTTGGCAACGCTCCAGGGACACCACATCAACTCTCCTCGGTAACAGTATCAACAGAGGACATAATAGCAGCCATCGACAAGATTGGACCAAACTCTGCGGCAGGACCAGACGGCTTTCATGCCCAACTGCTAAAAAACTGCAAACATCAGCTAGCCTTGCCTCTAAAACTGCTGTGGAGCAAGTCCCTCCATACTAGATATGTACCACAATCCCTAAAAGAAGGTACTGTCACACCAATACACAAAGGGGGTAGTAAAGGCATAGCCAAAAATTACAGACCAGTGGTGCTGACGTCACATCTTATTAAAATCATAGAAAGAACAATACGAGCTAAGATGGTCAGCTTCCTGGAAGATAACGAGGCATTCAACGAGGGGCAACATGGCTTTAGACAAGGCCGCTCCTGCCTTTCACAACTACTATCACACTACGACAAAATCCTACAGGATATTCAAGACGGAGAAAATGTAGACGTCATATATCTAGATTTCGCCAAAGCTTTTGACAAGGTGGACCATGGGATCCTTCTACATAAACTCAAATCATTGGGAATAGGGGGAGACCTTGGAAGATGGCTCCACAGCTTCATCACCAACAGAAAACAAAGAGTCACGGTTCAAGGAAGCCTATCAGAAGCAGGTGGGGTCATCAGCGGAGTACCACAAGGATCAGTACTGGGACCTCTCCTATTCCTCATCATGATCGGAGACATCGACAGGGACCTGGAACACTCAACAGCCTCATCGTTTGCAGACGACACCAGACTCATGAAGAAAATCACCTCACAACATGATGCTCAGCTACTACAACAAGACTTGGACAAAATCCTGAAGTGGGCAGAAGAAAACAACATGGCCCTAAACGGAGACAAGTTCGAGCTTCTAAGGTATGGGAACAAGAGAGCACTACAAAACGACACCAACTACAAAAGTGGACAGCAAGAAATTACCGCCAAGGACACAGTGAAGGACTTGGGAGTAAATATGAGCAGTGACGCCACTTTTTCCCAGCATATTACCAAAGCCACAACAACAGCAAAACAAATAGCAGGCTGGATCCTGAGAACCTTCCACACAAGAAATGAGAGGTGTATGTTAACACTGTGGAAGTCACTGGTCCTACCACGACTGGAGTACTGCTCTCAGCTCTGGTCTCCCCAAAAAGTAGGAGAAATAACAGAAATTGAAGCCACCCAGAGGACATTCACCAGTAAAATCCATGGGTTTCAACACTTTAACTACTGGGAGAGACTCAAGGAGCTGCAGCTGTACTCACTTCAAAGATGTAGGGAGAGATACATCATCATCTACATCTGGAAGATTTTGGATAAAAAGGTACCAAATCCAAACATCCAAGAGACTCAACACCAAAGGCGAGGGAGGCTGTGCTATGTGAGGACTACGCCGGGATCAACACAAAAAATCAAATCCCTGATCCATCACAGCTTTACATACAATGGAACCAGACTGTTCAACTGTATACCAGCCCCTCTCAGGAACATGACCGGGGTGTCTCCAGACACCTTCAAGAAACACTTGGACATGTGGCTGGCCAAAATACCGGACCGGCCACCAACACCAGGATACCCCAGCACCAACTCCAACCGACTTCTGGAATGGAGAGTGGAAGAAAGGGAGCTGCCTGGTCGCAGTGGAGCCCCAGCTCAACTGTGTCACTAACGGACGGAATACAACAAAGTGTAACAAAGTGTAAGTGTGACATGTTTCATTGAAATTGTGTATGTGTGTGTGTGTGTGTGTGTGCGTGCTCGCGCGCGCGCGTGTATACCGTTCAGATATATACGGTACATACTTGCTCCCTGCACCTGTCGATTCTTATTAGCTATCCTCTCTCTCTCTCTCTCTCTCTCTCTCTCTCTCTCTCTCTCTCTCTCTTGTCTTCTTCTTTTTCTTCTTCCTTTTTACAGTACCTTCAATTTATGTGCAGTTTCATTTTTATTTAATCAATTTGCTTGTCAGTAAATTTATATCATTATACTTTATATTTACGACACTATATTATTCAAAAACCTCACTGGGTATTTTAGTTTGTTACTGTATTTGTTCACCTACCACTGTTCTTCCATTTACAGTTCACTAATGCTAATTACCTTACATATTGTAATTAACAACCGGTATATATATTTTAAAAAAAGTATATAGGCTAATATATATATTTTGTTTTCGTCCAACCTTATTCTCTCCACTTCCACTTGACCGTGTACACCTCTAACGTTGCCAGCACTTCACTTGTCCCCCCACCCCCACCTCTCATCTCTCTCTCTCTCTCTCTCTCTCTCTCTCTCTCTCTCTCCTCCTTTACATTATTCTCTCCCTCCTTACGTCGTCCCCCTTCCTTCTTTCTTTCTCTCCCTTCCACCTGCCTCTCTTCCCTCTTCAACTTCGCTATAGTGAACTAAGATTGCATTTCACACACACACACCACGCACACAGAGACACACACACACACACACACACTATTATTATATTTTATTGAATATATTACTTTAAGATATTTAATCAGACAACTAATTAAATACACTAGTTTGATCAATAAACGCATTTTACTACCAAGTGGTCTATAGTGCTCAATTAATTGGTTTCAATGGCTTTCATTCCACCAAATTATATAATTATATATATACAGTATATATATATATATATATATATATATATATATATATATATATATATATATATATATATATGACAACCCATTTACAATTTATCCCTCTCATTACGCCAGATTGTATTATACTTTGGTTATCATTAGACGATGGGCGGTTGGGCTAGCAATTCTACCCTGGAAATGAGCTAGAGAATCGAAAAAATTGCCTTGGAATATGATGACCATTCATTCGTGGACACCCCCTCGAGGATAAAATCGTCTGAAAATGTAAATATACAGTAGATGGATCATTAGACGACTTTCGTAGCATAGCTTGCAAGTTCCAACTAATGTTATATGGGCATGTGGCTAGAGTCCATGAAGCAGACCTTGCCAATGTATTGGTTTCATAGGGTGATAAACCTGAATGGTGGAACTAAAGGGAAGACCATATGACTCATGGCTGAGGCAAAACGTGCGACCATGTTATTATACAGTATACAGGGTGTTTAAAAAAAACATGTACCGATTGTAAATGTATGTTATTTTGTTTTTACATAACCTACACCATTTATATGTTCAATATTTGGTGATAACATGTTGGTATTTAAAATAAGTGAACTACAAGTCGTTAGCTGTAATGGTTTTGCCAGTATAGCATCTAATAAATATTGCCCAATTCTGGTATGACAACAAATGATAGGTGGGAAAGGGGTTTAATACCTACTATGAACAAAGATACTGTTCACATCACACACAAGGGCAACTGTCGATGTCCAGCAGTAATATCAGAACAGAAAATATATTGAACAACAGAACCGACAACAAACCGTGATGTTTGATTTGCTGTCATACCAGGATTGGATAATTTCTATTATATGTTCTACTGTCAAAACCGCTACAGCTAACGAATTGTACTTCACTAATCTTACATACAAACACGTTATCACTAAATACTGAAAATATGAATGGTGTAGGTTATGAAAACACGAAATAACATACGTATAAAATCGAACTTTTTTGTAAACACCCTGTATACAGTATATATATACAGTATAATGGACATATATATACTGTATATATATACAGTATAATGGACATATATACTGTATATATATACAGTATAATGGACATATATACTGTATATATATACAGTATAATGGACATATATACTGTATATATATACAGTATAATGGACATATATACAGTATATATATACAGTATATATATACAGTATAATGGACATATATACAGTATAATGGACATATATACTGTATATATATACAGTATAATGGACATATATACTGTATACAGTATATATATACAGTATAATGGACATGTATACTGTATATATATACAGTATAATGGACATATATACAGTATATATATACAGTATAATGGACATATATACTGTATATATATACAGTATAATGGACATATATACAGTATATATATACAGTATAATGGACATATATACTGTATATATATATATATATAATTTTTGTTTCTTTAAAAGATGAGGATAACTCAAGTAAGGGATACTTCTTGATCCCGATGCCCCATGACTTGGCAAACGTGTCGGAATCCTAGCAGGGATTGGGGTAGCCCTAGGGGCGTCCCGGGGCAGTTTAGCAGCTTAGCAACTTCCTTGTGTGTCCCCATGCGTCAGCGAGGCGCGAGAAAATTTCAAAATGTTTGAAAAGTTAGGACCTGCAGTCTTGAGCCATTAAACGTCGTACCGTATCGTCAAGACATTGTTATAGGTCCGTCAGTTATGTCCTTGCACCATCATTGTTCCGTTGTTTCTGTCGCAGTACCATTCTATCACCGTTGTTCGCCATTGGCGTACATTGGGGGTGCATAATCCAGCGTAATGGTACAGTATACAATTGTTTATCCGTTAATCAGATATGCAAAAATCATAACAGAAGTCAATACTATTTATTCACTCATCTTGTGATACTGTACTGTTAACAAAATATTATTTGATTGGTGTAAATTTTATCTGTGACTCATATATGGTGTGATGGACTTGATTAATTACTTCACAAACCCATGATTAGCAAAAATTACTTAAAGATTATTAACCTAAGAGCTGCGATACTCCTTTGGGAAGATTTTACTAGGTGAATGTGATGCTTCTTCCGGTATATCACAAAAAATGCCCCAGACCCGGTGAAATGGAAGCAATATGTAATTAGGTGGTATGTTTGCCTTCCACCACCTCCTGCGTTCCCCCCACATGTGCCCCACCCCACCCCCTTCTCCTCCCTTCCTTTCTCCCCCCACTTCCCCCTTACTCATTTATTGGTTATTTTCCCTCCCCCACTAACTACAAATCCTCTCTCTCGCCTAAATTACGTTTTTTCACCCTCTCCTGACCTCCCTCATCCTTCATACATGTGCGGTAGAGAGCTGAGAGCTGTCTGCCTCAGGTAAGCAACGAAGGCACACCTATGTCATGCTCCTTCGTACGCCTCTACCCTCACCTCCCGTCACAATAATATATTTTTCACTCCTCTTTACACCCATTTTCTTGTTCTTCATTGTTCATATGTTCATTATACAAGTAAAATATCTGCATATGGACCAGTAATATTGCTTTATATGGTAAATATATATTTTTTTTTGTCCGAAATGACCTTTAAAGGGGTCGCATTGGCGGCACTTTAAAGAAGACAATTTTAGCATAAGAATATACAATAAACTACCAATATGAGGAAATATGTCATAAATATCCCTTGTGGGCCTGAGAGATCAGTATTTACCATGTCATTGAAGTCACTTAGTAGCAAACAGGAATTGTAATGCTAACCCTCTGTGGATCATGACAATAAATTAAATATTGTTATTTATATACTGTATAATATATATATATATATATATATATATATATATATATATATATATATATATATATATATATATATATATAATATTATGTATTACATATTATATCTTAATAAATAAAGGTCAATGTTTGTCTGTCTGTTTGTCAGTTACCCGACCTTTGTTACTAAACTCCTCCCACAGTTTTGGTGCCAGGTGGGAGTGTTGGGCACCGTTGGAAAGCCCAGGCTTTGGAGATGGTTTTAGGCGAGTTTAGTGGAAATCAGAGACACTTTTGTTTAATAAAATTTTCGGCAGAACTTATGTAGTATACGGGAGCGAAAAAAATGCGAAAAAAATGGCCGTTTGGGGCAGAAGGAGGCCTCCGATCGAAAAGGTGTATGGAACAAAAGTTGTTCGCAGCTCCCCAAAATGGGGGTACCGATGAGGTCAGATCCAAAATCGGAGGTCATTTAGCGGCCGAAATCGAGGTCGCCATTTAATGAGGCACAGGGGGGTCGTGGCCAGGTGATTATGGTAGTAGTAGTATTGTGATGATTGTGGTAGTAGTGATTGATGATGGTGATTATGGTAGTAGAATTTAAACCCGGGCAACGCCGGGTACCCCTCCTAGTTTATTATATACATATACTGTCTGTATACTATATCATATCATAATATGCATAATTATACATAAAAATACATAAAAATATATTTGGCAAAGAGAACATAATACAATTTATAAGTACAATTATTGAAACCAATACTAAAAATCAATAGAAGCAATCATTACTTACCGCAGTGGATGATAATATGGACATGAATGAATACAAATCACAATAAATGATATGCTATATAAAATAATGAGAATTAATATAACCACTCGCACATAACAATCATAAGGCTTAACGTCCCTTAAATATGCTCGCAGAGAGGCATGGGTCATTGTACATGTCCTCATTCCACCGTCGTTTCAAACTCGTGACACATTCCTACCGCCGTCGTCTGCCACCGTGGTAGCGTTTCTCCAGGTCTTTACTCGGTCGCGGCCGTGGCCGGCAGTCGTGACACTCATGGGGCCGTTGTGGCGCTGTCGTTTACCGTCTTATTACCATCCTTATACAGTCGTCCCACGGTCCTTTGGCGCAAAATTAAGCTTATTTTTCCGCCGATTTTCAAAGTCGTGGCCCTCTCGTCGGATATCATATGTGAAGTACCCTTAATTAGCGTTTTTTTTTATTTCATCTGAACAAATAGATAAATATATCAAGCTCATTTGGCTCACCCTTGCTAGATATATATATATTTGTTTTCTTTACATTATGGAATTCTTTAAACAAACAGTCATAGAGAATCCTTCTTCCTTAGTTAACAGGTAGTAGGGGTAGGCAGCCCCGCCCAGGGAAGTACTACCGCCAAGGTTTCGGGAGACTCAGGGAATAGCCTGAATTCCATTTTCTCTCCCAGGCCTTGGTAGCTGGATACATATCTTTCTGCCTCACACATCAGGGGTATCAGGAAAACCCTCTTTATATAACATACACATCCAACTTCACGACATTGCCCTACATTGCTATCCTCTATCCATAAAACACTACTCTTCCCACTACATATCATACATGTAACACCATACACCTTACCCAATAAATATGGCAGTACAATTGTTAAGAGCAAACCTGGTGGTCCCTCGGATATCCACCCCGGCAGGGTTGGGTCATTGACACAGGGCCCTCCCGGTCGTCATCATGCGACTGTGTCAAGAGCATTGCAACGTCCCAAAGCTGCTCGTCGGTGCAGCTTTTTCTTTAGCAATATAAGGGGACTTCACTCTAACATCAATTCTGTACACCAATTTCTTCAAGCAGAATCCCCTACTCTCCTTTTTTTGACAGAGACTCAAGTAACATCCACATCTGACACGTCTAGATTTAATTTTCCAGGTTATCAACTGCTCCAAAATTTCAGACCTAAAGGAGGTGTATGTTGCTTCGCAAAATCTGAAATTGCCCTGGAGGAGGTTACTAGTTTCAATTGTCCCTATTTTGATTATTCTATATACAAATTAGTTTCTGCTGGTAAACTTAAATACATATGTTGCATCTACCGTTCCCCAAATACTCCTCCAGAGCAAAGTCTTTTTGATTCTCTGTCCTCACAACTCAGTGTCCTCAACTTAAATGTTTCTTCTGAAATCACTGTGTTGGGTGATTTTAATGTCCATAATGTTGAATGGCTCACTCATTCAGCCAGGACTGATGATGCTGGTCTTGAATGTGAGCTATTTGCAGACTCATTTAATCTCACTCAACTAGTCAACCAACCCACCCGTGTACCAGATAATCCTAATCATAATTCCCACCTACTGGACTTATTTTTAACAACCAATTCAGAAAATTATGATGTTACAGTGAGGTCACCGCTTGGATCTTCTGATCACTGTCTGATACAGGCCACCTGTCTATCACCTACCACACCTTCCCACTCTGAACCTGTTTTGGTGACTAAATGGCATTACGATAGGGCAGACTGGGAGGGTCTTCAAGGTTTCTTTATTGATATTCCCTGGACCTCTTTCTTTTCTAATGATGCACACTCCACCTTGAGCCACATACAAGATTTTGTAAAAATTGGAATGGAAACTTTTATTCCTCATCAAAAGTACAGTAAAAGATCTAATTCACCTAAATGGTTTGACCATAATTGTGCTAGAGTAACTGAACAAAAAGCAATAGCCTACAATGCATACACAAGATAAAAAACTCATGAAGCCTTTAATTACTTTAGAAACATCAGAAATCATGCCAAAACTGTATTAAACCTAACTAAATCAAACTTTCTCCACAAGCAGGCAAATAAACTTCTAAATAATCCAAATGATAACAAAATATTTTGGTCTACTCTTAACTCATTTAAATCCAACTTCACTACTGCTTCATCCATTCCACCATTAAAATCTCCGACTGGCAATCTTGTAAGTGACCCACGAGGTAAAGCTAACCTTCTTGCGGATATTTTCTCCACCAACTCAACCTTAGATGAAATAAATCAAGATGTCCCTGTACTTAATTTTAATTCGCCTGAAATTCCCTCACTTAAGATCCACACCAGACATGTCAAAACTATTTTGCAGAATCTCTCAGTAGATAAGGCTCCTGGTCCAGATGAAATTCCTCCAATAGTACTTAAGAATTGCTCCTTGGTGCTCGCTCCTGTATTGGCAAAATTTTTCCGTCTGTGTCCTCATACCTCATGCTTCCCAGTACCCTGGAAAGAAGCAAACATCCATCCAGTTCCTAAAAAAGGTGCCTCTTCAGATCCATCAAACTACAGACCAATAGCTATAACTTCCACTCCTGGTAAAGTCTTTGAAATTATATTAAATAATCACATAATTAAGCATCTTGAGAATAATAAATTAATCAGTGATAGGCAATATGGTTTTAGACGATGTCGATCAACTGCAGACATGCTTTGCCTTCTTACGCATCAAATCAACCAAGCTACAGACCAACATGGTGAAACACATACAATAGCACTGGATATATCAAAGGCATTTGATAGAGTCTGGCATCAATCCTTATTGTCGAAGATGTCACACTACGGCCTAGCATCATTAGTTCCACTAATTTCTTCTTATCTTCATAACAGAAAAATACGTGTAATGGTAGATGGCCTTTATTCTCAATTTCACTCAATAAATGCTGGTGTTCCCCAGGGATCAGTTTTGGCCCCAATTCTGTTCCTCATTCATATCAATGATCTCATATCTACCACTCATAATCCAATACATTCCTACGCAGATGACTCAACACTCCACAGTTCCTTCACATTTACCAATTCTTTCACCCAACCTGATCTTATAAATTCAAAAATAAACACTGCAATTTCTCTGAACCAGGACCTTTCTAGAATTAATGGATGGGGACAAAAGAATCTAGTTTCCTTTAATGCACAGAAAACCAAATACATTCAATTTTCTAACCGACAGAATCTCACTGACTCCCATATATTATGTAAATATTCCCACTTCCCCTAGTATTGACATTCTCGGTGTAACATTAACTACGAACTTGAGCTGGACACATTATGTTAGAAGCATTGCTAAGAATGCCTCTAAAAAACTGGGACTCCTGTACAGAGTTCGAGAATTCTTCACTGACGAGCAGTTGGCCGTGATATATAAAAGTCATGTGCGTTCTCAGATGGATTACTGTTCACCTCTGTGGGGTGGAAGTGGAGTGGTTGCATTGAGGCAGTTGGACAAAATTCAAAATAAAGCTATTAGATTAATCAATAACCCTGCAATCACACAGGACCATCCTACATTATCCATACGAAGAAACATTGCATCCCTTGCATTATTCTACAGATATTTTCACAGCAATTGTTCCGAGGAACTTGCTTCAATTGTGCCGCCTCTCCACATCTTTCCCCGTAGAACTAGGGCAGCTAAGAGCGCCCATGAATTTGCACTTTCTCCTCCACAATGCAGAACTTCTGCTTATCAGAATTCATTTATCCCCAGAGCTACTACTCTTTGGAATTCACTTCCCTCTAATTGCTTTCCACAAACTTACAATCTACAAATGTTTAAATCCAGTTGTTACAAACATTTTATGAATGGAGGATGCCTTTAGGCACATGGACCTTTTTGTTTTATCTGTGTTTTTCCTTCCTCCGTTCATTGTCTCTTTAAAAAAAAAAAAAAAAAAAAAAAAAAATACATAAGTCACGATCCTGGAAGAGACCCTATAGTAAAAGAGATCGGACTACCTTCTCCATATTGATGCTACTGGTATCATTTTCCTCTCTTTATAATCAATTATATCCATACCCACAACAAATATTCTGCAAAACTGGTACAGGAAATATAGATAGGTTAATGGCTATACATTTTGTGTTCAAAGCTAAAGTATCCTCCCATTGTTTCATAATTACGGCACCATAATGGCGTTCAAAGACAAAACATATATAATAAAAATACTATTTATAATAATAATGTCGATCTTTCTTACTACACGATATCTAGTGTAGAGTAGAGGACTATAAATGAGAGGGTGTAGAGGAGTTGAGAGCAGTATATATCTATAGGGTCTCTTGGGGGCAGGAGAAGGAAGGAGCTGGTAATATAACCGTCTGTTGGACAGTATACAATATATCCACAGATTCTCGGCTTTAATAATTATATACAGTATATAGGTCTGTATTTATCCTTCAATGCAATGGAATCATTTTCAGTTTTAAATATTATTTGTTCGTTCAATACAGTTGATTCCACAGGTTTGTTTCTGTAGACGCTTAACTATTTTAAGACGTTATTAGGGGTAGAAGAATATTAGAAGAATATATTTATTCATCACAGGAAAATCTCTTAGTGAAGGAGTTTGGAAAAGGTGCTCGTAGTAAAGAGGTTTGGTAAAGATACTCGTAGTAAAGAGGTTTGGTAAAGGTACTCGTAGTAAAGAGGTTTGGTAAAAGTACTCGTAGTAAAGAGGTTTGGTAAAGGTACTCGTAGTAAAGAGGTTTAGTAAAGGTACTTGTAGTAAAGAGGTTTGGTAAAGGTACTCGTAGTAAAGAGGTTTGGTAAAGGTACTCGTAGTAAAGAGGTTTGGTAAAGGTACTCGTAGTAAAGAGGTTTGGTAAAGATACTCGTAGTAAAGAGGTTTGGTAAAGGTACTCGTAGTAAAGAGGTTTGGTAAAGGTACTCGTAGTAAAGAGGTTTGGTAAAGGTACTCGTAGTAAAGAGGTTTAGTAAAGGTACTTGTAGTAAAGAGGTTTGGTAAAGGTACTCGTAGTAAAGAGGTTTGGTAAAGGTACTCGTAGTAAAGAGGTTTGGTAAAGGTCCTCGTAGTAAAGAGGTTTAGTAAAGATACTCGTAGTAAAGAGGTTTGGTAAAGGTACTCGTAGTAAAGAGGTTTGGTAAAGGTACTCGTAGTAAAGAGGTTTAGTAAAGGTACTTGTAGTAAAGAGGTTTGGTAAAGGTACTCGTAGTAAAGAGGTTTGGTAAAGGTACTTGTAGTAAAGAGGTTTAGTAAAGGTACTTGTAGTAAACAGGTTTGGTAAAGGTACTCGTAGTAAAGAGGTTTTGTAAATGTACTTGTAGTAAAGAGGTTTGGTAAAGGTCCTCGTAGTAAAGAGGTTTGGTAAAGGTACTCGTAGTAAAGAGGTTTAGTAAAGGTACTTGTAGTAAAGAGGTTTGGTAAAGGTACTCGTAGTAAAGAGGTTTGGTAAAGGTACTTGTAGTAAAGAGCTTTAGTAAAGGTACTTGTAGTAAACAGGTTTGGTAAAGGTACTCGTAGTAAAGAGGTTTTGTAAATGTACTTGTAGTAAAGAGGTTTGGTAAAGGTCCTCGTAGTAAAGAGGTTTGGTAAAGGTACTTGTAGTAAAGAGGTTTAGTAAAGGTACTTGTAGTAAAGAGGTTTGGTAAAGGTGCTCGTAGTAAAGAGGTTTAGTAAAGGTAAAGAGGTTTGGTAAAGGTACTCGTAGTAAAGAGGTTTGGTAAAGGTCCTCGTAGTAAAGAGGTTTGGTAAAGGTACTCGTAGTAAAGAGGTTTGGTAAAGGTACTCGTAGTAAAGAGGTTTAGTAAAGGTACTTGTAGTAAAGAGGTTTGGTAAAGGTACTTGTAGTAAAGAGGTTTGGTAAAGGTACTCGTAGTAAAGAGGTTTAGTAAAGGTACTTGTAGTAAAGAGGTTTGGTAAAGGTACTCGTAGTAAAGAGGTTTAGTAAAGGTACTCGTAGTAAAGAGGTTTAGTAAAGATACTCGTAGTAAAGAGGTTTGGTAAAGGTACTCGTAGTAAAGAGGTTTGGTAAAGGTACTCGTAGTAAAGAGGTTTGGTAAAGGTACTCGTAGTAAAGAGGTTTAGTAAAGGTACTTGTAGTAAAGAGGTTTGGTAAAGGTACTCGTAGTAAAGAGGTTTGGTAAAGGTACTCGTAGTAAAGAGGTTTGGTAAAGGTACTCATAGTAAAGAGGTTTAGTGAAGGTACTTGTAGTAAAGAGGTTTGGTAAAGGTACTCGTAGTAAAGAGGTTTGGTAAAGGTACTCATAGTAAAGAGGTTTAGTGAAGGTACTTGTAGTAAAGAGGTTTGGTAAAGGTACTCGTAGTAAAGAGGTTTGGAAAAGATACTCGTAGTAAAGAGGTTTGGAAAAGAAAAGATACCCATACAAAATGAATTAACACTGTCATGAAAAACCGCTTTGGGATCATGCCCCTGGAAGACCCAAGATGCTGGAGACACTATATCAGGGGAAGTAGCTATATGACACAACATAGGCTATACTGTATAACGTACCGTACTACTTGTTTGTATTTTCTCTTACGTTTGCACCTTATATTCCACCTTAACCAAATACTAATTCAAAATTACGTCTCACAAACCAACCTCGAAGACCCAATGGGAGGGGGGGGGGGGATAAATGCCTCCATACTCACCTGACTTTCCCTAACGACCCCTCAAAGTTTTTTGAGCCACACCCTGTCACTCTCACCATCAACCTCTTCTCTAACTTTCCCTCTGTTGAAAACCACCTCCTCCAACAAACCTGATCTTCTTTTCCTTACCGAGACTCAGATGTCTGTCTCCTCCTACTTTCTCTATCCTAGTTTCCCTACTCGTATCCCTGACAGCCTTGGAGATTGGCCCAACATCCTTGAAATATTTGTATCCTCTAATCCTTCTGTTTACACTGTAAATCTGTTCTCTCCATTTGGCGAATTCCAATCATAGCCTTATCTCTGTTACCTGTCCTATCTCTCCATTACGACCATCCGATCCTCCCAGCCGGCGGCCCCCCTAGTGACACTTTGACTGTGCCGACTGGCAACGTACTTCTTTGATTTCCCATGAATTGATTTTTGCATCCATGCCCCAGGTCTCGGGGTGTGCTGAAAACATTACCGGGGTAATCATCTCGGGCATACATTCCATTTTCTTTCTCTCAGCCTAATACAATTTTTGTTTTGTGGTTTACTCACGCTTGTTGTTGTTGTTGTTGTTCCCCAGGCTGTCTGACCGAACAGCCCCAAGGTCCCGAGCAAGGCCAATGCCATAACTGAGCTCCGCCACAGAACCCTCCCTGCTTTACCACTAAGAATGCCCAGGTGCTGAAGCTGTTCCCAGGCGGGGAGCTGAGGAGGGTGGGGAAACGCCCGGGACACCGAAGCCCCACCCAAGGCCCTATTCCCCTTAACAATTATATAGGGAAAGTTGAGGGGCAAAGGAAAAATGTGACGCTTTGGCTCCCAGTCTGCCATCTAGAGAGGTCAATCCACGGAAGAGATGCCCCCACTTGAGATCTAGAAAATTTATAAGTAATATGAACAGTCAGAGTAATCTTGTTCTACTGTTGTCCACAATAAGGAGGCATTCAAACGGTACTGTCGCCTTCAAATTCAAGAATATCGTACTCTTTATGTTTCTGCCCGGATTCAAGCCAAATCTGTTCTGCGACTTGCCAAAAACTCTTTCATCAATAAAAAATGTATTGAACTTTCTAACTCTAGCTCTTCCCAGTCGTTGTGGCATCTACCCAAAAACCTCTCCAACAATTCTACTTCCTTGCCTATCCCTCCACTTTTTCACTCAGATGGCACTACTGTCACTTCTTCCTCTCACAAAGCAAAACTCTCGGCTCATACTATTGCTATGAACTCTACCTTTGGATAATTCCGGTGTTTTTCTTCCCTCTCCATCCCCCTCTTTTTTACTTATGCCCAATGTCTTAATCTCTTCTAAGGATGTACTTTCTGCTCTCTTTGGGCTTAATATTAAGAAGTTGTACAGACCTGATGGTGTTCCTTCTGTTGTGCTCAAAAACTGTTCTTTCTCGCTGACTCTGTGTCTAGGCAAATTCTTCCATCTCTGTCTTTGCTCTAGCATCTTCCCTTACTGCTGGAAGTTTTCTCTCATTCAACCTGTTCCGAAGAATGTTGACGGCTTTCAACCCTCCAACTAACATCTAATTGCTCTCAGATCTTGTATCTCTGAACTGTTTTATTATATTTTAATTCAAAAGTTCTTAAGCATTTCTCTTCCCATAACTTGATTACTTCATAATCCCCAGTATGGTTTCCTTAACCCCTTCACCATTACTTCATAATCCCCAGTATGGTTTCCTTAACCCCTTCACCATTACTTCATAATCCCCAGTATGGTTTCCTTAACTCCTTCACCATTACTTCATAATCCCCAGTATGGTTTCCTTAACTCCTTCACCATTACTTCATAATCCCCAGTATGGTTTCCTTAACTCCTTCACCATTACTTCATAATCCCCAGTATGGTTTCCTTAACTCCTTCACCATTACTTCATAATCCCCAGTATGGTTTCCTTAACTCCTTCACCATTACTTCATAATCCCCAGTATGGTTTCCTTAACTCCTTCACCATTACTTCATAATCCCCAGTATGGTTTCCTTAACTCCTTCACCATTACTTCATAATCCCCAGTATGGTTTCCTTAACTCCTTCACCATTACTTCATAATCCCCAGTATGGTTTCCTTAACTCCTTCACCATTACTTCATAATCCCCAGTATGGTTTCCTTAACCCCTTCACCATTACGTAATTTCCATCACATTCTGGTTATCATTAGACAATTGTCTTTAGTTGATAATCTACCTCTACGACTCGAATGGGTAAATACGATCTCAATAAACCCTCTAAGTATAACATAGGTCCTTCTTAAACTGCATACAATCCTCTAATTTTAGCCAGAATCAAAGGTAAAACGGCGACATGGTGCTGAAGGGGTTAAAGTGTTCTCCTTTCCACCTTTACCACACTTCTCGAAAGGGTATAGTCAAAATAATGTTGTCTCAACTCACCTCCTTTTACTAATCCTCTACAATCTCTCTCTACTCGCCGCATCTCTCTACTCGCCGCATCTCTCTACTCGCCGCATCTCTCTACTCGCCGCATCTCTCTACTCGCCGCATCTCTCTACTCGCCGCATCTCTCTACTCGCCGCATCTCTCTACTCGCCGCATCTCTCTACTCGCCGCATCTCTCTACTCGCCGCATCTCTCTACTCGCCGCATCTCTCTCACTTTTCTAGAGCGATTGCAGTAATCAGTGCTCTTCAGAGCTTTCTCAGTGTATACCTCCTCCCTTATGGAGAGTAGGGGGCCGCCCTGCCTCTCAACACTTTCCCATCCTCATTCAGTCCAACTCTCTAATCCAAGATTGAACCGATTTTCACAGTCTTTCTTCCACTTAACTTGGGAACCCTCTCCCTCAATCTATATTTCCCTCATCCTATGATAAAACTACTTCAAGCTCCAAACATATTTACTCTAGTGCACCTTGAATTTGGTTCTCTATCATTATTATTATTATTATTTTATTTGTATTTATTTATTTATTTATTATTATTATTATTATTATTATTTTTATTATTATTATTATTATTATTATATATATATATATTTTTTTTTTGGGGGGGAACTCGTTACAAGCAGCTCTGCTTTACTGTTTGGTTTCATCTGGCGGTAAATTTTCATTTCCTCATTTTGATTAGTTTGCTATTACGAAGATTTGGTAGACATAGTAGTTACATATTAGTCTATTAAGTATCGATGAATCAGCTGCCTAGGTAATTAATTTACTGCTAGCTGGAAAAAAATAGGCTATAATTCAAGAGTCCCAAATAGTATTGTGGGGCACAGTTCTCCGTGCAGCCATCAATAACATCTACTGTTGGAGTCCCTATACGACCGACCGGTATATTTTATGGTGAATTTCGTGGCAATCCGGCGTTTTTTATGGTAGTTGAGGAGTTCTTTAATTATTATTACAAGTTATTGGAGAGAGAGAGAGAGCATCAGATTATGTTAACATTATGCGCGTTATCATACAGTATATTGTATGTCAACAGGTTACCGGTGCCATGTTAGCCATTAATCCTTGTATAAATATTCATTTCTAAATGTTACTAGATCTAGTAAGACAAATAAATACAAACATCCAGACAACGCTTATGAAAACGATGTATCCACTCACTTGACATCCAAGATTTAAAAACAATTGTTTTATATATATATATATATATATGATATTATATATATATATATATATATATGATATTATATATATATATATATATATATATATATATATATATATATGTGACTGGGGACAGAGGTGCATGGGGGCGGTTCGTTCGTGGCCACCCCTTCGGGGATCACGGCGTCAGGCAATAGATAGATAGATAGATATATATGTGTTAGTAAAGCCAGGTAATAAATGTTCTTTAATACATACGAGGTTGAAAGAAATGGCAATTTCTGCGTTGGAAATTTTATTATTCAAAGTTTCCAGGTCTCTGATGAGTTTTCGCTGGGTGGCAGGAAGTAAATGAAGGAGATGAGCAAAATTCATGGTGGTACAGGGTTACATTAATGTACATGATGATACAGGATATACGACGCGTTTCACTGGACAACCAGCATTATCAAGAAAGGATAGAATGATATAAAAGGTAAACAGGAAGGGTATATAATTATAGAGGGTGGAGGATCAGAGGAGGCGAAAATCAGGGGGCAAAAGTCTGCTATTGGTGGAGGGGTATTCTAGGAGAGAAAGATAGAGCCGCTTCACGCATGCGCACTGGATGCGGGATGGTGGTCGGTTGGCGGGGTCGAAGCTGATTGGCTGTGTGTCGAGGGGCGTGGCCTAAGTTGCGTAGTACGTGTGGCGCCTGCAGAAGACGAAGCTGAAGGAGGTAGCGCGGGGGGCTGCGTCAAGGGCACCGGGGGGCGAGGGGGGGCGTTAGGTCCTGTAGGAAAGTGCCTTTTGGCAGAAGGAAGGATCTGAAGGTCCAGAGTTTGGTTGTTGATGTTGGGATGTAAGGCTTGGATATATAATGCTTCGAGTATAGGTAATCTCCTTGGGCCACTTTCTTTATCGAGTATGGTGGTGTGTTTCTCTAACTCGTTCGTGTGAGGTGGGGGTGGTTAGGGGTGAGATAGTGGTCTTTGATGGCTCCAGCCTGAAGGTGAAGAGTTAACCAACGTGAAAGACGAGTCTGCATCATACCAATATAGGAATGAGGTCCACAGTCCTCATAATTACAGGTATGTTGGTAAATGACGTGATCGTCGGTCATCGGGCTCTTTATCTTGGTGGAAGCTGGTTTGTTGCGGAGAACGAGGTTGGAGGTCTTGGGGGATTTGTAATAAATTATTAATTTGATTTTGTTTTCCGTGTTGGTTGGGTGGACATGCTTGGAGATTATTTCTTTTAAGACAGCCTCGTCACCATACTCGATAAAGAAAGTGACCCAAGGAGATTACCTATACTCGAAGCATTATATATCCAAGCCTTACATCCCAACATCAACAACCAAACTCTGGACCTTGGGATCCTTCCTTCTGCCAAAAGGCACTTTCCTACAGGACCTAACGCCCCTCCTCGCCCCCCAGTGCCCTTGACGCAGCCCTCCGTGCTACCTCCTTCAGCTTCGTCTTCTGCAGGCGCCACACGTACTACGCAACTTAGGCCACGCCCACCGACACGCAGCCAATCAGCTTCAACCCCGCCAACCGACCACCATCCCGCATCCAGTGTGCATGCGTGAAGCGGCTCTATCTTTCTCTCTCCTAGAATACCCCTCCACAAATAGCAGACTTTTGCCCCCTGATTTTCGCCTCCTCTGATCCTCCACCCTCTATATTATACCCTTCCTGTTTACCTTTTTATCATTCTATCCTTACTTGATAATGCTGGTTGTCCAGTGAAACGCGTCGTATATCCTGTATCATCATGTACATTAATGTAACCCTGTACCACCATGAATTTTGCTCATCTCCTTCATCTACTTCCTGCCACCCAGCGAAAACTCATCAGAGACCTGGAAACTTTGAATAATAAAATTTCCAACGCAGAAATTGCCATTTCTTTCAACCTCATATGTATTAAAGAAAATTTATTACCTGGCTTTACTAAAATAAAACTTCACGAGAATGCCAGACATCGCACCAGCACCCTCCAGTTTCGTGAAGAACTGGTGAAGGACGAAATAATTGAAAAACGAGAGCTCGCCAACAACCTTCGTAAAGAACGAGATGCTCTTCTACGGATTTGGGAAAACGAAACCCCTCCAGACCACCTCAAAACCGAAATCAACACAGCCCTCGAACAACTCCTTGAACACCACAGAAGACAAGCCGAAAACACAACCATAAAAAAGCTTGCCCGTCTTTATGGCGGAAACTTAAAACTTCCCAAACCAACAAAAGGATACATAAACCTGACTAACACCATTCTGACCCTGGACCAAGAAGCCCTCCTCAACAAAGACCTCAACTGCCACTACAGCTCCAAACCTGGCCCCCACCGGAAACGCCTAGAAACAGATATCCTCCTGGACGACATCCTACGACTCAAGAAGGATGGCAAGGTCACCACTACTCCCGCCCTACAACCTACTCTCCTCGCTGAAGCCGCCAAAACCAGAGGAACTCACCATAGCAAAATCCTCAACAAATATCACTTCCAAGCTGCCAAACAATTAAGAGACATCCCCAACATCATCATCCGTCGTGCGGATAAAGCTTCCTGCCTCGTGATTCATGACAAGGAGGAATATCTTAGAAAAATGGACGTCATCTTAAATGACAATACCAAATTTAAAAAGATCACCCGCAACCCAACCGACGAAATCAAACGTACTGCCAACACCACCATCACCGCCATCAACGCCAAACAAGGAGGGGTCCACCTTAAAAAACTCGTCGGAGAATACACCCCTGGTTATGCGTACGGAACCATCAAAACCCACAAACCTGGGAACCCCCTCCGCCCCATCATCTCCCAGATCCCCACTGCCACCTACCAGATCGCCAAGGCCCTGAACAACCTCCTCACCCCCTACGTGCCCTGCCAATACAACCTTAACTCAGCCCACGATTTCTTGGAAATTTTACGAGACGCCCCCCGGAACAACAACCACACAATCGCCTCTCTCGACGTAGAAAGCCTGTTCACCAACGTGCCAGTGGATAGGACCATTGACATGATTCTACGTCGAATTTACCATTGCCCTGATACACCAACACTGGACATCCCGGAGAAGGCCCTGAAAACACTACTGGAGCTATGTACCAAGGAGGCCCCCTTCCTTTGCCCCCGGGGCAACATGTACAAACAGATAGACGGTGTGGCGATGGGCAGCCCCCTAGGAGTTCTTGTTGCAAACTTTTTTATGGGTACCATCGAGGAAGAGCTCCTAGCTGCCCAACGACCCGCCGTCTACTGTAGATACGTGGATGACATATTCGTGCAAATCAAGGACCTCCACGAACTACAGGAACTCCAGCGTCGCTTCATGACCTCCTCCGGACTTAACTTCACCTTTGAAAAATCAAACAATGGACAACTCCCCTTCCTCGACATCCTCGTAGCTCTGAACGACCATGGGTTCAAAACCACCGTCTACATTAAACCAACTAACACAGGACAATGCCTCAACGGCGATAGTGAATGTCCCCGCCGTTATCTTCTATCCTCCATCTCCGCCTATGTTAGGAGAGCCCTCACGCACTGCTCTACCTGGTCCGACACCCACCAGGAACTAGAAAGACTATCCCAAGTTTTAGTAAATAACGGATACTCCAACTCCGTCATCTCCAGCACCATCAACCACCATCTTGAAAAATGGTACACCCAAAGCCCTCCCAACATTGACCCCCCCCCAATGAAATTAAGATCTTCTACCGCAATTTTATGTCCTCTGAACACAAAAATGACGAGGCCGTCTTAAAAGAAATAATCTCCAAGCATGTCCACCCAACCAACCCGGAAAACAAAATCAAATTAATAATTTATTACAAATCCCCCAAGACCTCCAACCTCGTTCTCCGCAACAAACCAGCTTCCACCAAGATAAAGAGCCCGATGACCGACGATTACGTCATTTACCAACATACCTGTAATTATGAGGACTGTGGACCTCATTCCTATATTGGTATGACGCAGACTCGTCTTTCACGTCGGTTAACTCTTCACCTTCAGGCTGGAGCCATCAAAGACCACTATCTCACCCCTAACCACCCCCACCTCACACGCAACGAGTTAGAGAAACACACCACCATACTCGATAAAGAAAGTGACCCAAGGAGATTACCTATACTCGAAGCATTATATATCCAAGCCTTACATCCCAACATCAACAACCAAACTCTGGACCTTCAGATCCTTCCTTCTGCCAAAAGGCACTGTCCTACAGGACCTAACGCCCCCCCTCGCCCCCTGGTGCCCTTGACGCAGCCCCCCGCGCTACCTCCTTCAGCTTCGTCTTCTGCAGGCGCCACACGTACTACGCAACTTAGGCCACGCCCCTCGACACGCAGCCAATCAGCTTCGACCCCGCCAACCGACCACCATCCCGCATCCAGTGCGCATGCGTGAAGCGGCTCTATCTTTCTCTCTCCTAGAATACTCCTCCACCAATAGCAGACTTTTTCCCCCTGATTTTCGCCTCCTCTGATCCTCCACCCTCTATATATACCCTTCCTGTTTACCTTTTATATCATTCTATCCTTACTTGATAATGCTGGTTGTCCAGTGAAACGCGTCGTATATCCTGTATCATCATGTACATTAATGTAACCCTGTACCACCATGAATTTTGCTCATCTCCTTCATCTACTTCCTGCCACCCAGCGAAAACTCATCAGACCTGGAAACTTTGAATAATAAAATTTCCAACGCAGAAATTGCCATTTCTTTCAACCTCGTATGTATTAATGAAAATATATATATATATATATATATATATATATATATATATATATATATATATATATATATATATATATATATATATATATATATATATATATATATATATATATATATATAGATAGAGAGAGAGAGAGAGAGAGAGAGAGAGAGAGAGAGAGAGAGAGAGAGAGAGAGAGAGAGAGGCGGGCAGGTGGAGTGAAGTGATCGGAGGAAATAGTAAACAAAAACACATGTTTATATATAAATAGAATAAAGAGGCGGGCAGGTGGAGAGGAGTGCAGTATAAGGGAGTGTTGTGGTGAGATGGGTGACTAGTGAGTACCTCCTCCACCACCACTACCCCTACTACTACCATTCACACACTCATACACACACAACCTTTCATTCACCACCAACACACCTTCACTACACTAAGAGTTCATTCATTGGGTCTGGGGACAGGTGGGCGGCCACGTGCGACACTGACAGGTGTAGTAAGGAAGGGGGTGGGAGGTGGGGGGTGGGGGGGGGGGAGTAGACAGGTGCGTGGGGTTCCTTGGAGTAAATATATAACAAAGTGTCATTTTCGTCCAAAGTGGTAGACTAACTGACAAGTACATGAGGGGAGAAAGGAGGGCTAGTGATAGGCGTGTAGAAAAGGGATTAGGGATCATGGGCATGTGATAAAACAATATATTTCTTTCAAAGTAGGAACATATATCCTGATATTCCTCCTTCTCCATCCCCCTCTCTCTTACTCATGCCTAATGTCTTCTTCTCTTCTAAGGACGTACTCTCTACTCTCTCTGGGCTTAAGGCGTACGGACCTGATGGTGTTCCTCCTTTACTGTTCTTTAGTCTGACTCCTTGCGAACTCTTCTGTCTCTGTTTTTGTTGTAACATTTTCCCTTCTTGCTGGAATTTTGCTCTCGTTCAACCTGTCCCGAAGAAAGGTGACCCCGCACGGAATCCTCCAACTATAGTCCAATTGCTTTCATATCTTGCATCTCTAAAAATGTGTAATCTATTCTTAATTTAAAAATTCTTAACATGTCTCTTCTCATAACTTAATTTATGATCGCCAGTAGCGTTTCTTTAATTAAGGGCCACTCTACTGATCTTCTTTCTTATCTGACTAACACTTGGTCATCCTCCTTTTAGGACTTCGGTGAAACCTTTTCTATTGCACTAGATATATCCAAAACCTTTGATAGAGTCTGGCACAAATCCCTTGGTTCCAAACTAGGCTACCATCCTTCGGTTTCTATCCCTCTAGCTGTGCCTTTATCTCCGATTTCCTTGCTGACTGTTTCATACCTACGATTGTGGACGGTCATCGATCACTTCCTCAACCTATCAACTTCAGTGTTCTTCAGGGTTCTGTTCTATCTGCAGTTCTTTTTCTAATATTAGTTAATGATCATCTCAACTGTACCTCCAGTCCTATCCACTCCTATGCCGATGACTCTACCTTACACTATTCAACTAGTTTTACACAACGACCCACCATGCAGTTACTTTAAAACTCACGTGATTAGGCCATAGCAAACCTATCTTCTGATCTATCAACTATATCCGATTGGGGCAGAGATAACCTTATTGCTTTCAATGCTACCAAAACCTAATTTTCTCCATCTATCTACCCATCACAATCTTCCACATGACTATCCCTTACTTTTCAGCAACATGCAAAGCGATCCTCCATCTTCTCTCAACATAATTGGTGTTTAATTTTCTGCTGACCTTTCTTGGAAAGACTATATTACCACTCTTGCTAAAACAGCTTCCCAAAAGTTAGGTGTGCTCAACCATCGCTGTGGGGTTTTCACCTACACACAGCTTCTTGCTATGTACAGGGACACTATGCGCCCATGTATCGAGTACTGTTTACTTGTGTAGGGAGGGTCCACCCATACCACACTTCTTGAACGGGTAGCGTCAAAAGCATTTTGTCTCATCAATTTACTTCCTCTTGCTACTTCTCTACAATCTATCTATGCACGCCGCAATGTTGCATCTCTCTAACACTGTTACCTCTATTACAATAAAAATCGTTCCTTAGAGCTTTCTCAGTGTATACCTCCTCCCTTACAGATAGTAGGTGGCACCCACCTTTCAACACATTCCCACCCCTCTTCTGTCCAACTGTTTAACCTAATAGTGAACCAATTGTCCCAGTCTTTCTTCCACTCAGCAAGTAAACTCTGGGAACCCTCTCCCTTTATCTGTCCTTCCCTCATCCTATGACTTAGACTCTTTCAAGCTCTTCGTATTCGGACATTTTGACACTAAAGTACCTTGAATTAGTCCTCTATATTTGTTTTCAATATTGTTTTTAGGGGATACTTGTTACAGGCAGCTTTACCTTTTGTCCTATATTTCATAACGTATATACATGTGTATATATACAGTATTAAGCATATACTGTATATTCATTGCATCTCATAAAATAATACATTTCGAATAGTTGATAAAATGTTCGTGATATACAGTTAAGTGTTATAAAATTAGATTGGTTACAATATATATATATATATATATATATATATATATATATATATATATATATATATATATATACAGTATATATATATATATATATATATATATATATATATATATATATATATATATATATATATATATATATATAAACGCTCACACAAGTTAATAGAAGTTAGATTTTTATTTTCACTGCCAGTCAATAAATATGGATTCATTTTGCCTATCAGCAAGGTAGACATGAGAGTTAATTAAAAATACTTTAATAATAGAAACATATGTTATAAGAATAACAAATATAAACATCCATAGGATTCAAAGAATGAAAGAATTCGACAAATAAAAAACATATGAGTACCAGTATACAATTATTTATGTGGGAAAGTCCGATTGTGGCCATGGCCTTCCTTAGTGACTCGGGGCTGTTTGGTCAGGCAGCCTAGGGAACGACAACAATAATAAAAACAACTCTTATAAATATTAAGATTCATACTAAATAGTATAAATAGTATACAGTATGTTGAGCGGTACTTGAAAACTAGACAGAATGGATAAAAAACACAATCGGAGAAAGAACACTTTATTGACAACGTTTCGCAGATAGCTTCATCAGTGACCTGATGAAGCTATCTGCGAAACGTTGTCAATAAAGTGCTCTTCCTCAGATGGTGTTTTTTATCCAGTATACAGTATATCCTAGTCGAATGAAGATAATAAGAAACAAGTGAATGAGAGAGTTGGAAGGACAAGATATACTGTAGGTGTGTGTGGGGTGGTGGTGGATTGGGGAGGAAGAATAGGAGGATGCTTTGGGGAGGGTGAAGAAGGAAGGACCAATACACGAAGACAATTAGGAAAGGTAAATCAAATACTTGGTGTAGAAGGAAGGGTCTACTAGATTGGTGTAGTGTTGAGGAGGATAAGATAGAGAGTTATATGAGGGAGGAGGTAGGTTATAGTGGAGGGCGATATTAAACAAGTACTTTTAAGGTAGACATTGTAATAATAAAGTTTCGACATTCAAATACCTCTTTAAGTGTTTTACTGAATTCAATAAGCAATGCCTGAAGCACAGCCATTTATTTACACTTTTTTAGAGAGAGAACATTTAAATAATTCATAATACACATTTGCTTATGTAAATCATGTTTACATAAATCATTACTGATTTGTCAAGTTTGCCTGGAAACAAACATTCTGAAAAGTGAGTGTGAAATAGCGTAGACTTGACGCTCATGTATCGTATCTGTGTCTGCCGCTATGGTGCTGTTCACATTATACCTTTACTTCTGGGAGAATGTGGAATGTTTACGATGGATCGATTATGTTGTTATTGATAATGTTCTTGGTAATTAAAGGGGCTGGATCAACAAGACAAATGCGATATGTCGCCCTATTTTGGTAGATATTGAGCTGAAATTTGGTGTACATTATATATATTACCCCTCAGAATGTCCTGTGTCATTTGAGAGCCAAAACTGCATACCCAAATCTGAGAAACCAACGCCAACACTCCCATGATATATTTGCTTGTACTCGCTCTTTACTTACATGTTAACCCCTTCTGTACCGGTGACGTCTTTTACATTTGATTTCAGACACATTTAGATGATTTCATTATACATAGGAAGGATATATGATAGCTAGAGGGATTAAACATAGGAAGGATATATAATGATAGCTAGAGGGATTAAACATAGGAAGGATATATATTAGCTAGAGGGATTAAACATAGGAAGGATATATGATAGCTAGAGGGATTAAACATAGGAAGGATATATGATAGCTAGAGGGATTAAACATAGGAAGGATATATGATAGCTAGAGGGATTAAACATAAGAAGGATATATGATAGCTAGAGGGATTAATCATAGGAAGGATATATGATAGCTAGAGGGATTAAACATAGGAAGGATATATAATGATAGCTAGAGGGATTAAACATAGGAAGGATATATAATAGCTAGAGGGATTAAACATAGGAAGGATATATGATAGAGGGATTAAACATAGGAAGGATATATGATAGCTAGAGGGATTAAACATAAGAAGGATATATGATAGCTAGAGGGATTAAACATAGGAAGGATATATGATAGCTAGAGGGATTAAACATAGGAAGGATATATGATAGCTAGAGGGATTAAACATAGGAAGGATATATGATAGCTAGAGGGATTAAACATAGGAAGGATATATGATAGCTAGAGGATTAAACATAGGAAGGATATATGATAGCTAGAGGGATTAAACATAGGAAGGATATATGATAGCTAGAGGGATTAAACATAGGAAGGATATATGATAGCTAGAGGGATTAAACATACGAAGTATATATGATAGCTAGAGGGATTAAACATAGGAAGGATATATGATAGCTTGAGGGATTAAACATAGGAAGGATATATGATAGCTAGAGGGATTAAACATAGGAAGGATATATGATAGCTAGAGGGATTAAACATAGGAAGGATATATGATAGCTAGAGGGATTAAACATAGGAAGGATATATGATAGCTAGAGGGATTAAACATAGGAAGGATATATGATAGCTAGAGGGATTAAACATAGGAAGGATATATGATAGCTAGAGGGATTAAACATAGGAAGGATATATGATAGCTAGAGGGATTAAACATAAGAAGGATATATGATAGCTAGAGGGATTAAACATAGGAAGGATATATGATAGCTAGAGGGATTAATTGAGATAATCTGTAGCCTTTAAATGGGTAGATGTTTTTCCAAACCTGAATAAAATCGTCTAATAGTTGCCAGAATATATAATCGTCTAATAGTTGCCAGAATATATAATCGTCTAATAGTTGCCAGAATATATAATCGTCTAATAGTTGCCAGAATATATAATCGTCTAATAGTTGCCAGAATATAAAATCGTCTAATAGTTGCCAGAATATAAAATCGTCTAATAGTTGCCAGAATATATAATCGTCTAATAGTTGCCAGAATATATAATCGTCTAATAGTTACCAGAATATATAATCGTCTAATAGTTGCCAGAATATAAACATCGTCTAATAGTTGCCAGAATATAAACATCGTCTAATAGTTGCCAGAATATAAACATCGTCTAATAGTTGCCAGAATATATAATCGTCTAATAGTTGCCAGAATATATTGAAAAGTACGTCGCTGGTACAGAATCGGTTAAGGGGAGATGGGCCGGTTTTTTGGACCACTTTCTCCCTCGTGTTTAGCCCCATTAGTTTTTAGATTTTAAGCTGTTCGACCCATTAGTTAGTCGATTTTAAGACCTTTCGCCCCATTTCTTCGTCAATATTTAGACCTTTCGTGCTATTTACTATGGGTTTCAGAGGCCGTGTTACATGGTTTTTCGGGAATAACTTATTAACACAAATTTGGATTAGTATGATATTTTGACACAGCTTTATTCACACCCTGCCCTAATTTTCGCCAATATCGTGCATTACCAAAAGTGTAGAATTAAGGTACTTGTCCCTGTGTCATGAGGTTAAAGTCGCACCTGGTCACACCTGGATGATGAGGAAACGAACAAGGTTAGTCACCCCCCCATCTCTCTTTCTTTCCCTCTCGCTCTCTCGCTCTCTCTCTCTTGCTCGCTCTCTCTCTCTCTCTCTCTCTCTCTCTCTCTCTCTCTCTCTCTCTCTCTCTCTCTCTCTCTCTCTCTCTCTCACTTTCTCACTTTCTCACACATGGAAACTACGGCCACTGGCGCATTCATTATACATATAAAAGTGAGGCATGCAAAATGTATTAATTTTATATTAATGTATGATAGTGACATAAACTGACTGCAAGGGCAACAGTAGGGTAGGGTGGTGGGTATAAAACGAGCGTGTGTGATGGAAGAGCAGTGGTTTGGTGATTTCCAGGTGTTGTGTAGTTTTGTGTTGGCATGATATTGCATCTACTGTAAGGTGTAATATGGTCATCGTATCGTCAGGTTGTGTTGGATGTCAGGTGGGATGGGGCAGTTGACGCTTGGTCATTAATTACGGGTTGGGAAGGGGTGAGGATGGGAAAATGTTGGGGGAGGAAGGGTAGTGTAGGGTAAGTAAGTACAGTCACTTATACAAAATCGTGGACCGGTACGATTTTCGTTATGCAATTACTATCTGGGTTGATTATTGGCTGGGACTTGCTTTATAATCAATGGTATATGTAGGTTCGTAATTGATGTATAGACAATCATATTCGTAAATCCGTTTGTAGAGATATACTTCCATAATTAGAAAAAAGGTGAGGTCCATGAATTGTTATGAGTGATGGTACGTTGAGGAAGATGGTGCCGACAATAAAACAAACAATACAAAAAAACACGGAGGAGAAGGGTGGGACAATGGGACATTTATACAAAGTTTATAGGAATGTGGAGGGGTGAGTGTGGCCAGGTTTTATTAATAGGTCATTTTATACAACGAAAGGAAGCGGAGACATGAAGGGTGGACAAATGATTGGACAAGCCGATTGGCGGCTTTCTCCCTGCTGTATATGTAGTAAAGACGCATGACAAATGCGTTTTTACACCCACGCGGACAATGACGCAACATGGTTGCCATAATTTGCCTTGCTGGAGCCAATGTCACGTATGGCTGACTGTATACGACTGCTGCCGTAAGCCCGTGGCACCCGACGAAAACACACAACACCCGGAAACAACCGAACCATTGCTCATCGATGAAACACGTTATATACCCAACACCCTACCATACTCTTGTCCTTACATTCACGTTATGTCACTATACAATATAAAATTAACACATTTTGCATGCCTCATTTTTATATGTATAATGCATGCGCCAGTGGCCGTAGTTTCCATGTGTGAGAAAGTGAGAGAGAGAGAGAGAGCGAGCAAGAGAGAGAGAGAGCGAGAGGGAAAGAAAGAGAGATGGGGGGGTGACTAACCTTGTTCGTTTCCTCATCATCCAGGTGTGACCAGGTGCGACTTTAACCTCATGACACAGGGACAAGTACCTTAATTCTACACTTTTGGTAATGCACGATATTGGCGAAAATTAGGGCAGGGTGTGAATAAAGCTGTGTCAAAATATCGTACTAATCCAAATTTGTGTTAATAAGTTATTCCCGAAAAACCATGTAACACGGCCTCTGAAACCCATAGTAGGTGTCGACTTTTTTTCCCTGGCGAACGATAGTGAGCCTGTAATGTTTGAAGAACCGGCCTTAGGCCGGGAGATTTTTCTATCGAAAAATGTACAAATTAATCTAGAAGGGGGATCTAATGGATGATTTTTTGTTTTAATTTGATGGAGGCCTATGGAGGAAACTAGAAAAATAATGAATACATGCAAAAATCGCTCAAACAGTGAACCATCTGTTAAGGGGAGGTTTCCACTTGAGGGATTTTTTTTCTTGACTCCTTTCTCCCTCATGTTTAGCCCCATTGTTTTTCTAATTTTAAGACGTTCGCCCCATTATTTTGACGATTTTAAGAACCTTCGACCCATTTCTGTCAATTTTAAGACCTTTCCTGCCATTTAGGTGTCGATTTTATCCTGGCGAGCGATAGCGAGCCTGTAATTTAAGAGGAACTGGCTTTCAGCCGGGACATTTTTCTACCGAAAAATGTACAAATTTATCTTGAAAGGGGCTCAAAGGGGTGTAATCTTAAGCTTGATGGATATCTAGAGACCAAACTAAAAACCTCCCCTTAAGTTATCAGCTTGGAGGTTTTAGCGCTTCCAAGACGGGTGACGTTTTCAAATGTTTGTATTAAATATATTTATAAGATGTTATGCAGTATGCTAAAGTTCTGTGGGAGCTAACCCATTCTGAACCGGTGACGTAATTTTTATCATATTCCGGCAACTATTAGACGATAATATTAAGATTAGAAAGGATCTGTGGTAGCTAAAAGGAATAATTGAAATATTATGTAGCCTTTTAATTGTTGAAGCTGAATACAATCATCTAAAAGTTGCCAGCATATAATGATAAGAACGTCACCGCTCATAAAAGTTGCCAGCATATAATGATAAGAACGTCACCGCTCATAAAAGTTGCCAGCATATAATGATAAGAACGTCACCGCTCATAAAAGTTGCCAGCATATAATGATAAGAACGTCACCGCTCATAAAAGTTGCCAGCATATAATGATAAGAACGTCACCGCTCATAAAAGTTGCCAACATATAATGATAAGAACGTCACCGCTCATAAAAGTTGCCAGCATATAATGATAAGAACGTCACCGCTCATAAATGTTGCCAGCATATAATGATAAGAACGTCACCGTTCATAAAAGTTGCCAGCATATAATGATAAGAACGTCACCGCTCATAAATGTTGCCAGCATATAATGATAAGAACGTCACCGCTCATAAAAGTTGCCAGCATATAATGATAAGAACGTCACCGCTCATAAATGTTGCCAGCATATAATGATAAGAACGTCACCGCTCATAAATGTTGCCAGAATATAATGATAAGAACGTCACCGCTCATAAAAGTTGCCAGCATATAATGATAAGAACGTCACCGCTCATAAATGTTGCCAGCATATAATGATAAGAACGTCACCGCTCATAAATGTTGCCAGCATATAATGATAAGAACGTCACCGCTCATAAATGTTGCCAGCATATAATGATAAGAACGTCACCGCTCATAAATGTTGCCAGCATATAATGATAAGAACGTCACCGCTCATAAAAGTTGCCAGCATATAATGATAAGAACGTCACCGCTCATAAATGTTGCCAGCATATAATGATAAGAACGTCACCGCTCATAAATGTTGCCAGCATATAATGATAAGAACGTCACCGCTCATAAATGGCTAACAAAACTTATTTGGCAGTTTATGGCCATTGAATTTCTATATACCATTCCTAAGTTAAATGATGCCTTCTAATATTTTAGCCTGCATGAAACGAAAACATAATTATGTCAGCTGTATTTTAAGGGGAAATTATCACTCAAGGGTTCTGTACTGGACCCCTTTCTCTCATATTGAGCCCTATTAGTTTTGGAATGTTAAGATGTTCACCCCATTAGTTTGGCGATTTAATGACCTTTCGCCCCATGTCTGTTTATTTCAAGGCCTTTCGTGCCACTTAGGTATCGATTTTTACCTGGCAAGCAATAGCAAGCCTGAAATTTAGGAGGAACAAGGGAAATTTTTCTACCGAAAAATATACATACTTATCTCGAAGGGAGGTAGGTCTCGGGGGTATCTCTCTTAAGCTTGATGGAGGCCTAGGAGCAAACTAAGAACCGCCCCTTAATGGTTACTAGAATAGAAGACAAAGGGCCAAAAGACAATGCAATAATGGGTTCGGGTGATTGCAAGATAATTTGAGATGAAGGCACCAGATACCAAGGCACCAACTTAGAATGCTCAATTATTTTCTTGTTTCAGTCTGTCCGTATATAATCGGAGTTATTAGTATTATGTGCAACTGAATCTGTAAGAAATAATACTGTTAATAAATATGTACGGCTCTAAATTATATAAAATATTTTTAACCCATCCCAAACATGAATATTGTTCTGTACTAGACATGAGAATATAAATAACATTAAGATTTATAAAAATAATAGTTTAAGATAATAGCCTTATGAAAATATGTGAATAGGGAAAAGCATCTTTGTGTATCTTACATATCCCCCATGTATAAGATTTTATTCCCAATCTATTTAGAATGGTTAGGTGTTAGGTAGAGTATATTAATTAAAATGTCATTGTTGTTGGATGTATGATATACTGTAGCTGTATATCAAGTAACTGTACAATCTCGAGTAAAGGAAAAATAAATAAATAAATAAATATATACCGGTATATATATATAATTATATATATATATATATATATATATATATATATATATATATATATATATATATATATATATATATATATTGGTACAAGTGAAGACAACATACATGTTGGCTAAATTGTTTCCAGTATTACGTATATTTGTCAGTTTTGCTTTGACATTTTGCCATAGTATGGCTATAGTTAAGCGAGTCAAATTTATTATTGGACCTGATTGTGGGTTGGTTGTTGATAAATATTGTGTAGACATTTGTATTAATGTGTACACTCGGATGCCATAGTCTCTAGCCCACTCATACACATTAATGTGTACACTCGGATGCCATAGTCTCTAGCCCACTCATACACATTAATGTGTACACTCGGATGCCATAGTCTCAAGCCCACTCATACACATTAATGTGTACACTCGGATGCCATAGTCTCTAGCCCACTCATACACATTAATGTGTACACTCGGATGCCATAGTCTCTAGCCCACTCATACACATTAATGTGTACACTCGGATGCCATAGTCTCTAGCCCACTCATACACATTAATGTGTACACTCGGATGCCATAGTCTCTAGCCCACTCATACACATTAATGTGTACACTCGGATGCCATAGTCTCTAGCCCACTCATACACATTAATGTGTACACTCGGATGCCATAGTCTCTAGCCCACTCATACACATTAATGTGTACACTCGGATGCCATAGTCTCTAGCCCACTCATACACATTAATGTGTACACTCGGATGCCATAGTCTCTAGCCCACTCATACACATTAATGTGTACACTCGGATGCCATAGTCTCTAGCCCACTCATACACATTAATGTGTACACTCGGATGCCATAGTCTCTAGCCCACTCATACACATTAATGTGTACACTCGGATGCCATAGTCTCTAGCCCACTCATACACATTAATGTGTACACTCGGATGCCATAGTCTCTAGCCCACTCATACACATTAATGTGTACACTCGGATGCCATAGTCTCTAGCCCACTCATACACATTAGTGGACTTCATCTATGTCTAATTATGAAAGTATATCTCAGGAAACTAATTTAAGAATGTGATTTGCTATACATCAACTACAAAACTATGTATACTATTTATTGAAAAGCCAGTTCTATACAAAACTCAATCCTGATAGTTATAAATGCATACAGAAAACTGAAATGGTTCACAAATCCTTATGACTGGGCTAGAGACTATGCTATCCGATTGTACATATATGTTTAGTTTTAAGTTACTTATTTTGGTAACATATTTAATGTAGTTTTCATTGTTAAATTGTAGCAAAAATCCTATTTTGTGGACAGCATTGTGGATAGAATGCTTATAATTTTTTTCTTTTTGTTTTTTGTACCGGGAATGTTTACTAGATGTTACTTTGCCTTCTCTGAATTATTATAGGTTCAATTCTGTTAGGTGAATTACATAATTTATTCTTCTAATAGACATTAGACCATTTACGTAGTTTATCTTATTTATGTTTAATTTACATTTATACATAATTGCATAGAAAGCAAATATTACTTTTCGACCTCAAGTGTTATAATTAATGATTGATTAATGTCATATATATATATATATATATATATAATATACTCGCTTACTCCCACACTTCCACCCAAGTGATATATACGTGTGCTAGCTCCCCATTACACTAACCGTAGTAGGAGGGTGCAGCGGCCGAGTGGGGCAGAGTATGTCAGAAATAACTCGGGAAGGGTCAGCGTAAACACACACTTGAGGCACACTCTTCAGACATTGTTTTAAGAGATCCAGTTTAGATCTTGGTTTATTTGATTTTCGTATTGCGTTTTTTGTTCTCTCTCTCTCTCTCTCTCTCTCTCTCTCTCTCTCTCTCTCTCTCTCTCTCTCTCTCTCTCTCCTCGTTATACAAAGTTATATTAGCAAAAGATATAAAACTATTCAGCTTTAATGAGAGTAATCAAGGTGTTATACTGGATAGGGTAATCAATGTGTTATACTGGATAGGGTAATCAATGTGTTATACTGGATAGGGTAATCAATGTGTTATACTGGATAGGGTAATCAATGTGTTATACTGGATAGGGTAATCAATGTGTTATACTGGATAGGGTAATCAATGTGTTATACTGGATAGGGTAATCAATGTGTTATACTGGATAGGGTAATCAATGTGTTATACTGGATAGGGTAATCAATGTGTTATACTGGATAGGGTAATCAATGTGTTATACTGGATAGGGTAATCAATGTGTTATACTGGATAGGGTAATCAATGTGTTATACTGGATAGGGTAATCAATGTTATACTGGATAGGGTAATCAATGTGTTATACTGGATAGGGTAATCAATGTGTTATACTGGATAGGGTAATCAATGTGTTATACTGGATAGGGTAATCAATGTATACTGGATAGGGTAATCAATGTGTTATACTGGATAGGGTAATCAATGTGTTATACTGGATAGGGTAATCAATGTGTTATACTGGATAGGGTAATCAATGTGTTATACTGGATAGGGTAATCAATGTGTTATACTGGATAGGGTAATCAATGTGTTATACTGGATAGGGTAATCAATGTTATACTGGATAGGGTAATCAATGTGTTATACTGGATAGGGTAATCAATGTGTTATACTGGATAGAGTAATCAATGTGTTATACTGGATAGGGTAATCAATGTGTTATACTGGATAGGGTAATCAATGTGTTATACTGGATAGGGTAATCAATGTGTTATACTGGATAGGGTAATCATAGGCATCCTGATCCGAGGGTTGCCCAATCTTCTCATAAGAAAATGTGAGTGCTCTTATGACCGAGTTTTGAGTGAGGTGGACCTACTTTGTTTACAGGTCCGAACCATATGTTGACCTCCATGCAGTTTGTCAACGGAGACACATTGTGCCCGTATTATACCCAACCTCCACCACTGTCCATCCTTAGCCCATTCATCTTTTGCAACAGTCGTCTTTGTTTGACTTTCTTTATACTCTCTTTTTATAGCAAGAACAGTAAATACATCCACTATTAACTTTGAGTATGGCACTAGGCCTACTTTATCAATAACAAACTTTGAAATACTAAATTATAAAGCCATGTGGATAGTGTAGTAAACCGGGGCAATGTTGTTGAGTTGAGTGTGAGATGGAATACAGGACAATGTGCATTGTATCACTGTTTCTGTCATTAAAGGGGCCCACCTCGTTTTTTGTTTCTTTCTGGGTAGTAGCCATTCGACCCCATTCAGCCTACTGTTTTAAGACGTTTATCCTCATCCAGGTGTCGATTTACACCTGGCGAGCGATAGCGAGCCAGCATATTTTGGATTATGTTTTAGACAGCTAACTTAATTTGTACATTTTTCGGCAGAAAAATGTGACCGGCGAAACCGGATTTCTTCGTACAATGATGGCTCGCTGTCGCTCGCCAGGACAAAAATGATACCTGAATGAGGAGAAACGTCTTTAATCAGTAGGCTGAATAGGGCCGCATGGATAAAACCCGAAGAGAAAAAGCAGGTCGGTCCCCTTAAGTCACTTCTAGCGGCACAATGGGAACTACGGATCATTATCTTTAACTGTGTATATGTAATAATAATAACTAACAACAAGGGGCAGGCAACTCAGTCTGGGCATAACATAGCCTCGGTTTGCCAGCCTGTATGTGGAGATACCTATAGTTTATTATCTGTAAGTAGGCGAGAAATCATGGCCTATAACCTCTGTAACTCAAAAACAACTAGAGTATTCGAGCTAATATGTCTATCATTTAGGAAGAGTCACTCAAGGAATAGATGTGGAAATGTATAGACAATTTGCTCTAAACCTTTTTGAGTTACAGAGGATAGAGGTCATGATTTCTCGCCTACTTACAGCGAATAGACTATAGTATATAATAGCCTATAATGCAGCGTACCCTTGGAATGTTCAAGCCAACAAGATGTAAACACTAATTAGGCCACCAAATATCTTAATATAAACAATTTGTGTTCGCCGGCCAGCATTCTCCGCTGGTCTGACATATCGAGAAGAATAAGCAAGCTGATAACTGAGCCTTGGGAAGTGTGTTTGTTGTGTATTTATACTGCATTAGGATCGCCAGTACACGTGTTGTTATTAGTGTGTTTGTTGTGTGTTTATACTGCATTAGGATCGCCAGTACACGTGTTGTTATTAGTGTGTTTGTTGTGTGTTTATACTGCATTAGGATCGCCAGTACACGTGTTGTTATTAGTGTGTTTGTTGTGTGTTTATACTGCATTAGGATCGGCAGTACACGTGTTGTTATTAGTGTGTTTGTTGTGTGTTTATACTGCATTAGGATCGCCAGTACACGTGTTGTTATTAGTGTGTTTGTTGTGTGTTTATACTGCATTAGGATCGGCAGTACACGTGTTGTTATTAGTGTGTTTGTTGTGTGTTTATACTGCATTAGGATCGCCAGTACACGTGTTGTTATTAGTGTGTTTGTTGTGTGTTTATACTGCATTAGGATCGGCAGTACACGTGTTGTTATTAGTGTGTTTGTTGTGTGTTTATACTGCATTAGGATCGCCAGTACACGTGTTGTTATTAGTGTGTTTGTTGTGTGTTTATACTGCATTAGGATCGCCAGTACACGTGTTGTTATTAGTTATTGTAATTTCGAGTAATCAAACCTAGTGTATACTGCTAGTTATAATTATTTTTAAATCCCTTAATAATTTGTTATGTGCTATAGTTAACAACTAACTAATTATGTTGTATGAATATACTACCATGTGATCAATCAAGTTAAAATTAATGAGTGGGTATGTTAGTGTTTATTATTATTTTGCTTTGCTTTGATTTTTCATCCTTGCAAACTTACAATATAAAAAACAGGGCGTCTGTGATAACAGAGGAACGGTTAGATACAACATGCTTTCAGTTAAGCCACAATAGCTAATTTACACATATACAATTGGATTATCAGTCGGATGAGTCTAAGTATTTTGTTTTCTTCAAAAGATCGTACACGTTTGGAACAAGCTGCCACGAGACGTTATTGATTACGAGAATCTTTCAAAATACGCTTATATAATTTTATGAAATTCAACCCTCGCCAAGTTACTTTCAGAACTGAACAAGAAAAGTGAACTATGTGCTATCTTTCCTTTTATTACCTAAAAAGAGCAGCCTTGCTGGGACCCGTTGGTATTTTGTTGTTTACATTCCTTTGTATAATAGTAACACTATATTACAAAATATTTACATATAATCCTCATGGCCATGTGCACAATAGATCCATAATTACAAAATATTATCGTATTAAAGTATTACACTCACAGCTACAACATAAACAAGGTACAGAACTAGCTCACTCTGAAATATGACGTGAGGTGCTTGAGCTAATTGCACATATTTTCTCAAGTACATGTATGCTAAAGAATCGTAATTACGAAAATTTACCCTGCTGTCAAGAGCCACAGCTACAAAATAAACAAGCTACAATAACATATTTCCCCACACTGAAATGTTATTTAGAGGTTTGAGTTCATTACAAATAAACAAGCTACAATAACATATTTCGCCACACTGAAATGTTATTTAGAGGTTTGAGTTCATTACAAATAAACAAGCTACAATAACATATTTCCCCACACTGAAATGTTATTTAGAGGTTTGAGTTCATTACAAATATTTCTTAAGTATACATGTACACAAAATATTCGTAATTGCAATAATATTCCTCAAGGAAAATCCCCACAGTTACAAAAAACAAAACAAAAATTACAAACAAATCTCGCATATCTTCCCATTGTATGTGACATTAGAAACTTGAGATAATTGGCAAATATTCCTCAAACACATGTATTATTATGTTCTCTCCACCAACCAACTCTACTCCTAAAATCGATTAATGAAATTAACAGACACATGTGGCAGTCCGGGGATTCGAGAAAAATTCATAAATACATAAATATTCTCCGAGAACAAGAGCCACAGCTACAATATAAACAAGCTACAAAAACATCGCGCATATCTTCCCACTCTGAAATGTGACGTGAGAGGCTTGAGCTATTAAACCCCAGCTGATCCCAGGGGCTAACGACGCGCCGAGCCCAATGTAAACATTGGCTCGCCTCCCATAATGCACCGGGGAATGGCGGGAAAAACAAGTGAAAGGGAGAGCCTGGGAGTCCTGATTTGTTATTTAATCATAACAAATGGGGGAACTGTCTTAGGTAATTTTTCTTAATTACTATAAAGTTACCTCCGTTGCAGAAGTGAAAAGTATATGGATCATCGTTTTTTTTTTTTTTTTTTTTTTTAAAGACCTCCGTCTACGTATTGTGAAAAACCTGTTATCCTCCGGCAAATTACGGAGTTTTCAGGCTAAAGTCAATAGAAATTTATGTTTTGTGTATGGTGTGTATTTAAGAAAACAAAAGGTTGTTATGTTTATGTTATTCCATAGTTTATGTTTATGTTATTCCATAGTTTATGTTTATGTTATTCCATAGTTTATGTTTATGTTTATGTTATTCCATAGTTTATGTTTATGTTATTCCATAGTTTATGTTTATGTTATTCCATAGTTTATGTTTATGTTATTCCATAGTTTATGTTTATGTTATTCCATAGTTTATGTTTATGTTATTCCATAGTTTATGTTTATGTTATTCCATAGTTTATGTTTATGTTATTCCATAGTTTATGTTTATGTTATTCCATAGTTTATGTTTATGTTATTCCATAGTTTATTTGTTTTTAATCCATAGTTTATGTTTATGTTATTCCATAGTTTATTTGTTTTTAATCAAAGAAAAGAAGTTTGTGCTTTCTTGCCTGAGTACTCTGATATTCAATGTTATCTATGTTGCTCAATGATGAATTAATGGTGGGAGATTTGTTGTTCTATGCAATTGATCTGTTATAATAATTGTGGTGCATAACAACAATAATTAGGGTGTGTGTGCCGGTGTTTATGGGCCTGGGCCCGGAGGCATCAACGCATTTACCCCAATAATAGCTAGTAAATACAATGGTAACTATTTCTTTCAACACTAAAGCTTATCCAAGATTCATTAGTTCTTACTAGAATCTTAATCATCTTATTCCTTTACCATATTGATGATGTTTATACAATTTACGATGATAGTATTGTGGTAGTAAATGGGAATGGTGAGTATGGTGGGGTGGCAACGTTCATTAGTCAGGCCCTAGACCAGTTCAATTTGATTTAAGGGTTCAACTCCCTGTGAATCGCCAGCGTCGCCAGTATCCTACACCAATTATGTTGTTTTACTTCTAATCTTGCTCAGTAGTTGGGCGAACATCATAGTTTAGACAAGCCAATTCGTACGCTGTGTTCCATTTAGTAAGCGATAACGATAAAATGTACCCCTAATGTAATAAGCAGCGTTAGTATGATAAATGTAACTAGTGTAAACAATTACCTTTACTATCACTATTGTTCAAGCCCTAGTATTTTTCTGTGTGTATTATGTTATCAATTTTTCGTACTAGATGGTGCATTTTATATTTGTCTTGTATTTGCCATTGCCTTCAAGCCTCAACACTTAGGTGAACATTATAGCTGAAGGCCATACCAATACCACAATATATTACATAGCAATTGAAAGCAATAATTATGGTTTTTGCTAATGAAATTGAGAACAAAAGTTATATTGTGAAAACTATAGTGAACACGACAGAACCATGACTAATTATACAATGGATTGTATTATGTATAATTGATGAATAAATGCTACGAAAACACAGAATTAAACGTATATAATTGACCTTGAAGTTTCTAATACTAGTAACATGGAGACTGAGAACAATAACTAGAGTGGCTAGTCTACTTGTTTTGGGGGAGCTATTATTTTGTTATTGGATAGTTTCGGGTTAGCTAGAACTAAACGAATTGTGGTATTACACTTATTTCAACTTATATTGTTTTTAATTGCCAATTTAACTAAAGAAAAACTTTGTTTACGCTTCATCTGAATGACGTAATTTCGACCAACTTTCTATAAGTGCCCAAAACACGTGAAAACTAAAAGCTACTTTAACACAATGTTTTCATATTTACTAAAGCGAAACATTGTCTGAAAATGTGGTCTTGAGGGGGTATCACACGAGAGCTTTCATCATCAATGTTTGTTAGTCATAATTTTTCTGGCAACATATTTAGCTCGGGAACATTAGTCCAATAGCAGTTGATTTTACAATATTTTATATAAACTAGGAAGCTACTATATCTCTGGTTCATGTTAATGCCAATTGTTCACAATTAACAACATATTTCGCTACAGAATCTTGTCATGATTGATGTATCATGATGGGTACATGGAAATTTACCATCAGCAAAAAGTAAAGGAAAAAAAGTACATTATTATAGTAATTGCTTTCTAATGAATGAAAGAAATTTTAGTATCTATGACTTTTGAAATAGGCGTGCTTAGTATAACACTTTTCTCCGCTATCCATACAAACCAGAACAAGTGTCATTTAGATTCTTCATGTCGGCGGCCGTGTTGGTTCACAGCCGCTTTGGTCCACGGCCGATTTGGTGTAGAACCGCTTTGGTCCATGGCTGATTTGGTGTACAGCCATTTTGGTCCACAGCCGATTTGGTGTACAGCCGTTTTGGTCCGTGGATGACATATATAAGGCTGCGCAGTCGAATTAGTTTAAAAGTTATTGGCCAAGTTATCATTTTGGTCCATGGCCTTTTTGGTACACGGATATTTTGGTTCGTGGCTGATTTTGTCCCTGGCAGTTTTGGTACAATATTTTAAAAATCATTCTTAACACCAATAACACCCCCAATGAAATTAATAAACGCATATGATTCTCCCAGTTCTTCTGTTTGCTGATGGTAAAGTTCTGATGACCGATAATGAATGGGAGTTGCAGGGTCTGGTAAATGTGTTTGGAACAGTGTGCGAAAAACGTAATCTGAAGGTAAATGCGGGGAAGAGCAAAGTTATGGTCTTCGAAAAGGGTGAAGCCACAGAATGTGAGGTGAAGTTAAACGGTCAGGCTATGGAGATTGTCAGCTCATTTAAGTATCTGGGCAGTGTGTTGAGTAAAGATGGGACTATGAATGAAGAAGTGCGGGAGAGGGTGCAACAGGGGAAGAGGGTTGTAGGAACGCTGAAAGCAGTAACAAAAAATAGAGTGGTCAGTATGGAAGTGAAGAAGTCCTTGCATGACAGTGTGGTAATCCCGACACTAACTTACGGAAGCGAAGCATGGACGTTTGAGAAGAGACTCAGACCAGGAGTGAGAGGGGTGGAAATGAGTTACTTGAGAAGTGCGTGCGGAGTTACATGGAGGGATAGACAGGCAAATGAGGAAGTAAGAAGGAGGTGTGGTGTGGAGGTAGATGTGCTGGAAAGTGTGAAAAGGAACACCTTGAGATGGTTCGGCCATATGGAACGTATGGGAAGCGAAAGAATGATTAAGAAGGTGTACGAGAGTGAGGTGGAAGGACAGAGAGGGAGAGATAAACCAAAAGAAAGGTGGAAGGATGGAGTGAGGAAGTATATGGATGAAGGCGGTGCTGGTAGGGAGGAGGGGCGTCGACTGACTGGGGAGAGAGGTGCATGGGGCGGTTCGTTCGTGGCCACCCCTTCGGGGATCACGGCAACAGGCAATAGATAGATAGATTATCCCAGGATTCGAACCCAGGATATCACATACATACCTTCACGCTCTAACCATTACACCATCAAGACTGATTTGACTTATGGTTGCTTTGGTCCATGGCCACTTTGAGTCATTGGTATCACTGAATGTAGTATCAAATATAATTCAATTCTATTCAGTATATTAGAGATAATTACATTTAATATTAGCCATATTCCAATTACACCTAACGGCATTTGGATCATGTGGCTGTAATAAGTAGAAAAGTACAAACAAAGACATTTTGGAGATTACGTTCTCAAGGCAAATTTGCTTCTTTTTTTCTATGTGAGTGAGGGAGACAAAAGGCAGAACTGCCTGTAGCGAGTGCCTCCCCCATAGTTGAAAGAGTGACAGGGCCAGAATCAAGGGACGTTCGAGCCAAAATGCCTGGACACACGGGGTTTGAAGCAATTTAAGTCATAGGAAGAGGGAAAGACTGATTATGGGAGAGAGTTCCAGAGCTCAGCTGTTGAATAGAAGAAAGACTGAGAGTAACGTTTCAATCTTGGATTGGAGAGTTGCACAGAGTAGGGATGGGATTGTGTTGCAAGACGGGTACCACGTACCCTACGTAGAGGAGATGGTATACACTGGGAGAGCTTTGAGGATCACTGATTATTGTAGTAGCGATAAAGCAACATTGCGGTGAAGAGAGAGTTGGTGAGTGGACGAGAATTAATTTTATGAAAGGCCTTCTTTTCTACTTTTTCTAGGAGTTCCATGTGAGAGGATCTTCCCCACACATGTGAACAATACTCAATACAAGGACGCACTGTGCCCCTGTACAGAGCAAGAAGCTGTCCAGGGGTAAAGAACCCCCTAAATCGGTTGAGCACACCCAGCTTCTGGGAGGCTGCCTTGGCAAGACTGGTAATATGGTCCTTCCAAGTGAGAACAGAAGAAAAAGAGACACCAAGAATATTGAGAGAATATGAAGGATTGATTTTTGTATTGTTGAAGTATAAGGGATAGTCCTCTGGGAGTTCCAAACGGGTAGTAAGATGGAGAAATTGGGTTTTGGAAGCATTAAAGGCAACAAGGTTTTCTCCGCCCCAATTGGAAATAGTAGTTAGATCAGAAGAAAAGTGTTGTATGGCTTCATTAAGTTTGTTTTTGAGGGATTGCTGGCTGGAGCGTTCTGGAAAACTAATTGAGTAGTGTAAGGTAGAGTCGTCTGCTATGAATGGATGGGACTGGAGGTACAATTGAGAAGATCATTTATGAAAATTAGAAAGATCATAAGAGATAGAATAGAGCCCTGAGGAACATCGGAGTTGATAGGATGAGGAAGTGAGCGATGGCCGTCCACAACCGCAGCTATGGAACTGCCGGAAAGGAAATTAGAGACAAAGGAACAGATGGAGGGATAGAAACCGATAGGGGGTAGTCTAGAAATTAAAGATTTGTGCCAGACTGTACCGAAGGCCTTCAATATGTCTAGTGCAATAAAAAAGGTCTCGCCGAAGTCCCAAAAGGAGGATGACCAAGAGTTAGTAAGATATGAAAGAATATCACCAGTAAAGCGACCCTTAAGGAAGCCATACTGGCAATCTGAGAGTAGATTATGAGAAGAGATACGCATAAGAAATTTGGAAGCAAGAATAGTTTCAAAAATTTAGATACAAGAGATGAGAGCAATTGGACGATAGTTGGAGGCTTGAGAGTGGTCACCCTTCTTTGGGACAGGTTGAATGAGAGCAAACTTCCAACAAGAAGGGAAGACGTTAGAGGAGAGATAGAGAGGAAAGAGTTTGCCTAGGCAGGGAGTCAGTACGGAAGCAAAGTTTTTTAGTACAACAGGAGGAACACCGTCTGGACCGTTCGCCTTCTTAGTATTAAGCCCAAAGAGGGTAGAAAGTACATCTTTATAATATATTAGGATATTAGGCATAAGTAGGAGAGAGAGTGGTGGAGAGGGAGGAATAGCACCGGAATCATCCAAGGTGGAGTTTCTAGTAGCAAAGGTTTGAGCGAAGAGTTCAGCTTTGTCAGAGGAAGAAGCGATGGTTGTGCCATCAGAGTGGAAAAGGGGAGGGAAAGACGAGGAAGGAAATTTGTTGAGAGGTTTTTGGCTAGATTCCAGAAAGCTTGGGAAGAGCTAGAGTTGGATAATTCAGTGCATTTATTATTGATGAAAGTGTGCTTGGTATGTCAAAGAACAGATTTGGCTTGATTCCCGGCAGAAACATAGGAAGAATGAGATTCTTGAGTTTTAAAGCATCGGTACCATTTGAATGCTTCCCCCTTGTTGTGGACAGCAGTAGAACAAGCGTGAGTAAACCAAGATTGGTTTGCATTAGACTGAGAGAAAGAAAGTGGAATGGACGCTTCCATGCCCGAGAGGATTACCTCAGTAATGCGTTTAGCACTCTCTGAGGGTTCCCGGCCACGGAAGCAAAAGTCATTCCATGGGAAATCAAACAAGTACTGCCGAAGAGCCTCCCAGTCGGCAGCGCTAAAGTGTCTAAAGGGCCGCCAGCTAGGAGAATCGGGTGGCTGTACCAGAGAGATAGGACAGGTGACAGAGATAAGTTTATGGTCGATGGAGCCCAAAGGAGAGAACATATTTACAGTATAATTAGAAGGGTTAGAGGTTAGAAATAAGTCAAGAATGTTGGGCCAATCTCCTAAGGGATTCGGGATACGGGTGGGTTGCTGGACTAATTACTCTACAGTAGGTCATTTAGGATAGAAAAGATTTAGGCTTGTTCACCAGGTTGGTCAGTGGAAAGAGAGGAGAGCCATTGGCGGTGGTGAACATTGAAATCTCCTAGGATGGAGATTTCTGCGAAAGAAAAGATGGATAGAATGTGTTCTACTTTAGAAGTTAGATAGTCAAAGAATTTTGGATAGTCAGTAGAATTAGGGAAGAGACAAACAGCGCAGAAATATTTAGTTTGAGAGTGAAAAGAAAGCTTTAGCAATTCACGCTGCAGGCAAACGTAAGTGGTAATGTGACAAATCATTTACTTTTACTTATTTTTTGAGGATTCTTACAATCAATATATTATTTATTTAAAAAGAATGATTACAAATATTATCTACATTTACACAGAGGTACGGAATCTCTATATAATGCTTACATACGAATACATCAAAGCCGACAATAGCTATGAACTGTGCAATGTTTTTATTTCTTAACTCAACAGCCTTAATCTAAAGTTCATCAGTGTTATCGTGATCATACAGCGAGCTATGGTTATATATTATGTAATTCTGGACATGATTTTGTAATATAGCATAACCATAATTTCATCAAAATTTGATTGTTAAAATGCTCTGTTTCAACGAGTTTTCGATCGCACGAACACAATTTCGACTCATGTTATTTTTCATTTATGAACAATCCTAATAAATATATTTTACATGCAATAATAAAATAGGTACTATTGATATGCTGTACTTTCTGAAAATGTTCATGCTTGTGGACCTTCAAATTCGACAATGTAGGACTGCTGAAATCTCGGATATCAGCCTGCTCTTTTTCTATTGCCATTAAATGGATGTTGGAATCTGGCTAATGGAAGGAGATATCAAATTACAAATACTGTACATATATTTTTTGTTTTAGTGAAGTCCTTAGGTAATCAGTATACCTCACAGCAGGTATCGTGAAGGTTGGGGGGGGGGGAGGTCAGAATATTTTGGTCAAAAGTTATATGTATCTATTCTAGTGCGGTACCAAATTAAGATACTGGCTAAGTTTCATGGAAATCTGCACATTATTTAATGTTAATCTTGCTTGCAAACAGGCAGACAAACGGACAGTCAAACAAACAAGCGGATTTTCTATTTCAGGATATTTGGTGGCCAATCTGTAACCAGTATTTAATAGGATGAAAATGTACGGTACTCAATTATTTTGATTTAATCAATCATCATATTTGTTTCTTAAATAATGATTCCGTTTTATGAGTTTGCATTTTCACTTAGAACTTCGAAGACAATTTGTTATGTAATTTCTATTCAAATGTATAAATTAATAAATTTGTTTATATTTTAAAGCGAATGTATTATAATGACTAATTATCAGGAATATTACTGATACAATGTGTTTTTTTTTTGTCGATGGTTTATATATATATATATATATATATATATATATATATATATACACAGTATATATATGGTGACTTACCACTTGAAGTACTCGTCTATTATGCAAGCAAATGTGTATTCTCACACATATGCACTTTTAGACCTTTATTGTGGGGACTGAATTTGGTATGCGGTGATTGAAGCACTGCACACACTCACACAACCACACACACACACAGACCCAACTGTGGCAATTAATTACAAATTTAGTGACTTAGTTTTAATCAACAAGACCCACTTCGCGATTCCTACGTTAACAATATGTAAGCACTTCAATATATATATATATATACGGTATATATTTAATTGAAAGGTTACCATGTCTTTAAATAGGTAAATACCATAGCGACAAACACCTAGGTATAGATAGTTTGTCAATCTCGATACAATATCATTGGAATATGACATGTTGGTGCTATCGTAGATGTATTCCTAGCATTATAAAGTTATTCCATAATACCAACATAATAAAGCCATTACTTGACTTGACTGGGTATTAGATAAAATGATGTAAATCCTAGGTTATGAAGTGATCAGTGAGGCGATATCTTTGAGTTTAGAATTCTGAATTCATTAACCATTTTATCCAAATAACTATTTAATTCACAAGGCCTATCTTTGATGTACAGTTGCCAAAATATGAACCTGAGAGAAACGGTGTGGAGAGCTAGCAGTATACATATATCATAAACGGTGTGGAGAGCTAGCAGTATACATATATCATAAACGGTGTGGAGAGCTAGCAGTATACATATATCATAAACGGTGTGGAGAGCTAGCAGTATACATATATCATAAACGGTGTGGAGAGCTAGCAGTATACATATATCATAAACGGTATGGAGAGCTAGCAGTATACATATATCATAAACGGTGTGGAGAGCTAGCAATATACATATATCATAAACGGTGTGGAGAGCTAGCAGTATACATATATCATAAACGGTGTGGAGAGCTAGCAGTATACATATATCATAAAAGGTATGGAGAGCTAGCAGTATACATATATCATAAACGGTGTGGAGAGCTAGCAGTATACATATATCATAAAAGGTATGGAGAGCTAGCAGTATACATATATCATAAACGGTGTGGAGAGCTAGCAGTATACATATATCATAAAAGGTATGTAGAGCTAGCAGTATACAACTATACATATATCATCAACGGTGTGGAGAGCTAGCAGTATACATATATCATAAACGGTGTGGAGAGCTAGCAGTATACATATATCATAAACGGTGTGGAGAGCTAGCAGTATACATATATCATAAACGGTGTGGAGAGCTAGCAGTATACATATATCTTAAACGGTGTGGAGAGCTAGCAGTATACATATATAAACGGTGTGGAGAGCTAGCAGTATACATATATCATAAACGGTGTGGAGAGCTAGCAGTATACATATATCATAAAAGGTATGGAGAGCTAGCAGTATACATATATCATAAACGGTGTGGAGAGCTAGCAGTATACATATCATAAACGGTGTGGAGAGCTAGCAGTATACATATATCATAAACGGTGTGGAGAGCTAGCAGTATACATATATCATAAACGGTGTGGAGAGCTAGCAGTATACATATATCATAAAAGGTATGGAGAGCTAGCAGTATACATATATCATAAACGGTATGGAGAGCTAGCAGTATACATATATCATAAAAGGTATGGTGAGTTAGCAGTATACAACTATACATAAATCATAAACGGTGTGGAGAGCTAGCAGTATACATATATCATAAACGGTGTGGAGAGCTAGCAGTATATATATATATCATAAACGGTGTGGAGAGCTAGCAGTATGCATATATCATAAACGGTGTGGAGAGCTAGCAGTATACATATATCATAAAAGGTATGGAGAGCTAGCAGTATACATATATCATAAACGGTGTGGAGAGCTAGCAGTATACATATATCATAAAAAGTATGGAGAGCTAGCAGTATACATATATCATAAAAGGTATGGAGAGCTAGCAGTATACATATATCATAAAAGGTGTGGAGAGCTAGCAGTATACATATATCAAACGGTGTGGAGAGCTAGCAGTATACATATATCATAAAAGGTATGGAGAGCTAGCAGTATATATATATCATAAAAGGTATGGAGAGTTAGCAGTATACATATATCATAAACGGTGTGGAGAGCTAGCAGTATACATATATCATAAACGGTGTGGAGAGCTAGCAGTATACATATATCATAAAAGGTATGGAGAGCTAGCAGTATACATATATCATAAACGGTATGGAGAGCTAGCAGTATACATATATCATAAACGGTATGGAGAGCTAGCAGTATACATATATCATAAACGGTATGGAGAGCTAGCAGTATACATATATCATAAACGATATGGAGAGCTAGCAGTATACATATATCATAAACGGTATGGAGAGCTAGCAGTATACATATATCATAAACGGTATGGAGAGCTAGCAGTATACATATATCATAAACGGTATGGAGAGCTAGCAGTATACATATTTCGTAAACGGGGTGGAGAGCTAGCAGTATACATATATCATAAACGGTGTGGAGAGCTAGCAGTACACATAATATTATATCATAAACGGTGTGGAGAGCTAGCAGTATACATATATCATAAACGGTGTGGAGAGCTAGCAGTATACATATATCATAAAAGGTATGGAGAGCTAGCAGTATACATATATCATAAACGGTGTGGAGAGTTAGCAGTATACATATATCATAAACGGTGTGGAGAGCTAGCAGTATACATATATCATAAACGGTGTGGAGAGCTAGCAGTATACATATATCATAAAATGTATGGAGAGCTAGCAGTATACATATATCATAAACAGTGTGGAGAGCTAGCAGTATACATATATCATAAACGGTGTGGAGAGCTAGCAGTATACATACATCATAAAAGGTATGGAGAGCTAGCAGTATACATATATCATAAATGGTATGGAGAGCTAGCAGTATACATATATCATAAACGGTGTGGAGAGCTAGCAGTATACATATATCATGAACGGTGTGGAGAGCTAGCAGTATACATATATCATAAAATGTATGGAGAGCTAGCAGTATACATATATCATAAACAGTGTGGAGAGCTAGCAGTATACATATATCATAAACGGTGTGGAGAGCTAGCAGTATACATACATCATAAAAGGTATGGAGAGCTAGCAGTATACATATATCATAAACGGTGTGGAGAGCTAGCAGTATACATATATCATAAAATGTATGGAGAGCTAGCAGTATACATATATCATAAACAGTGTGGAGAGCTAGCAGTATACATATATCATAAACGGTGTGGAGAGCTAGCAGTATACATACATCATAAAAGGTATGGAGAGCTAGCAGTATACATATATCATAAACGGTATGGAGAGCTAGCAGTATACATATATCATAAACGGTGTGGAGAGCTAGCAGTATACATATATCATAAATGGTGTGGAGAGCTAGCAGTATACATATATCATAAAATGTATGGAGAGCTAGCAGTATACATATATCATAAACAGTGTGGAGAGCTAGCAGTATACATATATCATAAACGGTGTGGAGAGCTAGCAGTATACATACATCATAAAAGGTATGGAGAGCTAGCAGTATACGTATATCATAAACGGTATGGAGAGCTAGCAGTATACATATATCATAAACGGTATGGAGAGCTAGCAGTATACATATATCATAAATGGTATGGAGAGCTAGCAGTATACATATATCATAAACGGTATGGAGAGCTAGCAGTATACATATATCATAAACGGTATGGAGAGCTAGCAGTACACATATTTCGTAAACGGTGTGGAGAGCTAGCAGTATACATATATCATAAACGGTGTGGAGAGCTAGCAGTACACATAATATTATATCATAAACGGTGTGGGGAGCTAGCAGTATACATATATCATAAACGGTGTGGAGAGCTAGCAGTATACATATATCATAAAAGGTATGGAGAGCTAGCAGTATACATATATCATAAACGGTGTGGAGAGTTAGCAGTATACATATATCATAAACGGTGTGGAGAGCTAGCAGTATACATATATCATAAATGGTGTGGAGAGCTAGCAGTATACATATATCATAAAATGTATGGAGAACTAGCAGTATACATATATCATAAACAGTGTGGAGAGCTAGCAGTATACATATATCATAAACGGTGTGGAGAGCTAGCAGTATACATACATCATAAAAGGTATGGAGAGCTAGCAGTATACATATATCATAAACGGTATGGAGAGCTAGCAGTATACATATATCATAAACGGTGTGGAGAGCTAGCAGTATACATATATCATAAACGGTGTGGAGAGCTAGCAGTATACATATATCATAAAATGTATGGAGAGCTAGCAGTATACATATATCATAAATGGTATGGAGAGCTAGCAGTATACATATATCATAAACGGTATGGAGAGCTAGCAGTATACATATATCATAAACGGTATGGAGAGCTAGCAGTATACATATATCATAAACGGTGTGGAGAGCTAGCAGTATACATATATCATAAACGGTGTGGAGAGCTAGCAGTATACATATATCATAAAAAACGGTGTGGAGAGCTAGCAGTATACATATATCATAAACGGTGTGGAGAGCTAGCAGTATACATATATCATAAACGGTGTGGAGAGCTAGCAGTATACATATATCATAAAAGGTATGGAGAGCTAGCAGTATACATATATCATAAAAGGTATGGAGAGCTAGCAGTATACATATATCATAAACGGTGTGGAGAGCTAGCAGTATACATATATCATAAATGGTGTGGAGAGCTAGCAGTATACATATATCATAAATGGTATGGAGAGCTAGCAGTATACATATATCATAAAAGGTATGGAGAGCTAGCAGTATACATATATAAACAGTGTGGAGAGCTAGCAGTATACATATATCATAAACGGTGTGGAGAGCTAGCAGTATACATACATCATAAAAGGTATGGAGAGCTAGCAGTATACATATATCATAAACGGTATGGAGAGCTAGCAGTATACATATATCATAAACGGTGTGGAGAGCTAGCAGTATACATATATCATAAACGGTGTGGAGAGCTAGCAGTATACATATATCATAAACGGTGTGGAGAGCTAGCAGTATACATATATCTTAAAGGGTATGGAGAGCTAGCAGTATACATATATCATAAAGGGTGTGGAGAGCTAGCAGTATACATATATCATAAACGGTTTGGAGAGCTAGCAGTATACATATATCATAAAAGGTATGGAGAGCTAGCAGTATACATATATCATAAACGGTGTGGAGAGCTAGCAGTATACATACTGTATATCATAAACGGTGTGGAGAGCTAGCAGTATACGTATATCATAAACGGTGTGGAGAGCTAGCAGTATACATATATCATAAACGGTATGGAGAGCTAGCAGTATACATATATCATAAATGATGTGGAGAGCTAGCAGTATACATATATCATAAACGGTATGGAGAGGTAGCAGTATACATATATCATAAACGGTGTGGAGAGCTAGCAGTATACATATATCATAAACGGTATGGAGAGCTAGCAGTATACATATATCATAAACGATGTGGAGAGCTAGCAGTATACATATATCATAAAAGGTAAATGCGCAGTTTTGATGATGGTGTATCGTCTCACCTCTTTTAAACGTTAGTATCGCATAAAGGTAAAATATATATAAACAAAATAAATTTGTATATAAATATGAGAGAGTATCAAATAATGTCACTCGGGTACCAGGTTCATGTCTTGGCAACTTTACTGACTAATATTAATATTATTATAACAACAGATAATCAACTAATTCAAGGCAACAGGGGATGAAATAATTATGATGTCGGTGGGCTTTTAAACTTTCAGACAGAAGATAGGTTACCAGGCCAGAGTCCTCGTAAATATACTGTATATTGCCGGAGAAGGCGATCTTATTAATCTGACCTGTAGGAACTGATGTTTACTATTATAATAAGAGTTATGCAGACAGTTGGTTAAAATATAAAACAAATAACATTATGGCCTCCCAGAGCTCCCAAGTGTAACCATGAGGAAGTAGCGACTGGTTAGCGACGTTCAAGGCATATCCTAATTTATACCTGATTGTTCTTACTCAAAGCCCGTCGGGTTCGAGGCCTAACAGTGCTGCCCACATTGCTCGTGCTCACGCCAAGTAGTACTTGGATAGGGGATCCGGTTAGTATGGGGATAACTCGACCCTGGGAGCTAAATAGGCTTAGTCCCGTCGGCCACCGAGGACGTTTAGAAGCGGGCAAATTTTGGCTTGCTCGCCTCTCTTTGGTCGGTTTCTGGTCGTCTTACTCGCTTTAGTAGTATCGGCAAGATTGAAGCACTGGTTGATAAGAACAATGGAAAACAGGACATTATTTCGCAAATTATTGGGCTGAGAGAGAGAGAGAGAGAGAGCATAAAGGAGTACAAAGGAAATCAAGCCACAACAGGTCTAGTGACCCTTCTAGGCTGCTTGTCCTCCAAAACACTGAGGATCAAGTGTCCAAACAGTGGTTTAGAGTGGGTAAGGGAACATTGGAAAGGGAACTACTGCCCTGGAACTAATGTCCGTGGCAGGATTAGAAGTTAGTAGGGGACAGATTGGTTAGTAACTGAGGGGGGGATAAAATAAAGTTATTCATTTACAAACGCAGTCAGTCGCGGGTTTGATGCGAGATATTTGTCTAAGCAGAGTTTAAATGAATCAACGGTGCTGCAGTCTATAACATCTCAGGGAAGCCCATTCCACAAGTTGACAACTCGATTGAAGAAGAAATTCTTAGATTCGTGTGAGTTAAAAGATTTACCAATAATTTTGCAACCGTTTCCCCGCGTGTAATTAGATTGGTCGATAGTGAAGTACTTATTACAGTTCATATTGTCGATGCCTTTGATGATTTTGAACACTTGAATTAAGTCACCTCTTAATCTGCGCTGGGTTAAAGGAAATAGATTTAATTCTCTAAGACGCTCTTCGTATGGTTTGTTCTTTAGGCTAGGTATCATTTTGGTAACTCTACATTTAACTCGTTCTAACTTGTTTATATCTTTTTGGTAATAAGGGCACCAGGATTGAATGCAGTATTCCAGAAGAGGGCGGACTAAGGAATTGTAAACGGTTAGGATAACTTCTTTGGATTTATGCTCAAATGACCTGCCTATAAAGCCAATTATTTTGTTTGCCTTCTTAACAACTTCTGAACATTGTTGACTCGGTTTTAGGTTACTCGATATTGTTACTCCCAGATCGGTTTCTCTGTTTACATTCTTAAGCTGAGTGCCATTCATCGAATAGTTTGCTTTCTCATTTAGGTATCCGATATGTATTACTTTACATTTATCCGCATTGAAACTCATTTGCCAAATTTGGGCCCAACGTGACAATTTATCTAGATTGTGTTGCATATTGTCAACTTGTTCTTTTGAGAGTACGCTATTTGCAATTTTTGTATCGTCAGCAAATTTTGAGATTGTACAGGTGAGACCCTCATCTATGTCGTTGATGTAAATTAGAAAGAGAATTGGTCCTAGTACCGATCCCTGGGGTACCCCGCTACTTACATTGGTCCATTTAGATGCCTTATCGTTTATGACTACTCTTTGCTTTCTGTCGCTGAGCCAATTTTCTATCCATTTCAAAACACTGTCTTGTATTCCATGAGCTTTTAGTTTTAGCAGTAAACGTTTGTGGGGAACTTTGTCAAAGGCCTTTTGAAAATCAAGGTATATAATATCTACAGCTTTACTCTCATCGTAGAGGTTAAGGATATCGTGGAAGAAGTCTAAGAGGTTTGTTAAACAGGAACGTTTTTTACGAAAGCCGTGTTGAGTATCTTTAAGTAAGTTATTTGCCTCTAAGTGATTTACGAGTCTGTCTCTTATGACCGTTTCTAGCATTTTACATACAATTGAGGTTAAGCTAATTGGACGATAGTTACTGGGTAGGGATTTGCTGCCTTTTTTTAATATCGGTGTTACGTTGGCTAGCTTCCACTGATCAGGCATAGTCCCAGACTGCAAGGATTCATTGAATAGCAATGTCAGTGGTTTGGAGAGCTCATCCTTAGCTTCCTTTAGAACTCTAGGCGAGATTGTATCAGGTCCAGGCGTTTTATTTACCTTGAGTTTATCTAAACAATTCAATACTTCTCTCTCTGTAACGGTGATATTGCTTAGAACATCTGAATTATCAATCTGAATCGGCGATGGTGTAGGGATATCACTGAGGTCTTCGGTTGTAAAAACTGATGCAAAGAAGGTATTGAGGGCATTACTCATTTGTACTTCGTCTTTGGTGTATTCTCCATTTTCATCGACTAACGGTCCAACAGTTGAAGTAACTACTTTTTTCTTTCTGATATAACTATAGAATTCTTTCGGGTTTGTTTTACTTTGATTCGCAACATGTAACTCCAGGGTCTTTTTACTTTGCTTAATTAACTTTTTGGCTTTGCGTCGTAGCTCTACAAATTTCACCCGTTCTTCGTCATTTTGTGAGGATTTTAATCGATCATTAGCAAATTTTTTAGCAAAGCAGACAGTGTGAAATATCTGTATTCCACCATTTGGGCTTATCATTATGGCCTGGACGCCGTATTTTCGATGGTATGCAGTCTTGCACTGCCTTAAGGTAAGTGGTTGTGAAACACTCCCAAGATGTATTTATGTCGTTATTGTTAGTCAGAAAGCTCCAGTCAGTTTCTTTAAGCTTTGATTTAAGTTTATGAAAATTTGCTTTCTTGAAATTAGGGACTTTCTCAATGCTGCTATTTGATTTGTTACTAGTAAACTTTAAAGTGAAAGTTATCATACGATGGTCGCTGTTACTGAATTCATCACCAACATTCAAATTCTCTATTAATTCTTCTTTTGTTGCGAGTACAAGGTCAAGCACATTATTACCACGGGTCGGAGATTGTACAAATTGAAAAAGTGAACTCTCTTGCAAGTTAGCATAGAGGTCGTGTCCAGAGTGTGAAGTAAGAATATCGCCCCATTTAGTCACAGGTAAGTTGAAATCGCCAAGAATTACGGTATCTTGTATGTTAGTTATTTCTGCAATTTGTTCATAAATTTCACTGTCAGTTTGCACTGATTGAGATGAGGGTCTGTATAATAAAGCTAGTGTTATTTTAGTTCCTCGTTTATTATTTAATAGTACGTAAGATATGTCTATATTCGCAATTTGAGGTTTTGACATTAAGACGGGATTAAGACTTTCCTTTATAAAAAACAGAACTCCTCCTCCATTTCTATTGATCCGACTTTTCTCAAACATTGTATAACCAGGAAGCGTATATTCGGCTAAAAAGTCTCTGTCTTCCGTATTTAACCAAGATTCTGTAATGCCGATTATATCATAATGTTCTGTAAACACGATTTCCTCTAGATCTGAAAATTTATTGCGTATGCTACGAGCATTTACATAAAACACCTTAAGAGTATTAGAGTTGGATGTTACCGATTGTGCATTGTCTGAATTTTCAGTTCGTATTTGACTTACACTACCCTGTCTGGGGTCTGGTTGACCCCGTTTTTTGAACGGAAATCCTTGACTGCATCGTTCAGCAGACGACCAAGACGTGCAGCTCCTACTTCATTGAGATGTACACCATCTCCTGAAAACAAAGATTTATCATAGTAAAAATGATCCCACGTGTCGACAAAGCCGATGTCCTCCTCCCTGCAGAGTTTGGCTAGTCGGCGATTTGTACTGGTAGCTATGTTGTAGAATCGGTTTTCTACATCAATCCGGGGAACAATTCCTGAAATTAAGATTCTATTAGATTTTTCCTTGAAGGACCTGATCAGCCGCCGGTACTTGCAAAGTAGTTCCTCTGACCGCGTCCGTTGGACATCGTTAGATCCAACGTGGATGATGTACGTAGTGCTTGCGGGGGCGAGCCTGGAAACCTCTTCCACAGCCGCAACAATGTCGTCCACGCCGCCACCTGGGATACAGAATCGCTTTCTGGTCCTGGGTGCCCTGGCGCAGAACTCGGTTAGTTGGCCACGGACCATGGAGTGGCCCACAAGCCGAACTTCTTCCGTTTCCTCTTCCTAGTCAATAGCCAGAATTTTGAAGCGGTTTTGGCATGTTGTCGGGATGACCTTCCTGGTACTGGTACTGGGATGCACATTGTTTCTCACTAACTGAAAATTGTCCTGGGGGGGAGTGAGAGTAGAGTCATTATTATTTTCTGCAACATCTAAGGTAGCTGCTGGTGTGGGTACCGGTACCGGTACTGTATGCACTGGAATGGCGGTTGACATCGTAGTGGTTTCTTGGGCCGAGGGCACTCCTACGTTGAGTGTGGCAAATTCTTGAAGGGATTCAAGCTTCGTAGTCAGGGCAATCGATCTTGCGGTGAGCTGCATTCAATTCATCCGCAATCTTCTCTCGGAGCTGGCAAAATCTACAAATTTGGACATCAGTATCAACAAACATGGTAGGGCCAAATTTACCGGAACAACTCGTGCAGGTTCGTTGCGGCGCCATGACGATATAATCACAATATGCCTGAAAATCACACAAATTTATGGTAGCAAAATGGTACAATTAAAACCTGAAAATCACAAAAAATTTATGTTAGCAATGTGATACAATTAATTCCTGAAAATCACACAAAATTTTGTTAGCAATATGATAAAATTAATATGCCTGTAAATCACAAACAATATATTAGCAATAGAACACAATTTATGCCTGAAAATAAAACAAAAATTGATGTTAGCAGTATGACACAGTTAAAGCCTGAAAAAAGAGAGAGAGAGAGGGGGGGGGGGTTAGGAAGTGGGAGGGGCTTGAAAATGGATGGGAGATGAAAGATGTTGACTCACTTCTATTATCGTCACTGATATACGACAGTCTCCCCCCCCCCCCTCTCTCTCTCTCTCTCTCTCTCTCTCTCTCTCTCTCTCTCTCTCTCTCTCTCTCTCTCTCTCTCTCTCTCTCTCTCTCTCTCTCTCTCTCTCTCTCTCTCTCTCTCTCTCTCTCTCTCCAGGCAACAAATAAAATGCGAGGTATTTGTCGAGTCGCTCCCCCAGTTGAGAGAGAGAGAGAGAGAGAGAGAGAAATGGGAGGGGGGCCTCCGGGAAAGAATAAAACAAAATAGTCTTCATTGCCTATATTATAACTGCCCTGTCTGTGTTATAACGAGATATAAGAAGGTCGAGACATTATTACCCCTTCTGTACCGGCGATGTATTTTTTTTTTTTTTTTATTTCAGCTACGTTTAGGCGATATTATGAAGCTTTGGAAGGATATGTGGAAGCTAAAAGGAGTAATTTAAATAGCCTGTACCCCTCTAATGGATCGACGTTCTTCCGAAGCTGATTTAGATCGTTTAATAGTTGCCAGAATATCATGAAAGTATATTACATTAACCCTTTGAGTACCAGCGACGTATGTTATATTGTATGCTAGCTAGATTTACAAGATATTATTGCAGGTTAGGAAGGATCTGTGGTAGTTAAAAAGGTTGGTTGAGATAGTTTGAAGCCTTATTATTGCTAGAGGTCCTTCCTAGGCTGAATGAAAATCGCCTAAAAGTTGCCAGAACATGATAAAAAAACGTCCCTGGTACTGTAAGGGTTAAACAAATAGAAAAAAATGCTCTGGAAAATATAGAAGTAAATAAAGGAGAGAGAGAGAGAGAGAGAGAGAGAGAGCGAGCGAGCCGAATTGAATTGTTGGGAAGCATGAGGAAGTCTGTTGAATTTAATATAAAACAATATGCCAGGTCACAAGAGAGGAGGGGATGCAGTGAAAAGTGAGAACTATAGTGAATAAATGAGAACAGGAGGGAGAGAGAGAGAGAGAGAGGGCGGGGGGGCGGGGGGATTAAAGGAGCTAACCTGAGAGAGAGTGAGAGTGAGTGTGAGAGAGAGAGGTGGATTTAAAGGAGCTAATATAAGAGAGTGTATGTGTGTGTGTGTGTTACACAGAGTTACACAGATACTCGGACCACACAGGCCTTGTGGTTCCTACTAGGTGGTCCGGATTTAATACAACTAGACAGGAACATTTCATAGTAGAAGAATTGGACAGCAAAGTAGAAGCTCTCTCCCCACCCTCCACTCCATCCGTAGCAGAAAATACGACGAATTGTAACGAGAGAGAGAGAGAGAGAGAGAGAGATACCGACTTTAAGGTAACGAGAAAGAGAGAGAGAGTAACAGGAAGGAGAGCGAAATTGCAGAATCCGAACCAAAGGGTGAAAAATTGGAGGCAATTGGACTAGATTGGAAAGAAAGGTAAGAAGACGACCGAACTGAGATGCTGATTGACTGACTGACTGATTAATTGACTGACTGATTGGCTGACTGATTCGTTGACTGACTGAATGATTGAATGACTGACTGACTGAGTGACTGACTGATTGACTTACTGACTGATTGATTGACTGACTGACTGATTGATTGACTGACTGACTGATTGACTGACTGATTGATTGACTGACTGACTGACTGATTGGTTGACTGATTGATTGACTGATTGATTGACTGACTGACTGACTGATTGATTGACTGACTGATTGACTGACTGATTGACTAACTGACTGACTGATTGACTGACTGATTTACTGATTGACTGACTAACTGTGGGAATAATTGACCTACTGAGCGAGTACCTAACTGACTGTGTTTTTCTTTAAGCAATTGACCACTTGCGAGTTTCATTCTATAAGGAAGTTGGAGCTGTAGATATCGATATTTAGCCGAATGACCAGCTATAATACGGTTTTAGTACATTTATTGATACATAGAACCAAATTCAACGTGCTATTTATCCATCAGAAACCTATATAATTACTGTATTTGTGTTTGATATTGATGTAAACAGGCCGAACTTCCGTATAGCCTGAAACTCGCAAGTGGTCAATTAAATCTATCTGGATTTATTTTTGGATAGATTTTGTTTTTCAATTAATAGGACACATAGTTTTGTAGTTGATGTATAGAAAAATGTATTCATAAATGTATTCATAAATGTATTCATAAATGTATTCATAAATGTATTCATAAATGTATTCATAAATGTATTCATAAATGTATTCATAAATGTATTCATAAATGTATTCATAAATGTATTCATAAATGTATTCATAAATGTATTCATAAATGTATTCATAAATGTATTCATAAATGTATTCATAAATGTATTCATAAATGTATTCATAAATGTATTCATAAATGTATTCATAAATGTATTCATAAATGTATTCATAAATGTATTCATAAATGTATTCATAAATGTATTCATAAATGTATTCATAAATGTATTCATAAATTCGTGTCCAGATTTATACTTCCATGTTTAGGAATAGTTGAAGTCCACAAATATTAACCCCTTGAAGCTCAGACGCGTTTCAGCAGTATATTTTGGCTATCATTAGACGACTTTATGCAGCTTAGGAAGGATCTGTGGGTATTAAAAGGGTAAAGACACTTCCAATCAACCCTCTGACTTCCATATACCCTTCCTAATCTGAATAAAATCGTATAATAATTGCCAGAAAACAAAACAGAAATGCGTATTGGAGCTTGAAAGGGTTAATATGTGGGTTAGAGATTCTATGGTATCCGAGTGTACAGTTGGCCACATAAGTTATGTTCCTCGTTGTGATCTTATGTATAGAAGTTTATTAGTATGACTGAATTGCCAGTGTGGTTTCTTTTAATTTTCAGTTGACTAATCAGATGAATTAAGGGGACAGTGGCTGTTTGTTTGGTCTATTAATTAATGTATTCATATATTTGTTTAGTTTCCTCCCTAGACCTCCATCAAGCTTATAAAAACACTCCCTACACCCCCTTCAAGATAGATTTGTACATTTCTCGGTAGAAAAATTTCCCGGCCAAAGGCCGATTCTTCCTAAAATTACAGGCTCGCTATCGCTCGCCAGGAAAAAATCGACACCTAAATGGCACGAAGGGTTCTAATATTGACAAAGAAATGGGGTGAAATGTCATAAAATTCCCAAACTAATGGAACCAACGTCTTAAAATCTCAAAACTAGTGGGGCTAAGCATTAGGGAGAAGGGGGTCCAGAAAAACGGTCTGTCTCCCCTTAACCACTGCATCAGAAACTACACTCGTAATTCAATCATGTGAATTATATTTCCACGTCTAAGGTCACGGAGAGGAACAGAACTTATTAGCGCAACTGTACAATCGCGCTAATAAGTCATGTCTCGGCACCAAGTATGTTTTGATCAATAATTGGTATCAGCAACATCTAAGCTTCATTTCTTCATATCGAATGAAATATACAAACATGTTCCTACACTTACCCACCCTATTCAACATCTGACAGACATTAAGGGGGGTGACCTGTTTTTGTTCTGTCCTTTTCTATCTTTCTCTGGCTTGTATCCATTTGGTCCCATTCTGCCTACTGTTTTAAGACGTTTATCCCCACAAAGGTGTCAATTTTTTACTGGTGAGCGGTAGCGAGCCAGCATATTTTTTATTTTTGTTTGACAGCAGGCTAAATTTGTACATTTTTCGATAGAAAAATGTCTCCGGCGAAGCCGGATTTTTTCATATAATACTGGCTCGCTATCGCTCGCCAGGAAGAAATCAACACCTAGATGGGGATAAACGTCTTAAAATAGTTGGCTGAATGGGACCGAATGGATACAAGCCAGAGAAAGAGAGAAAAGGACAGAAATAACAAAAAGCAGGTCACCCCCCTTAATACAGCACAGAGCAAGCCAAACGTAATGCCAGCTGGGCCATGACTTATTAGCGCGACCGTATACATCATATATATTTCCCGTATTAGCGCGACCGTATACATCATATATATTTCCCGTATTAGCGCGACCGTATACATCATATATATTTCCCGTATTAGCGCGACCGTATACATCATATATATTTCCCGTATTAGCGCGACCGTATACATCATATATATTTCCCGTATTAGCGCGACCGTATACATCATATATATTTCCCGTATTAGCGCGACCGTATACATCATATATATTTCCCGTATTAGCGCGACCGTATACATCATATATATTTCCCGTGTATTCCCTCTATCCTCCATGTCCTCGCGATTATATTCTCTCCCGGGCTATTTCGGAATTTCTCTCGCCCCAACTTTATTATTTGTCCTCGTGTTTTCCAGTTCGCCTTTCTATTGTCGTTATTCCCATATTCTTCTCCGCATTGCGCTCCTATCCTTTCTCTTGTTTATTTGTTTATGTTTACATTTCTGTTCTTACCCCTTTCTGTACCGGCGACGTAATTTGTTTTGTATTTCTCTAGCTATATTTAGAGAATATTATGAAGTCTAAGAAGGAGCTGTGGTAGTAAAAAGGGTTAAGGGGGGTGACCTTCTTTTTTTTATTTATGTCCTTTTCTCTCTTGTTCTGGCTTGTATCCATTCGGCCCCATTCAGCCCCATTCAGCCAACTATTTTAAGACGTTTATCCCCATCTAGGTGTCGATTTCTTCGTGGCGAGCGATAGCGAGCCAGCATTATATGAAGAAATCCGGCTTCGCCGGAGAAATTTTTCTATTGAAAAATGTACAAATTTAGCCTGCTGTCAAACAAAAATAAAAAATATGCTGGCTCGCTACCGCTCACCAGTAAAAAATTGACACCTGGATGGGGATATCATTATCATTAGACGATTTTCTTTAGTTTATAATCAACCTCTACGGCTCAAATGGCTAAATACGATATCCACAAACCTTCACAATAACACAGGTCCTTCTTGAACTGCCTAAGATCATCCAGTTTTAGCCAGAATCAAAAGGCGTCATGGTCCTGAAGGGGTTAAGGTGAGATTTCCACCTGGAGGATTTTTTTCTGAACCTCTTTCTCCCTCATGTCTAGCCCCATTGCTTTTGAGATTTTAAGACGTTTGCCCCATTAGTTTGACGATTTTAATAACTTTCGACCCATTTCTGTCAATTTTAAGACCATTCGTGCCATTTAGGTGTCGATTTTTTCCTGGCGAGCGATAGCGAGCCTGTAATTTAAGGGGAACCGGCCTTCGGCCGGGACATTTTTCTACCGAAAAATGTACAAATTTATCTTGAAAGGGGGTCAAGGGGGAGGAATTTTAAGCTTGATGGAAGTCTAGGGAATCAACTAAAAACCTCCCCTTAAGGTTATTTAGTGTTCTCTCCATTATGCCCATCCCATTTTGCTGCATTTCCCTGTTCTTTCGTCCTTTTTCTATTGTCATTTATTCCCTTATTCCATTCTCCCTTCTTCGTGCCGTATTCACATCCTTCGCTTTCTGATTATTCGTCCTGGCATTTTCGTTCCGTTTTCGTTTTCTCCTGCATTCTTTATTCTCTCTCTCTCTCTCTCTCTCTCTCTCTCTCTCTCTCTCTCTCTCTCTCTCTCTCTCTCTCTCTCTCTCTCTCTCTCTCGTATTCCACCCCACCTCTTCTCCTTTCAATTTGCATTTTTATTCGAGTTTTCTGGCGAGCAGGGATCAGGTGTTGTATGGCAGAGAGAGAGAGAGAGAGAGAGAATATTATTTCCTCTCACTTAAACATTAGGCTACCATAGCTCGGTTGGGAATATGAACATGATTAGATTAAGGTCCAGTATTCGAGAATGGATGATAAGTCGTAGGCGTGTGCATAAACCTTTAAGGGGAGGGTTTTAGTGTGTTTCCTAGACTTCCATCAAGTTTGAAATTACACCCCCTTGACCCCCTTTCAAGATAAATTTGTACATTTTTCGGTAGAAAAATTTCCCGGCCAAAGGCCGGTTCCTCTTAAACTACAGGCTCGCTGTCGCTCGCCAGGAAAAAATCGACACCTAAATGGGACGAAAGGTCTTAAAAGGGACATACAGGGGGTTGAAACTTCTTAAAATCGCCAAACTAATGGGGCGCACGTCTTAAAATGTCAAAAGCAATGGGGCTAAACATGAGGGAGAAAGGGGCAAAAAAAAAAATCCCTCAAGTGGAAATCTCCCCTTAACCGTCTTGGTGGTGTAATGGTTAGAGTGTTTATAAATGTGTGTGTGATAACCCAGGTTCGAATCCCGGTGGATCACATGTATGCTTTCATTAATTTCATCTCTCTCACACACACACATACACACACACACACACACGCATACACACACACACACACACAAACACACACACACACACATACATATTGTACACCCACATACACTCCCAGTCAGGTCACGCACATCTGTTGCACACACACACACAGACACACACACGCACACACACACGCACACACATACATACACATACATACATACATACTGTACACTCCCACAATCAGGTCACGCACATCTGTTGCTCATTCACACACACACACACACATACACACACACATATACACACACATACACACACACACGCACACACATACTGTACACCCACATATGTTGCTCAGTAATTGAATAATAGTCAATGTTATTTGTTTTGGCGTCATTAAAATATTGACGTCACATTATTACTCGAGTCTTCTATGTAACTCTTGTATATCACCGACATTTATTTCATCGTCTATCTATCTATCTATCTATTAATGTTCACTATCTTGGTGATCTTATTTTTAAACTTAGAATAAAATCGTGTGGTGGTAGCTTGCATATATACTGTGTATATATATATATATATATATATATATATATATATATATATATATATATATATATATATATATATATATATATATATACATTATACTGTATATATATACTGTATATACCGTACTCTACTTGTCTCGTATAAAAAAGACAAAAACAATCTACTAGTCTCATAAAATAAATAGACAAAAATATTCTACTTGTCTCGTAAAAGAAATAGAGAAAAATACTCTACTCTTCTAGTAAAAAAGTAGCCAATTGTTGGAACCAGCGGTGTCATCAAACCTCCTTCCGTAGTAATATATAGGCACCGTATTATTTATCTCTCCACAATAGCTAACTTTTCCGAGAGGCGAGTATAATTCCACCATTTCGTAACTATTAATCCCATTATTACCTCCGATAGATCAGGAGAGTCCGATTGTTTAGTTTCCCATCAATATAAAAGAAGAAGTTATATTTTCTTCTTCGACAGATAAGTGGGGGATTTTTAGTTTGCGATAGCCTGTAATTTTTAGTTTGCGATAGCCTGTAATTTTTAGTTTGCGATAGCCTGTAATTTTTAGTTTGCGATAGCCTGTATTTTTTAGTTTGCGATAGCCTGTAATTTTTAGTTTGCGATAGCCTGTAATTTTTTGTTTGCGATAGCCTGTAATTTTTAGTTTGCGATAGCCTGTAATTTTTAGTTTGCGATAGCCTGTAATTTTTAGTTTGCGATAGCCTGTAATTATTAGTTTGCGATAGCCTGTAATTTTTAGTTTGCGATAGCCTGTAATTTTTAGTTTGCGATAGCCTGTTATTTTTAGTTTGCGATAGCCTGTAATTTTTAGTTTGCGATAGCCTGTAATTTTTAGTTTGCGATAGCCTGTAATTTTTAGTTTGCGATAGCCTGTAATTTTTAGTTTGCGATAGCCTGTAATTTTTAGTTTACGATAGCCTGTTATTTTTAGTTTGCGATAGCCTGTTATTTTTAGTTTGCGATAGCCTGTAATTTTTAGTTTGCGATAGCCTGTTATTTTTAGTTTGCGATAGCCTGTAATTTTTAGTTTGCGATAGCCTGTTATTTTTAGTTTGCGATAGCCTGTAATTTTTAGTTTGCGATAGCAAGCCTGTAATTTTAAGGACATTATAGGTACGCCGGTGACCCCTAATCTATGTAACTCAAAAATGGCTAGAGCAAATGGCCTTAATTATGGATGTTAGTGGTCACGATGTTTGGCCTACGTATAATGAATAGACTAGTTATTTATTAAGGGGAGATGGTCCGGTTTTCTGGACCACTTTTCCCCTCATATTTAGCCCCATTTGTGTTCAGATGTTAAGATGTTTGCCCCATTAGTTAGTCGATTTTAAGATCTTTCGCCCCATTTCTTCGTCAATATTTAGACCTCTCGTCCTATTTAGGTGTCGATTTTTTCCCTGGCGAACGATAGTGAGCCTGTAATGATGGAAGAACCAGCCTTCGGCCGGACGGAGCCTTCGACCGGGACATTTTTCTACCGAAAAATGTACAAATTAATCTAGAAGGGGGATCTGATGGATGTTTTTTTAAATTTGATGGAGGTCTAGGGAGGAAACTAGAAAAATAATGAATACATGCAAAAATCGCCCAAAAAGTGAACCAGAAGTAAGAAGTACAGAAGTACAGAAGTAAGCCCTTCTGTGCCGGAGATGTACTTTTCATTGTATTCTGGTAACTACAAGAGGTTTGGGTTCAGATTAGGAAGGACGGCTACCCATTGAAAGGCTACAGGCTATCTCAAATAATCCTTTTAGCTACCATATATCCAATACAATGACATCAAGCTATCTTAACCCTCTCCGACATATGACGCGATTTTGAGCCTATTAGGGATACTTAAAGCCTTTGTTACCATTAGGGGTATTTAGAAACCTTTAGTTTAGTTACTTCAACCTCTGCAGTTGTCTTTGAGTTAGCTATGGGCAGAAAACTAATTTTGGAGAGGTAATTATAAGAGTGAGAGAACTCTATTTCTTATTGCTATTCTGGCAACCTCTACGTCATATGAGCGTGAAAGGGTTAATTAACGCAGATCCTTCCTAAGCTGTACAAAATCTTCAAAATATAGCTAGAATCTAATATCATAGACGTTACCGGGACTGAAGGAGTTACTGAAGCTGCTCGTATGACATAGTATAGAGAGGCAGCTAGTATGTTTGGAAGTTGTCCAGCTAGGGCGTTATAAAGGTGGACAACTGCCAAGGGAGGTGGAGCCGGAAATGTTAGGAGACCGCTGTGTGATGTATGGCAGGAGAGAGAGAGAGAGAGAGAGAGTGAGAGTGAGGGAGAGAGAGAGAGGGTGGGAGAGTGAGAGAAGGGGAGAAGGTGAGGGAGAGATAAATAGAGATAGAAATAGAGAAAGGGGAGAGAGAGAGAGAGAGAGAGAGAGAGGGAGGGGGGGGGAAGGGTAGGAACAGTAGTATGTATTAGCATCTGACTGGTGATATAATTGATCTATGGAGAGAACGGTTTTATGGGGGGATGGTCGTTTTTTCTAGACCCCCCCCCCCCTTAGTTTTCAGATTTTAAGACGTTCGGCCCATTAGTTTGGCGATTTTAACACCTTTCACCCCATTTCGCTGTCAATGTATGACCTTTCGTGTCATTTAGGTTTCGATTATTTCCTGGCAAGCGATAGCGAGCCTATAATTATAAGAGGAATCAGCCTTCGACCGAAAAAAAAAAATACAAATATATCTTGAAAAAGGGGTCTAGGGTGTGTTATTAAAAGGGGTCTAGGGGGTGTTATTAAAAGGGGTCTAGGGTGTGTTATTAAAAGGGGTCTAGGGTGTGTTATTAAAAGGGGTCTAGGGTGTGTTATTAAAAGGGGTCTAGGGTGTGTTATTAAAAGGGGTCTAGGGTGTGTTATTAAAAGGGGTCTAGGGTGTGTTATTAAAAGCTTGATGGAGGTCTAGAGGGGTATGGGGTATGTTTTTGGGTTGGGGGATGTTTTTCGTTTGAAGGGGGTCTGGAGAGGCGTTATTCTAGTGTAGGGAGTAAACTAAAATACACATTGTTCGAAAATGTCATGAACAATTAAAGCCCTCAATAATGATTAAATAAATTATCCTAATAACCCCCGAGACGTTGCACCAGATAGTATTAAACCAGACGAATGGAGACTGTGGTACCCTGGATGATATGGAAGATCCACCCAGTGTTCCAGGCTGGGTATCTCCACTAAACAACAGGCTAACACACGGATAATTTCGCAGCGGAAAAGCTCAGCCAGTAATATATACTGTATATGCCCAAATTAAACACACACACACACACACACACACACACACACACACACACACACACACAGTACAGGAAAATAGAATGGTCGACACAACTTAGGGCCTTTGGTGTGCACTATGGAGCCTATAAAAACCGAAGTGGCGATAAGCTCCCTAGAGAAGTGTCTGGGAGCGGCGGTGGAGTCTTCTGAAGCGTCGTCATTATTGAAGGGCGAAAAATTCTTGGGCAAACTTGCTTCGTGAAAGAATGGCGAGTTTTCGGTTTGTTCCTGGTACGAATTTTATGCAGGAGAGAGAGAGAGAGAGAGAGAGAGAGAGAGAGAGAGAGAGAGAGAGAGAGATATTTAGCCCCATTGGTCTTGCGATTTCATGACCTTTAGTGCCATTTAGGTTTCGATTATTTTTTCTTGACGAGCGATTTAGGAGGAAACAACCTTCGTCTGGGATATTATTCTACCTAAAAATGGAAGGAAAGTATAAATATATAGACATAATGTTTTCAGAGAGAGAGAGAGAGAGTGAGTGTGAGTGAGAGTGAGTGAGTGAGTAATTATCTATTTGATGGTGGATGAATATCTTGATCGGTAATGCCTTCCTGTTTACCAACCAATTATCTCTCTCTCTCTCTCTCTCTCTCTTCTCTCTCTCTCTCTCTCTCTCTCTCTCTCTCTCTCTCTCTCTCTCTCTCTCTCTCTCTCTGTATATATACATATAGAGAGAGATATAATTTGAAATGCAACTTTACACAGGAATAATTTGCATATTACTATATATCTCTATAATGTAACTGATATATTAATATAACTATATATCTCTATAATGTAACTGATATATTAATATTACTATATATCTCTATAATGTAACTGATATATTAATATAACTATATATCTCTATAATGTAACTGATATATTAATATAACTATATCTCTATAATGTAACTGATATATTAATATAACTATATATCTCTATAATGTAACTGATATATTAATATAACTATATATCTCTATAATGTAACTGATATATTAATATTACTATATATCTCTATAATGTAACTGATATATTAATATAACTATATATCTCTATAATGTAACTGATATATTAATATAACTATATATCTCTATAATGTAACTGATATATTAATATATATCTCTATAATGTAACTGATATATTAATATAACTATATATCTCTATAATGTAACTGATATATTAATATTACTATATATCTCTATAATGTAACTGATATATTAATATAACTATATATCTCTATAATGTAACTGATATATTAATATACTATATATCTCTATAATGTAACTGATATATTAATATTAACTATATATCTCTATAATATACTGATATATAATATAACTATATATCTCTATAATGTAACTGATATATTAATATACTATATATCTCTATAATGTAACTGATATATATTACCTATATCTCTATAATGTACTGATATATTAATATAACTATATATCTCTATAATGTAACTGATATATTAATAACTATATATCTCTATAATGTAACTGATATATTAATATAACTATATATCTCTATAATGTAACTGATATATTAATATACTATATATCTCTATAATGTAACTGATATTAACTATATATATCTCTATATGTAACTGATATATATTACTATATATCTCTATAATGTAACTGATATATTAATAAACTATATATCTCTATAATGTAACTGATATATTAATATAACTATATATCTCTATAATGTAACTGATATATATATACTATATATCTCTATATACTGATATATTATATACTATATATCTCTATAATGTAACTGATATAATAACTAATATATCTCTATAATGTAACTGATATATTAATATTACTATATATCTCTATAATGTAACTGATATATTAATATAACTATATCTCTATAATGTAACTGATATATTAATATTACTATATATCTCTATAATGTAACTGATATATTAATATACTATATATCTCTATAATGTAACTGATATATTAATATTATATATCTCTATAATGTAACTGATATATTATAACTATATATCTCTATAATGTAACTGATATATTAATATACTATATATCTCTATAATGTAACTGATATATTAATATTACTATATATCTCTATAATGTAACTGATATATTATATTACTATATATCTCTATATGTAACTGATATATTAATATAACTATATATCTCTATAATGTAACTGATATTAATATACTATATCCTCTATAATGTAACTGATATATTAATAAACTATATATCTCTATAATGTAACTGATATTAATATTACTATATATCTCTATAATGTAACTGATATATTAATATAACTATATATCTCTATAATGTAACTGATATATTAATATTACTATATATCTCTATAATGTAACTGATATATTAATATAACTATATATCTCTATAATGTAACTGATATATTAATATAACTATATATCTATAATGTACTGATATTTTATAACTATATATCTCTATAATGTACTGATATATTAATATTACTATATATCTCTATATGTACTGATATATTAATATAACTATATATCTCTATAATGTAACTGATATATTATATTACTATATATCTCTATAATGTACTGATATTAATATAACTATATATCTCTATAATGTAACTGATATATTAATATAACTATATATCTCTATAATGTAACTGATATATTAATATAACTATATATCTCTATAATGTAACTGATATATTAATAACTATATATCTCTATAATGTAACTGATATTAATATAACTATATATCTCTATAATGTAACTGATATATTAATATAACTATATATCTCTATAATGTAACTGATATATTAATATTACTATATATCTCTATAATGTAACTGATATATTAATATAACTATATATCTCTATAATGTAACTGATATATTAATATAACTATATATCTCTATAATGTAACTGATATATTAATTACTATATATCTCTATAATGTAACTGATATATTAATATAACTATATATCTCTATAATGTAACTGATATATTAATATAACTATATATCTCTAATGCAACGGATATATTAATATTACTCTATAAGACTATAATGTAACTGATATATAATATACTATATATCTCTATAATGTAACTGATATATTATATTACTATATATCTCTATAATGTAACTGATATATTAATATAACTATCTATGTCTATAGTGTAACTGATATATTAATATACTATATATCTCTATAATGTAACTGATATATTAATATAACTATATATCTCTATAATGTAACTGATATATTAATAACTATATATCTCTATAATGTAACTGATATATTAATATACTATATACTCTATAATGTAACTGATATTATATAACTATATATCTCTATAATGTAACTGATATATTAATTAACTATATATCTCTATAATGTAACTGATATATTAATATACTATATATCTCTATAATGTACTGATATATTATATACATATATATCTCTATAATGTAACTGATTATTAATACTATATATCTCTATAATGTAACTGATATATAATAATAACTATATATCTCTATAATGTAACTGATATATTAATAACTATATATCTCTATAATGTAACTGATATATTATATTACTATATATCCTATAATGTAACTGATATATAATATAACTATATCTCTATAATGTAACTGATATATTAATATTACTATATATCTCTATAATGTAACTGATATATTAATATAACTATATATCTCTATAATGTAACTGATATTATATACTATATATCTCTATAATGTAACTGATATTAATATTACTATATATCCATAATGTACTGATATTTAATATAACTATATATCTCTATAATGATATATATTAATACTATATATCTCTATAATGTAACTGATATATTAATATAACTATATCTCTATATACTGATATATTAATATACTATATATCTCATAATGTACCTGAATTAATATAACTAAATTAATATAACTATATATCTATAATGTAACTGATATATTATATACTATATATCTCTATAATGTACTGATATATTAATATACTATATATCTCTATAATGTAACTGATATAAAATATAACTATATCTCTATAATGTAACGATATATTAATATTACTAACCCTCAATGTAACTGATATATAATATACATATATCTCTATGATATATAAATAATAATAATAATAATAATAATAATAATAACTAATAATTAAGATATACCAACCCCCTTAATCCTCGGCAGGGAGGGTTCTGTAGGGGCGCTCGGTTATGGCCTTGGAATTGCTCGGGGCCTTGGGGCTGTTCGGCCAGGCAGCTTGGGGAACAACAACAACAACAACAACCCCTATCCATCTTGTTATTGTTTTTTGTTTTGTATATATATATATAGATGTGTAGACTATATATAATCACACAGGTCTCCCTTCTACCCTATTCCATCTTCATCTAACCCCCCTCCCCCCCCCCCCCCCCCCTCTTCCACCCCTGTCACTCCCCTGGGATTGTCTGCTCCCCCTACCAATCCATCACAGGGATTATTTTTCTTCACCAGAATGTATCCTTGTATCAGTTTATTTTAGTTACCCACCAAATACATACCTTGTTTTCTATCTATCTATCTATCTATCTATCTGTCTGTGTCTGTCTGTCTGTCTATGTCTGTCTGTCTGTCTATCTATCTTTATCTATCTATCTATCTATCGCCCGCCATGGAAAAATCGAAATGTCGAAATGACACGAAAAGTCTTAATATTGACAAAGAATAGGAGGCGAAAGGTCTTAAAATCGCCAAAATAATGGGTCGAACGTCTTACAATCTGAAAAATAATGGAGCTAAGCATGAGAGAGAAGGGGGTCCAGAAAAAAAAAACGTCTGCCCTTTATATAATCCCCCTCCCAGATATACCGGAACCTTAATACGATTTGTTCTGTTAACAAGACCAGAACATTTACTAATATTAATACATGGGATGCAGTTCATGGCCAGAGATGATGATGATGATGATGATGTGATTACTAAGCTTCTGAGAGAGAGAGAGAGAGAGATAGTGAGTGTGTGAGAGAAAGTGATAGAGAAGAAGTGTGTGTGTGGGAGATAGAGAGAGAAATTGAGTGAGAGTGAGAGATATTGGGTGTGTGAGTGAGAGAGAGAAAGAAAGTGATAGAGAGGAAGTGTGTGTGTGGGAGATAGAGAGAGAGAGATTGAGTGAGAGTGAGAGATATTGAGTGTGTGAGTAAGAGAAAGTGTGTGTGAGAGAGAGAGAGAGAGTGCGAGAACCTGCGATATGTGAGGCATAACCACACTTCAATTTTTATTCCAATCCACATTTCATTCAGATTCCCAGCAATCTTTTTCTCAGTGCAGCCGTTTGTAAGAGCTCTATCTCCTCAAGGAAATACCCAAAGCAAAACATATATACGTTCCGCAGCCTCAACCATCACTTGCAATCTTGTAAATTATCAATGCTAAAATATCCTTTTTATCATTCTCTCTACCAATTTGTTTACATGCTCCTTCAGTTGTTGTTGTTGTTGTTGTTCCCCAAGCTGACTGGCCGAACAGCCCCAAGGCTCCGAGCAATTCCAAGGCCATAACCGAGTGCCCCCACAGAACCCTCCCCGCCGACCACAATAAAGCCTGGGTGACCGAAGCCACTCCATGGCGGGGAGCTGAGGAGGGTGCGGAAACGCCCGGGAAACCAAAGCCCCACCCAGGGCCCTGTGCCCCTCAGCAATTATGAAGGGAAAGCTGAGGGGCAAGGGAAAAATGTGACGCTTTGACTTCCAATCTTGGTAGATTGGGAGGTCAATCCACGGAAGAGACGCCGTCACTTGAGATCTAGAAAATATATAAGTTAAAGGAACAGTCAGAGTAAGCTATGGGTATGGCAGAGATTGCTCAGCTCTCACTCTGATAGACCAGCCCATCACCACATGACTAGAACCCAATCCTCTCAGCATCAGCTAGGAAAGGCCCTAGAAAGCCACCTTTGGCGGGGGGATAGCTCCTTCAGTTGCCAGATTGAGTGGGAACATTCATAGTGCTCAATCAGTGCAAACTGACCGAGAAATGTATAAACAAATTGCAGATGTAAGTAACTCACAAGATACCGTCTTTTTTGGCGACTTTAATTTACCTGTGACCAAGTGGGGCGATACTCTTACTTCACACTCCGGACTTGACTTGTATACGAACTTGCAAGAGAGTTCGCTTTATGAATTTGTTCGAACACCGACCCGTGGTAATAACGTTCTTGACATTGTACTTGCAACAAAAGAAGAATTAATAGAGAATTTGAATGTTGGTGATGAATTCAGTAACATCGACCATCGTACGATAACTTTCACTTTAAACTTTACTAGTAACGAACCAAATAGTAGCATCGAAAAAGTCCCTAATTTCAAGAAAGCAAACTTTCATAAACTTAGAGCTATGTTTAAAGAAACTGACTGGAGCTTTTTAATTAACAATAACGACATAAATACATCTTGGAAGTTATTCGAAACCACTTACCTAAAAGCAGTGCAAGACTGCATACCATCGAAAATACGGCGTCCAGGCCATAATAATAAGCCCAAATGGTGGAATAAAGATATTTCAAACTGCCTGCTTGCTAAAAAAATTGCTAATG